>CM022945.1:73344518-73488815 GCA_012931725.1 Litsea cubeba
GAAACCCTCAAAACAAATCAAATATTCCCACAAAAATAAACATTTACAAAGGCAAATGCTAGCAAAAGAATGCAAACCTTCTAAAATTTCAAACTATCTAAACACACACAGAACACAGGCTTAAAAAAAAAAACGGCCATTTGATAAGAATTAAATCTCTCATCAGAAAAATTCTTTAATAAAAGCAAACCTTAATTTCCTTTTCCTTTTCTTTTTCTTTTTAAAAGTTAACCTTCCAAAAGAGTTGGCATTTCAATTATAACAAAGGCATTACGAACCATGTTATTCAGAAAAAATATATGATCACTCATGAGGCTTGTTCTGATGAGAAAATAAAGAAAGACTTTCATGGCTATTAACAGGAGGGTGGAACAAGGAATAGGAGTGGGACAAAAAGGAAAACATCTTTTCCAAAGCAACATAGTCATAGGAAGGGAAGCAGTTTTGGCATGTACTAGGTGATGCTTAAGTAGTGTGATGCTGAATGCCAAAGCAATTGCCGCTTCATGCTTCTGTGGAACTCTCACATTCTATGTATGAGACCCACACAATTACTACTTCCTTGTCCTGATAATCTGTTCTGCTGTAGGTATAGCTGTAACAAACTCCACACCGTCTGAGCAAAGGTTTGGATTATGGTCAGTGGAAGTAAAATTTTCACAAATAAAATGGAGCACAGAAAAAGATAAAAAGTAGACATGTGGAGACTCATAACACCGCCTGCCTTTTTGTAGTTCATTTAAGAAAGCTTCTTTTAATTTGCCTATTCAGGAGTGTGTATTTCAGGGTCTTCCATTTGCTAGATAATTATAGGGTCGAGATTGGAATGTTTAGAATTGTTGCCTAGGATTGACATAGGGTTTATTTTCTTTGTTTTAGCTGCCTAAAACAATGTAAGGAAGTTTCTAATGTCCATGGTTTGATGATATTGTCAGTTTAATTGTGAGAACTACAGAAAAGCCATAATGCAATTTTAGTATTACATATTTCTTTTTCCACTTAGGCCCAGTCCACACCCTTGTGCAAGGCAAGGAAGGAATGATATCATTGGGCATGAGGTCCAGAATACAGTAGAAAGAAAGGCCAGATCATACCTTAATCTTATTCCTGGGTTATCTATTGCTATTCAGTATGCTATTTCTTTGTGTTGTGGTATTTGTTTCAAGATAAGTTGATTGATGGGAGAATTTGGCTTGTTTTTATCTTCTCCATCTTTCGTTGTAACCAAAGAGGCTAAAGAGATGAATGCTTAAAAGTTTCTTTTAACTCCATATCTTCAATGTTCTGTCCAAGTTTGGAAATTTTCTCTCTTTTGAGAGAAGAGTCCCATTATTTGACCATATGGCCAATTTGTTTTCTAAGAAGACAAATATTATGGCCTGTTGAATGTAACGTGTTTGTAGATTGTTGGGTTTGGGTATGTTTTGTGATTTACTCATGTAGTCAGTCTTGGGCTTGGCTTGGTCCTTTATTTGAACTGGTTTCTGTGAAAAAAGAGAAGTTTCTACCCTTTTTTTGTTTGTTTATGCAAGGAGAGATTTGTATATTATAAACAAATATAACAAAAATCCAGTAAAAGGGAAAGCATGTTTTACAGTGTTGTCGGCTCAACAGGCTGAAACCACAACAGCATAAAACAGGCACCAAAAAGAGAGAGGAAAACCCCACAACACGGCTGGCAAAGCTAAAAAAGCAACCACAAAATGAGCAGATATCAAAACTGGAAAGACCACAACACAGGATCAGCTAAGGTAACTCAGCTGCAATCGCACTAGGAACAATACGAAAATTGCTTGCCTGATCTCGACCAGGACGACATTCTCCGGAGGTTCACAGCATGCCGTGCATTCGTGATCAGCTAAAAGCCCAGTAAATCGTTTGCCTTCTTTCCATTAATATGTAAAAGTAGAGTGCTTCCAATGATATTAACATGTGCTTGTGGTGATATGATTTCTCTCATTTTTTAGCCATTGAATATGAACCATATTACCCAACAAATTCATTCAACCATCCATAACGCCACAAAATGACTCGGTGAAATTTATTATTTATTAGCCCTTTTCCCCTTACAGAGTAGCGAAAATCCTTTAAGTTCTGTATATACTTAGTAGCATCATCCCAATTAGTTGCATCAGCTGAAAAGCTCAAGAATATCAGTGATTTGATTTCCACAAAATTACTACTGCCTTAGAAAAAAGGTGATGACACTTCCACACCAAGTCGAGTGTTGTATCATCTTATATCAGCAAACGGATTATCAGCCCTTGGAATATTCACATCCAAATAATTCACACAGACCTCAATCTAATTGACATTACTCCTTTCTATTTGTAGACAACTTGAATTACACTTCTGGCCCAGTCATCGTCTTCTGCAGTTCTACTCATTAGTTTCATCATCTTGATGAGACTACCCCAAGAACATTTGTTCACATTTTACAAACAAGGAAGCCAACAGACTGCATATGATTTTAGACTTCATTGCTAAAACTAGTGTTGAATTCTATGACGGCTTTTGCATGTCATACTGGCAGTGTCTCACAATAAACAACTGAAAATCATTGATTCAATGTGAGTATTCAATATTATTATAAAAAATATATATTATGTAAGGTTGCCTCTTAAGTTAAAAATGAAGTTAACTAAAATGAGTTAAGCAAGAGAGAGGAAAACAATCTAAAAAAATTCACTGATAGAGGTTACATCAATTGCAAAAAAAACACAATAAAGCACAACTGGCATAAATAGACTGGGGACCAACAATTAAACAAAGACATCCATCATTACTGTTTTCAGTTGTTTGCTTCTTTCCAACACACCATCAAGAACAAGTGGTTCGAACTGAAGGTCCCCACTAAAGAAAATTGCAAAAACTGAAAACATGGATGAAATAACAAGAGCTATGCAGTTGTATTGGAAATTCTTCCAAGATACCTTCAGGCAGCACTCCCAACTTCTGTTGAACTAAAAAGTTTCACAATGTCGACGTGGTTACGGATATGGTGAGGGCACTTGTAAAGCAAGTCTTGGGCCTCAGAATGCCTACCTTCCTTGAGAAAGGACTGGAAAACATGAAGATAGGCTGTTGAAGTTGGGAACTTCTTTACTGTCAGTGCTTTTAAAAATTCCTTAGCATCTTCCACTGTCCCAAACTTGGATATGTAGTGAACAAATGGGTCTGGAAAAGGCGGAAAATTGTGGCTTTTCATGATATTGAGAAGCTTCAATGCCTCTTCAAGCTTCCCTTCACCCAATAACTTTTGAATCAAGTTCTTATATGTAGATTGCCATGGTCTTAAACGAGCCTTCTCCACCATTTCAACAACCAAAGTGTATGCAGCCCCTGCCCTATTCTTGCCACACAAACCAGTTACCAAAACTTCCAAGAGATCGGCATCGGGATCGCAGTTCTTCTCCATCATGTTTGTGAAACACAACAATGCCTTATCCACTTCACCTGCTAGACAATGTCCTTGAATCAAGATTGTCCAAGTCTTGAGATCGGGTGTACATCCTCCTGCTTCCATCCCAACCAATATTTCACATGCTTCATCAAGTCTCCCAGCCTTACATAGCCCAAACACCACTTGACTGTATGTAATGTTATCTGGCTCAAAGCCTGCATCTTTCATGGTATTCAGAATTTATCAGCTTCATCAACCATGATAGTCATCTTAGTTAAATGTGTGAAACAACGCTAAGTCTAATAGTTGCAAAACTAAAAATGTACAATTGTGCGCCAAATCACAGATGTCCCTATTCAACAGTGGAAGAGGAGGCATGACTCATAATAAGTATGAAGTAATTCTTAAGCTAAAAGGGTTAAATGTGTCATTTGAGTTTTCCAATAATGCAGAGGGTAAAATGGTAATAAAGAAAAAGAAAAGGAGAGCAAGAGACGACAAGTTGCTTGTCGTTACTTTTCGTTGAAGTTGACCGTCAGTAGAGGAATACTTTTGTAAAAATATAAAGTGTCGAGGTGTATTTAAGGTTTTCTTAAAACATAAGGGTCTTTCTGTAAAAAATTCGACCTACAATCTTGAAAATATCATAATTCAGCCTACATAGTATCATCCCAATGCTTAGCAAAGTCATCATTAATGGATACCATTTAGGCTCTCATCAGCACATTTCACAAATTAGGGCCAATTTTTAGGAAGTATCCAAGTGTATTAGAATAAATTTGTCTTTTAAAGATTTTGGAGATTGATGAAGCGTCTTCTCAACACGTGGACGCCTAAGTCCACTCACAAGGAAGTATTTAGGTCCGATCAGTAAATGGGTTCGGTTTAGGTCCTTTTTGATCCCTGACCTAAATGGGTCCAGGTCAGGTTCCACCTTAGTTCCGACCCGGGGACCCGAGATCAACATATTACCTCAATTTTTGAAAATTCCTCCTAAAAGCTCTTTTTTTTAAAAAAAATAATATCTACCAAACTCGGATCCGAACCCGTCCCATATGCGGAACTGGTTCTGGTTCTAGAACCAGTAAGCTAGTTCTGAACCAGTTTGGGTTCTGGGTCCAATTTCGGGGCCACGACCCGGACCCGGACCGAACCTGCTCGTTTTTAGAAAAGAGAGAAAAAAGATTTCAACCCTAAAAAAAGTCTAAACCCAAAAAAGATGCACTTTTCAAATTTAATACAAACTCTTAGTTAAAAAACAACAAAGCGAAATATGAAAAAGATTTTTTAATCTAAAACAAACTCTCTATAAAAACATTATTCAAACCTAAATAATGCTTCAAAATACATGCTTCCCTGATATTTCTCCATCAGATTTAATCTTCTAATCACATTCTCAGCCTCCATCTTGAGCTCGGGATCTGTAAAGTGTGACATTAATTGATCTTTCTTTCAATTCTCTACCTAAGTCTTCTACATCCAAAAATCTCCAAGGTCTTATTCCCTTCCAACAACAAGCTAATTGGACCAATTCCGGACATGTTTGGTTGACGCATCCCAACCTTGAAGATCATGTTATGATTTTCGAAACTAACACAAACGTGTCCAATCCAAAATTTTAAAATAGTTTTTGATAGCTTAAAAAAAAACAAATGAAAATGCCTTTGATGAAGACTTAGACTTAGCAGTGAATTGAACGTATTATGTAAATAAAAATGTTAGTAGCCATTGAAGTAGTTAATATTGATACTATTAATATGTAAATTTGACATTATGATATAATATCATATTTTTATACTAATCATATTTCTAGCACAACAACAGGTGCTTAGCAGTTAGCACGGGCATGTTCACCAATAACTAAAAGTATATTAACTAATTTATTAAGAAAAACTCTAATTACACAAAACCAATCTTCAAATACCCATCACAATGATTTGGTGATTATGATAGAGATAGAAATAAGTTCTTATAGAAAAGTGAAAAATGGAAAGAAGAGGTGGTTACATAAAGTGGAGGAAATGAGTGGTTATATGAAAGTGGAGAGTGGATACATATTGGAAGTGGAGAGCTGTTATAACTCCCAATCAAAATAATAAGTCACGGTCAAAATCACCTCAAAAACCCTTTAGCTTAATACAGTATAATGGAGAATATTTTAATTTATTTATGGTTATGTGAAGTATCATATGAATCACCATATGCACTTATGCATACCCGTTGTGGATATATAATTAAATCACTGACGTAAGAGTTGTATACTCGTTGTGGATATGTAATTAAATCACTGACGTAAGAGTTGTTGATAGGGTTTTTGTAATTAGAGAAGAATTAAATTCAGGAAGACTGGAGGAGGGTCAGAATTCCGAAAGAAAAAACAACCGGGAGTTGATAGGGAGTCATTTTTACTACATTAGTAGAACAGTACTAATAGAATCTGGCCTAGGGCTAAAATTATATGGATAATTAGCCAAAATCCCTCAGCACGGCCTTGTAATGCCTCCGGTCCAACAACTTTTTCTCTAAGGCCTATAGTCTATACAGCTGGACATATTTTGGCGAGAGGTCCCTAGATACGCCACATCAGACATTTTCATGACTGATTTGCCTTTCAACTCTTTAGGCATAAAATTTAAAATTTTAAAATTTCAAATCTTCAATTCTCCCTCATTCCTAGGGCAAGGTTCTCTCTCACGCTCTTTTATCCTGGACAACCCGCTTCGGTCTTCTTCTCTTTATTTCTCTTGGCAAGTTGTGGTTCGCCATCGACGACAGATCAGATGAGAATCTCAAGTGGACCCGCTGGTGGTTCAGATCGAAGTGGGTGTTGCTCGGTCATCGTCAGCGGAGAGGGCCATCGCAGATCAGAGATTGGTCTCTATTTGGTCTGATCATAGAAGAACTTCAAAGGATCCAAATTTCAAACCGAGAAGACAGTTGTGAAGGACTACTTCACTGATTGATCACCTAGTCGCTGCTGTTGTTATCGAGGAAGAAAACAATTCCTTCAGCATCTGTAAATCCACCGAAGTTGCAGCAGAAGACGCAGATCGGAGTTATATTGTAGAGAGTGGATATGTCGTCTTCCGTTCGCAGAGAAACAGATCGAAGACCACTACCACCCGTTGGTGTATGCCGTCGCTGCCGAACTAGAGTAGTGGTTTCGAGTCCGGTCCTGTTGCGCGTTGCAGAAGAGGCTCGGTTTTTCTTATTTGTAGCCACTGTCGCTATTGTTTGTCGTCGCTCATAGCCAGACGTTGATTGTTTCCATCACTGCTTGCCTTCACCACTCCCGGGGAAGATAGAGGAATCCGGCCCCAGGGAATCTCATTGCAGAATCCAATTAGAACAGAAAGGAAGAAGAAACCCTGCTAGGTCGGTTCTCAGGCTCCATTTCAGTCTTGGGTCAGTCTTGACCCGACCTAATTCAGAAGCTCAACAGTAGACGCCAGGGCTGACGTCAACCGACGCCAGGGCTAACGTCAACCCTTCTTAGTGACACTAACGAGGAGTCCGACTCAAGTTAGTGTGGTGTGGTGTACGGGTAAAAAAAAGATTTTGAGTCCCCTACTGTTTATATTATTATTACATGTCATGTGAGAGCTCAATATAAAATGAAGGAAAGACAAATGGCATTTTATAGCATCCTCATAAGGCCACCTCAGTGGCACCTGTCGCACATGGATTGGGCCCTTCAATTTATCTCCTAAGAGCCTTTTTTTTTTCTCTTGCATTAATTAATATGTAACCTCTTTTCTAAGGCATGCCCTGAAACTCTACCGTGGGGCTCACATAATGATAATCCAGATTGTACATCTCGAATCTTATCCTATCCAGTGACATATCCAAGAATTTAGTTCAATAGAAGTGGGTCCTAATGTCCAATTGATCACGGTTTGGCAATCAACACCCAATTATGTTTTCAATGTTGTATTCAATCTTACGGAGGGGCCTATTCCAATTGGTAGTAAAATTTGATGATATGTCATTAGAAGGGATGTGATACATCTGAAACGACTCATATTATCTCTATTTGGGTCCCACGATAGAGTTTGTGACACGTGTTACACGGTAGCCATCTAATAACTAGCTCCAACATCGGGTTGGGACCTCGCTAATTAAGATTGACAGATTTGAAGTAATTTGCTAATGGATTTATAGAGAGGTGAGAGAGAGAGAGAGAGGAGAGATGCGGGCATACCTCATGGGTCTTCACAAGCAACAAATAGAAGTAATGTCCACCTCTAATTTGCTAATGGGTTCTAACATTAGAAACTCAGGCAACAGGATAAAAGGACCACTCATATGCATGCAAATGAGAAGAACAAACAACAATATACATCACATACCGAAGGAGAAGAGTTGTAAGAACATCTTCATGTGTGCACGCCTTCATCAACCCATCAACAAATGACAACATTAATTGATCTTATCAGCTGGTGAGGGAATTGTTACATTCCTATAGCAAACCTGCAACAGCGATACTCACAATAAATGGGCTGCATCCAAGATTATATCTTATACAGCCTAGTTATGAATCACTATTATTCTGGTTTGAGGCCCAAATCTATCCCACGTGCCCGAAAGCTTGGCTGCACTCATCCAATGAAGATAATTAGGCCCACTTTTAAGTCATGTCGCACCCATTTAATCAGGTCCCTGCCTTCTGGCGTCTGGACTCTTGCTCCTGCGTAACACAACCCATCTTTCTACCTTCTGATGCCAAACACTCGGCGTCTAGACGCCAGTTACAGGAAGACTTCCGTTTCTTTCGAAGATTTGAAAAAAAATTTTAGGAAAAATCTATTTAAGAAACCCAAAAACTCATTTTAGGGTATTCGGTACTTGAAGGAGGCGGCTGGAGGCTAGTTTTGGAGGCATTCGAAGAAGCTTCAATAGAGGTTTCATCGAGAATTCTTCACCAATCTCTCTCCATGAGTAACTAATTCTCCATCTTAGGGCTATGATGAAGCCCTAGTCAAGTGCTTTTGGTGATGTATATGTTCAAAGGTTTTATATTAAATGTGTGAAGTTTAGATATAAGATAATCTATGCCCAAGAGATAGGTTATGCCCAAATCTAAACCCACATGATCTATTTGGTGGCTCCATGGAGGTTTGTAAACAAAATGAGTCTATGAAGCATTGATATTGAAACCCTAGGTCTATACTTGCCATTGTATATTGAAACTCAAATCTAAACCCACTACTTATTTAAACCACAAGCGTGGGTTTACGAAATTTATCTTAAGCTCGAGCTTAGGAGAGCCTTGGCCATATATATATATATATTGTTGGAAGTAGGTGGGCCTCGTGGATAGGTATTCAAAATATTTAACCCACTTGATATAAGGATCAATTATCCATAAGGCCAAGAACCCAGCCCAAGATCTAAAACCCTAATCTCATTAATTAAGATCAAACATCCATCAAGAAAATAGATCAAGAAACAACAAGCATAAATACTACTAATTCAAATAGATAATAGATCTATTCCTTTGGAGCTTGGTTGTGCTCTAATCGATAACTTTTTTTTTTTTATGATGAAGAGTAAGTTAGGTCTTCATTTTCTCTATGATTATATACAGAAATAGAAGTATACCATCCGAAAGATTGAGTATACTTCCAAAAAAGGGCATGCTCCTTCAAAACAATATGAAACGAAAATATACAAAAGTACTAACTATCGTCTAGAAACTCCATGCCTGATAGAGTTATACAAATATCAATATTATCAATATTCATTGATGGGTGTTCCCAAACTTCTGCTTATGAGTTTACTAATACGCATAGTCTCAAGATGATGAAAAGAGAAGTGCACTTTCTCATAATTTGTAATCACTGCATGAATTCTTCTAGCTTGAAACCGCATAGTCCATTCAAATTGGCCTGGATGAAGTAGAGCTAGAAACTCCATGCCTGATAGAGTTATACAAAATATCAATATTATCAATATTCAGTGGTGGAATTCCCAAAACTTCTGCTTATGAGTTTACTAATACGCATAGTCTCAAGATGATGAAAGAGAAGTGCACTTTCTCATAATTTGTAATCACTGCATGAATTCTTCTAGCTTGAAACAGGCATAGTCCATTCAAATTGGGCTGGATGAAGTAGAGTTTGCTGGAGAGAAAAGTCAGCCTCAATAGTAAGTGACGAAACCATTATTGGAATGAGATTCAGAATTTGAAATACCCCCTCATAGTAATTCAGCACCGGCATTATACGACCTTGCAAAGGTTGGTGTAGGTCCCTCCACATAATTCCAATCAAGGCATGACTAGTGGGGACAATGGAAAGACGCCAGCCATGAATTCTCTCAGTTACCGGTCTTGGAATATGCACTTGGTCAGTAGGAGGAATGTTCCAATGACATTGAATACTAGTTGGTAAGGTGATACCAAGGTAGAGAGCCTTAGTAGTTACCACTTGAATAATTTGATGTACTACAGAACTATTTGGTTTTGCAGTCATCCGAAAAATCCTTGCATTTCTTTCTGCCCACACATGCCAAACAAAAGCATTAAAGAGAAGCTTACCAAGTGTTAGAGCTCCATCACTTTGCTGATCTAAACGAGATATGACTGAAAGAAGAAGTTCTTGAGTGTCAATACAGCTGATTGGTACCAAGTCCAATTTAAGAAGAATCCTTTGCCAAATCTCTTGAGAATAGGGACAACGAATCATGAGATGTAAGGCTGTTTCCCATGTGCTATCACAAAGAGCACAGTAAGAGTCACATTCAACATTTTTTTTAAGAAGGAAATTCCTTGTTTTTAGTCTTCCACGTAAAAGCATCCAAGCACACACTAAATGCTTTTTAATACACCCTATGAACCATATTGCTGAAGTCCACTGAATTTGTTGGGTAGGGATATTACATATTAACTTGTAGGAAGATTTCAACGAAAATTGACCATGCTCTTCTAGTGTCCAAACAATTTCATCATCAAACATATGCCAATGAACGATCTCACTGGGGATTTTCTAGAAGATATCCATCAAAGCAGAAGATGTTGGGTTTGGAAGGTGCCATCCATCATGAAGAAACCTATTAACCCTGATATCAGTGCCCATGCGTAAAATTGCTCTTTCACCATATTGGTCCTTTAACCAACCCCCACTGAGCCATGGGTCAGTCCAAAAGTGTGTGAGCTGCCCATTCCCAATCAAAGATTTTATGTGAGGTAGCACATAAGGTCTGAGAGCTAAGATACCTTTCCAACCCCAAGAAGCACCTCTTGGAATTGTAATATCCCAAAAGGATTTTCCTTTCAAATACCTTGCATTAATCCAGATATTCCAGCAGGTTTGTTTGTTAATGACAATATTCCATACCTGCCTAAGAAGTGCAGCCTTGGCAATTCTGAAGATAGATCTAATGCCAAGTCCTCCCATATTGATTGGTTGGCAAATGGAGCTCCAAGCTATGGGATAAATGTAATGAGTAGACCAGCAGTTTCCAAAAGACCCTTGACTTTGCTATCTAAAGCATACAAGGTTGCTTGAGGGAGCATAAATACAGTTGCTCAGAATAAATGGAAATAAGATAACGTAGACTTTATCAGTTCCAGTCTTCCAACATAAGATAACACTTTGGCTTTCCATCCAGACAAGCGTTGCTGAACTTTTGCCAAAAGAGTTTGATAATCATTGAAATTTAGCTTTTTGGAAGAAAGTGGGATACCCAAGTATCTGATTGGGAAAATTAGCTTTTTGGATAGTTAGGATTGTAGAAATAGCCTATTGGTCCTCCTCTTTGCAGTTTGCATAAATATTGCACGTTTGAACCAATTTATCCCAAGTCCTGTAAGTTCTTTGAAATGATGAAGGAAGTGACGGAGGTTTGCAGCTGCACCTGTGGAAGATTTGCTAAACACTATCAAGTCATCAGCAAACATCAAGTGAGAGATAGTGACATCCCTTCTCACAAAGGGGATTGAATCATATTTGCAGAGGCATATTTATTCATCATGATAGAGAAGAATTCCATTACTATGGCAAATAAAATGGAGGTAATGGACATCCTTGTCTCAAACCTCGAGTACCCTTATGTTGACACCAAAAATGTCACTTTGCCTTTTCAAGATCCAAAAAGCTACATGAAGTCGCAGCCTGCCATAAATAGGCAATGCTACTTCCAAAAAATCAAATCTTGTCAGAATTAAACAAAAACTGACCCATGTGTTATCTTATCAGCAACGCTTGAAGGATCTTGCAGTTTTTATTTGATTCTGACAAGATTTGATTTTTTTGGAAGTAGCATTGCCTATTTATGGCAGGTTGCGACTTCATGCAGTTTTCTGGATCTTGAAGAAGCAAAGTGACATTTTTGGTGTCAACATCCAAGTAGAAGAAAAACCCTAGATCTCTAGTAGGAACCTAGAGGAGAGAGAGGAGGAGGAGAGAGAGGAACTTGAGAGATTATTGTGTGTAGAGATTTCTAACCTCACCTCTCATTTATAATTTATGACACACCTCCTCTTAGACCAAGATTAGAAGTCTCACTTCTATTCTTAGTAAGTATCATACTCCTCCTTTCCTTATAGTTCTAATAAGATTAGTGACCTTCTTTTATTAGGGCTAGCATGGGGACCACTAGGGATTCCTTAGAATCTGGCTCTAACTAGGAATTTGGACTCCACATCTCATGTGAACTCCGGACCCACAGTTAATTACAAATAAGTTCACTAATTAAATGCAATTGCACTCTAGTCTTAGCAATAATTACAAGCAGACCCTAAACTTCCCAATTACTATAAGTAGGCCCCTCCATCAATTATATCCATGGATATATTGGTGTAAATCTGTCCAACAAATTGGATCCATCTCTTATTATCCTTGTGACCCAATTAATCACAGTAATCATCAGTGCCATCCAATTAACTCTTAATTGAGATGGGTGTGCACTCACTAATGATAAAATTCATTAATTGGCACAAGGGGATATTTATGATGGTATATTCTATCTTGAGAATTATATGTTCCCAAAGCCCTACTACCACATACCCAAGACATCGAGGTGTTGACCTACAATTGGCCTCGCTCATTGATGACTCAAAGTAAATGTATAGTGGAAACTTGAGTCCATTAATCTCTCAGGATTAAGAGCGTATTGCTTGGGAATTATGAGAGCAGTCCTTTAATCAAAGACAGATTTGTACAAAGTGCTACTCATGGTCCTACAATCAATGTACCAGCACAATGATCCAAAGTCTTACACTCTGATTATTGAGACATATCACACTATCTCATAGTGATCACAGTGCTGCAACCTTATCAGATGAGATGCCCAACATCATCATTGGCTGTGAATCAATTTAAGTATAAGATTTGTGATCCATGTCTCCTGTATATGAATCTCATCGAAACACATGGATCACATCTAGTACACTTATGGGCTCCGGTTCATCTCATGAACCATCATGTCATTTTGTATTGGTTATGTGAAAACATAGAATAAAATATCATTCATCTCATGAATAAAGCATGAAAATATAAATTAATTAATGAGATAAATCAATTTATCTGTATTATCCACTGGATTGAGTTCATATAATCTAGCACACACACATATATAAAAGCTTAGGATAGCCTTCCGTAAGCTCATACTTGCGGGGCCCACCCTTGGTCCATCCAAATGGACCAAACACACGACCCCCCTAAATTACACATGTCCACCAACTTTTGGTCAAATCCGAGTTTTCTGGACTGTTGGATCGACTGTGTACCAATCCACAATTGACCATTAAGTTTTTAAGGCTCAAATGAAGATGATAAAAACCACGATTGGGGCTGATTTTTTGCAAAGATGAGGGTCCCAGGGAGTACTTGAAATCCCCCTCCCCCCTCCCTCATATGGTCCCCAGGTAGGCCGCACCACACACTTGAGCTTACCTCAACTTACCTTATCCTAAGCTTCAGCTTAGGAGAACTAGCCCATATATATATATGAGAAAATTCTCAACAATTCCCCTATCTCAAAACAGGAAACTCCCCATCTCAAAAGGGGAGTTTTTTCCCCTATCTATTAGCTAATGATTTGTTTGTATTTTCAGAGATCCACCTTTGTAGGAGAATATTTAAGAGAGAGAGAATTGGATATGTGTATCATTGATTACTCGTGTCACACTTTCATTGGTTAAAAGAGTTTGCGTTTTTCTTGTGAAAAACACCCACGGGGTTTTTTGTTGAATAACTCATATATATATATGGCCAAGGCTCCCCTAAGCTCGAGCTTAGGGAGAAAATTCAGTAAGCTTGTACTTGTGGAGCCCACCTTTGGTTCATCCAAATGGACCAAACACATTACCCCCTTAAATTGCACATGTCCACCAACTTTCGGTAAGATCTGAATTTACTGGACCGTTGGATTGACTATATATCAATTCGAATGGATTATTGACCATTAAACTCTTGGGCCCATATGGAGATGATAGAAATTACGGTTGGGCTGATTTTTTGCAGGGAAGAAGATCCTAGGAAGTCCTTGAAATCCCCCCCACCCCCATCCCCAAGTGAGCCCCACCATACACTTGAGCTTACTTTATCCTAAGGTTGAGCTTAGGGGAGCTGGCCTATATATATGTGTGTGTGTGTGCGTGCGCGCGAGCACACGCGCCCACGTGTGAGATGCTCCTATGAGACCTACTCTCACATTACTATAAGAGTTAGGGTACACTACAACAAAATACAGTTTTGTCAACGCAATCACCGCGTCTGGAAAGGTAGGTTTTGCGTTGGCAAAGGATTTCCCAACGCATTTCAATGCGTCGGCCGCGCGTCGGCAATTATGCGTAGCCAAATCCATAGCCGACGCTATTTTAACTGCGTTGGCAAATCCCTATACAATTACCAACGCATTGCAGCGTCGTCCAATACGTCGGCAAAAAGATGTGCGTCGGCAAAAAATACTGTTTTCTTATTCGAAAACCATATTTACCAACGCAATACTAGCGTCAGCAAAATAAACGCCAACGCTGGTAGTGCGTTGGGAGTTCCTAGTAATGGCCGACGCTGGCAGTACGTTGGGAATTCATAATAATGGCCGACGCTAGCAGTGCGTTGGGAATTCATAATAATGGCCGACGCTGGCAGTGCGTTGGGAGTTCCTAGTAATGGCCGACGCTGGCGGCGCGTTGGGAATTCATAATAATGGCCGACGCTGGCAGTGCATTGGGAATTCATAATAATGGCCGACGCTGGCAGTGCGTTGGAAATTCTTGGTAATGGCCAACACTACTAATGTGTTGGGAGGCCGACGCACATATCACGTCGGGAAAGGTTGTAATACTTTTTCTTTTTGCAACGCACACTGGTGCGTCGAGAAATATTATTTTTTAAAAAAATATATTATATTTGTATTTTTCCCTGTATATATACCACAAATAAAAATCTAAATACATGTTCAAACAACAAACTTGATGTACAAACTAATTTAAAATAGATTCATCAATAATTCCAAAATAATATCCACAACCAAATATCTGACATCCATAAACCAAAATAAACCCACAAATCTCTAAAATATACAAATATTACTACTTCATCATTTTCGAAAGATTCTAACATCCACAATGTCTGTGACCAAATAAATAAGGTAGATCTCTAAGAGTCTGCAGCCAGCACGATAAAATCCAAAACCAATCTGCAAAACAAAAATGAACACCATCAGATACAAGTTTAATAAACTTCCTACACAAGAGGATTTTGAGATCTAACATTCAGAACACAAGAGTTTGGAGCAAAAAATGTTGGTTCCATAACTCATACGACAAGATCAACAAGTAATCAAAACTACATCAAACTTCTTGTGAAATCTCACAAAATGGAAGGCTTGCATAACTCATACAACAGGATCAACAAGCCACGCAATTATTAGATACTCATACATAAGACATCAATCATCTACTCAATTAGTATTTGCTTCTATATGACATATTAAGAACAGTGAAAAAGAGATGACTAAAATGATAAATGTTTCATTTACTAAGGATGTGTGAGAGAGTAGAATGTGGTGAGTTTAAGACTGACTCTTTAACAATGCCATGAAGAGTCTACAAATGACAACAAGAGAGTAGAATGTGGCATCCTAATAAAACTAGATCACAAATGACAGAGCAACAACTGTACCTAGCCAAACATATACATGACACACTTTTCACAACCTTCATATAACTAATGGTTTCCAAAATAAATCTTCTGCAAAATAGTAATGGGAAAACAGACATTTTATTATCAATGTAGTTGCATCAACAAGCATGCCTTCTATAAAGGTTGTACATATATAATAGGTCACCCGAGGTCAGATGATAAGTTTTGCTGCTTTTTTTTTTATATAATAGTTTTACTTGTCTATTCATTTCACTATAATGACTTACCAGGTACAGATCATCTGATCATCCATGATTGGAACCGGTGGTTTGTATGGTCCACTCATTTTGAACCCACATCTAAGTTAGAAATATTCTGTATGTGAAAGAAGGCCACTTATGAGTAGCTCATATTGTGCATAGAATCAATCAGGGAAACATATCTGTGATCGACATATGGGTGGCACTAGATCCTACTCCATAAAAGTGTGATTCTCACATGCCAGTTCAAAAGTTTTCGAAACAATAAGGATAGGAATGCCATTCACACAAAATAAATAATGAAAATGAGAGGAATATGTTTTTTTCGATGTTCAAGTGAGGAATTATGGGTTTTCCACAGAAGCATATTAATAATTTGCAAGACACAATTCCATTTATGCAAGAACAAACCCAAGCTATATATTCAATTTTAAAATACCCAAAATAACCCATCAGAGAATTGGAAAACCCCCCAAAACAAATCTAATCACAGCTTGTCGAGAAATCAAGAAAATTTGGGGCAGCATGATATCTCCATGACATTAGCAATAACTGCAAAAATAATAATAATAATAATAATAATAATAATAATAATAAAAAGAGGGCAACACACTAACCTTGGGTGGAGACTGGCGGTGGCAGAACAAATGGCCGAGGTGGAGAAAATGGAGGAGATCCTGCGGCAGAACAAATGGCCGAGGTGGAGAAAATGGAGGAGATCTTGGGCAAGGCTTCAATGTTACTGGACCACATAGTCGTTATTGTTCAGGTATTCAATCACTTAACCTCCCATGTACGTAAGATTACTAATCAAGGGCTATGATCTTCTACTCTAGGACATTTTAAAGGAATCACCATCCTTCATGGGATTTTTCATATTCAATGGTATCAACAACAATGGTCCCCACATGTAAGAAAGTCAGGGACAAAGTAATGCACCATTCAGTGTGGCTAAGGGCCCGTCAATTCCTTGGATCATGCTTGTTCATAGATTTGGTCAGCAAGAGACCTTATGGGAGTAACAGTGAAAATGATAATTTGCTTGGAACTTCTCCTGTTAGCCTGTTGTTGGATAAATCCCCTACAATTCAAAATGATAAATGTTTTCACGGTGAGATAAGAAAAGCAACCTGTCTGAATATCTGCATACAAATACATAATGTAAACAAGCATGAAAGGAAAGAATTACTTACAGAACTTACAGTGCACTGATATTTGTTAAAGACATAGGAAAACAACCAGATAGGCTATTGTTGTTAAGCCAACTATCCTTGCATAGCATCCCAATGAATCACACTACATTAGATTCTATGATAATGGGTGTTGTGGATAGCACACCCACACCCAACAGTCCCACCCAGGGATTGATACCTGCGTGGGTGGGTGGGTGTGTTTCCTTACTCTTTGGCTTCAGGTCAACTTGGTGTTTTTCTTTTGTTCTTATTGTTGTTGTTGGTTCAAGTGTTAAAGGGTTCAAGTCAGAAACCACCATTTACACAAACTAGGTAAGATAATAAATAAAAGAAAGATCCCCACACAAGGGTCATACCATATTGTTATAGCTTGTAGTTTTGATCTTTAATGCTCTACCCAACTCCCCCACCACCATTTGGTTGTCATAGACAAAAGGGCATGGATAAACAACACTTACCTTCTTCCACACAAGAAAAGGCAATAAACAAGCAAACAAATATAATTTGCTTTTTATCTTGCAAATGGGTAAGTAGTACCCCCACCAAACCTCCATCACAGAACAATCCAATCACAACATGATAAGGTTTTAAATATGAAACACATCTAATCTTAGCGACCATACCCATCACAGCCCTTCAAATGTAAAATTCCATAAACAAACACATAGAGAGATCCAGCCCATCACAGCCCTTCAAATGTTAAATTCCTTAAACAAACACAGAGAGATCCAGCCCATCTTAGCGACCATACCCATCACAGCCCCCTTCAAATGTAAGAAAACAAAACATTTTTTTCTCCAATATATGGAACACAGAACGATCCACATCTTTACAGTAGAGGCAATGGTACCATGGTGCTCTTCATGTAGCATTTGAAACCTTAGTCACAGGATTTGGGCAATGCAAAACAGATGTGATTTGATCAACTTACAGACTACATACTACATACTCTTTTGGGTTGCCATTCAGGGTGTGAAGTTAGACTTGTAGTTAACAACTTCAAGATATATAACAATTCTTGGTTGTTAAAGATACATATATCTTTAGAGTTTAGGGCTGGTTAGAACCCATCAGTGAGGGAAGCATCAAAGGAGAATGAATGCAGAGTTGTTCTATTATCCACAATTGCAAAAAGTCAACACTTCTTTTAAATGATGAACTACTTTGGGGGTGAGAGAGAACTCTGTAGTTACAAACTCAGATATAAGTTCTGTAGTTGCATAAGCCCTTAACCTAAAATACAAAGAAGGTGTTGCCTTTCATTTTACCTGTGGCAGTGGCAGAGACAGTTGAGAAAAAAAAAGGAAAAGACCGATCATTATTCTCCTATGGATAGAGAGGGAGAGATTTAGGGGTTTTGGAGTTGGAGGTGGGGACTCAGGGTTGTTTTAGATGGGGGCTTGGCCAAATGGGCTGCATAGCCCAAATGAGTTTTTTCCTAGTGGGTGGGGGTTGAAGCCACACATTCGCCTGAAGCCCCAAACCAGATATTTGATTATGACAATCTTACCAATGCACACAGGCCATTAGATCACAGTAATTTCTACATTTGCCCCACATCTACATGAGTCCCACAATGTGTTACTGACATATGGAAGCTTCACCCATACCTTTTTTCTTTCCATTGTCTTTTTGCTTCATCGGGAGCAAAGGTTGCTTCTTCTCATATTCCATGCCTCTTTGTTCCTCATGGTCTGTGTCATCCACTCATCCTTCTGAAACTCAAATCCGTAGATATATGGATTCAAAGGAGAACGCATCTCACTTCCCAATACTGCATTTTTAAAATAGCCGACAAAAGCTAGGGCTTTACTCTTCGATCAAGCAAGACATTGCACACCTTTCTCGGATATATTTAGGGTTTTGAGAGTAAACTGAAATACCTGGATCTATTCCTGCTCCTTTTTTTGATTCTCTGTTACAGAGATAGAGCAGAAAGGGCCACATATGGCTGGAGAAGACGATCGAAAAATGGGTTGAACTCGTGCTGGCTTTGTGAAGATGACCGGAAAAAGGGGGCACCAGGTATTTCGTCGTGCCGCGTCTGGAGAGAGGGATATGAGAGCGTCTGGAGAAGATGAGGGCGAGGCGAGAGAGGGAGATGAGGGACAGAGAGGGAGAGAGCTAAAGAGGGAGAGGGATATGAGAGCGTGAGAGAAAGATTACATCATAAGATTTGGAAGTATGCTCAAAATACAGGCCTTTTTATTGTTCTTTTTTTTTTAAATTGGGGTGGCGCTTTTCTTATATATGAGTCAATAAAAAGGGTGGGGCTTTTCTTATATATGAGTCCGACTCTCGACGAATAACCACCGTATATTTATAAGATAGCTTCAAATCTCATTTTTGATTGGAGGTTATCTCATTTTATGATTGAACACAAAAAAAAAAGTTAATAAAATAATATTTTTTTAGCCATGGTTTGTTATATGGTCAATCTTACAGTGGTTCTCACTCAATTTTAAACAAGAAATTGGGATACCTCATAAATAAATGTGTTTGACCATTTTGAACGACTCTGATTAATATGGGCACGAGTGGGACCCATCCAAAAAAGTTCTTAGCATACTCCGCTAGAAGATATTGTAGTTGCCCCCAGAATTTAAAAAAAAAATAGACATGAAACAGGCAGAGAGTGGGAATAAATCAAAGCAATTAAAACGGTTTGCTCATATTATTTTGGTAAAAAAGAATTTTACTAAATAGGGTTTGCGGACGCAGGACCTATGCGTCGCAGTAGGCAAAATAAATATTTCCATAACTTTTGCCAACGCGATCTTACTTGTGTCAATAAAAGTAGCAATTTTCTGTGACTTTCGCCAACACAATCCAAATATGCATCGGAAAAAAGACTTTTACCAACGCCATTTTTCACTGCGTCGGCAAATAGAGTCGGGAAAGTTTTTCCACAGCTTTTGCCAACGCGGTCTTACTTGCGTCGGTAAAAGTAGCAATTCTCTGTGACTTTTGCCAACGCAGTCCAAACATGCATCGGAAAAAAGACTTTTACCAACGCCAATTTTCACAGCGTCGACAAATAGTGTCGGGAAAGTTTTTCCACAGCTTTTGACAACGCGGTCTTACTTGCGTCGTTAAAAGTAGCAAATCTCTGTGACTTTTGGCAACGCGGTCTTACTTGTGTCGGTAAAAGTAGCAATTCTCTATGACTTTTGCCAACGCATTCCAAACATGCATCGGGAAAAAGACTTTTTACCAACGCCAATTTTCACTGCGTCGGCAAATAGTGTTGGGAAAATTTTTCCACAGCTTTTGCCAACGCGGTCTTACTTTGTGTCGGTAAAAGAAGCAATTCTCTATGACTTTTGCCAACGCAAATTTTCACTGCGTCGGACAATAGTGTCGGGAAATGTAAGTTTGTCATAGATGGGGGCTTTGCGGACGCAATAATGCATCTGGCATGGTGCGAATTAAAACTCAAAGCTTTCCCAACGCACATCTGTGCGTCGCCAGTAGGCAAGATAATTGCCAACGCATTATTGCGTCGCCAATAGAAAAACTCACGTTGGAAAAACTTTCCCTCTCTTTTGGGGGCATTTTTTGTTGGTGCCAAGGTGGTACTACAGCTTCTCGCCAACGCGGTCTTACTGTGCGTCGGTAAAAGTAGCAATTTCTATGACTTTTGCAACGCAGTCCAAAATATGCGTTGGAAATAACACTTTTCCAACGCAAATTTTCACTGCATCGGCCAAATAGTGTCGGGAAAGGTGCAGTTTGTTGTAGTGGTAGGGTGTGTGGGCCCCAACCCTAGCTCTCATGGTAAGGTGAGAGATGCTCTCACAGGAGTGATGTGATCTTTATCAATCATAAAATACCGCAAGTGCACGGGTGTCTAGTTGAGACAGTGGCAAGAACGGGTCGATCCCACAGGGAGCTAATTAAAAAAACTTTTAGATTAAGAAAACTAATTAACTAACAATTAAGGAAAGTTTTGATTATTTAGAAATAAAAGAAAGTAACTAATTTAGAAATATGAAAACTACCAATTAATGAAAGTGATTAGAGCATAGGAATCCAATAAGCATCCACCAATTATTTATCAAGTAATCCTAAGTCCTAACTTGTTCCAATTTTTACTTCAAATCAAAGACAAATCAATGTTTTTAATTTGGAAAACCTACTTTTAAAATCCCTTTTTAATCATAAAAATTCAAAACAAAAGACTTCATTCATCTCATAAAAGAATAAAAATAATTTTAAGAACTACACATCAAAGATAAGTATAAAACCATCAAAAGATCTAAATCCTAAGCATGGCCTATCAAACCTAAGCATGAATAGTCAAAATCAAATTTTATTTTAGAATTAAAACTAGAGATTTGCCTAGGGCACGAAGACGAGCCTATAATCATTAAGCACATAATCATGGAACACAAATTAGAACTACTAAATAAATAAAAGGCGATTACTTACCTTCATCCATAGCTCTAATCAAGAAAAACTAGCCCGCCATTGTAAAGAATACTTCTTGATTTTTCATTAAAAATTGCATCTTACAACTTCTCCTTCACAAAAGTTCTCCTTCAAAACAAGTCCTTGGACATGGCCCAAGGCTACCAAAAAAAAAAAAAAAACTAATGGAAAGGTAGAAAAGAAGAGAATTGGAGAGAGGGCTGGACGTGAGATGCTTCTCCATCCCCCTTTTGGATTTGTTTTATAGTTGTTGATGCCTCCTTTTTAGCAAATAATCTCCTCTCTTTTAGGACTTGTTTCCTTATTTGTAGAGATTTCTTGCTTAGGACTCAAACTAGGCTTCACACTTGGAAAAAAATTTAAATTGGAGATGATTAGTTACTAGGTGTGGTTCTCTTGAGCTCCAAGTTCTTGCCAAATTGAACTCCTCAAAGATCTTTCATGGTTGCTAATTTTAAAAACTTTTTGTAATTCCCACATAGCATTATAACAGCCAATTTTCCGAGGTCATATCTCCCTCAATATAGCTCCTATTTATGAAATTCTGGACTCCACGGATATTTACTCGAAAAGAGCTTTCCAACGGTATATAGATTGTGCCAATCCGATAGTCAGTTTGAAAGTTATAGCCATTTCAATTTGTTGCCCCTGAAAATTCCGAGAATAATGACAATTAAGGGAACTTCTATGTTTGGCATGCAATGGGGTGTGTGGGGCCCATGTTGGACGTCCAAGGCATGTTTGGAGTCTTTCTTTGCTTGCTTATTTGATTCTCTTTCCATATTTGATATGCTTCTTTACTTGCAACTTTAACTAATCAACTCCCCTTGCAAAGTTTCTAATTTTCTCTCTCTTTCTTGATTTTGGTTTCCAAATTTAGCAAGTCAACACCATCTTTCCAATTCTGAGTTTCTCCTTTCTTCTTTGAAAATTTCCAATCTTTCCAACTCCACCAAGATGTCAAGTTATGTGGGCCCACCATGAAGGGTGTCCCGCCTTTGATCTCTCTCAAGTTTCACCAATGCATGTCCTACTTTTGATTTCTCCTACATAAATAAATATTAAATAAGTTAGTAATAATCAAGTGTGAGGAATCTAGATGGACTATGCACTACATGCCTACTTAATGCACCAAAAATACCCAACTTTCCAAAAAATAACACATTGGTGTCAAAATTAGCAGGTATGCATTAGTGAACCTAAAAAAACTAATTTTGGGTGATGAATGAGATGAGAACCCTAATTTCACAAAAGTCATGCAATGTTAATGAATTTTGACCAAATTTGACTAAGATTCCAACTATTGATGCTTAAATGCATGAAATCATGAAATTAAGTGTAATTCTATGCAATTAGCCTAATTAAGTCACAAATGCATAGAAAATGATGAATGAGATCTACAATTTTGCGGACTTATCAGGAGCAGCTCCCATATATATATATATATATATTCCCTAGCCTCTCCTCAACTCAAGTGGACGGGAGAGGAGAGGGTTGTCCGCTGCCTAGGGTGGGGATCACTGTTTGGTCCATCCAAATGGACACCAACCCCCCACCCCCCCCCCCCACCCCACCAACAAAAAAAAAAAAAAAAAGACATATGTACACCAAAATTTGACCCCATTTGATTGAACTAGACCGTTGGATCGTGTGACACCCATCCGAATGGACTGTACACCATTAAAATTTTGTGGCCCAGATAGAGATCATAAAAATCAATGATAAGGCTGATTTTTTGTAGAGAGGAAGGCCCATGTGTGTCCTTCAAATCCCCACATCCCCATTCCCATGTGGATCCCGAGGTCGGGCCTAGGTCATTGAGCGGATGCCAGCCTCATATATAAATGTATATGTATGTATATATGTATGTATGTATATATAAGGGATATTCATGTGCATCCATTCCTCACTATATAGTGAGAGATAAATTTGATAGAGCCCCACTGATTATGGGACTTGGGGATATGGAAATAGTCATATTAGATGAGACCATATATCAAGTTTAAGGTCAATCCCAAGTCTCTAACCCCTTCATCTACGGCCCACAAATTTAATGACTTTATATTAAAGAAAAAATCAACCCTCAATCCAATGGTCCAATTCATTATGATTAGTGAAAACTCAATTAATCCACTGTTATCTAGGAGGTCCCATGTGTGTGGATGGTTCGGATGAATCATAAAGTGAGCCCCACTATGTTGTCCCTCTCTATAATTTGGTGAGGAATAGATGCACATGAATATTATATATATATATATATACATGGAGATGCTGATGTGGGAGTTGCTCTCACGGTACTATGCAACTAAAGGTGGGGCCCTCGCATTTAGGTTGTTGGCATTGGATATGGATGTGAGGGCCCCCACCCCTTACTGTCATTGTAGGGTACCTGGTGCACATCTTGCTCACCGGGGGTGTGTCCCACCTGATGTGAATATCTCATGTTGTCCACGTTTGCACCCATCCGAATGACTGCACACTGTTGGATCGACTATACACCCACTTGAATAGACTTTACACCGTTAAACTTGTGGGGCCCGGATGAAGATATAGGGGTATGGGATGGAGCTGATTTTTTTACAGAGATGAAGGGCCAGGGGAGATCTTTCAATCCCCATAGTCCAAGTCCTAGGCGGGGCTCTATGTGAGCCCCACATTGAGGCATGCACGCTGATCCAGTGTTTCTTTCATTCCTCCAATGAACCCTAGTTCGTTCCTTATCGGATCGTCCATTTCTTTGAGCTAAACTTGTGTAGGAAATGCATTGACCGAAAAGATCCAATAATTAAGTGCTTATCTAGAATGATATTAATATATCATGAGAAATATTCTTGTACATCATCGCAGTGAGAACATCGAGTGGCACATCTTATGATCTACCTGAGATTTTCACACACATGGGACCCTTTGATAGTTAATCATTGGACTCTGGGGTTCACACCCACCAAATAGATGAACTATTGGATCAAGGGTCACTTTTTACCTTTAATATAAAGTTGTTAAACTAGTGGGCCTTGAATTAAAGAGCTACAGGCATGAGATTGATTTCATTTTTTTATATTTAGCTCCATCATGAGTGGATCTTTTCATTCCCATGTCCCTATATCCATGGGCCCCGGGTGAGTCCGGGCAGCCAGTGTGCATGGTCTAGATGCACAGAAATATTACCCATAAATCATATTTCTCTATATAATATTTTATTTTTGAGAGCGGCCTATTCATACAACAACAAAATCACTAATTACCTTATAATTAACCTGGCCCCACACAAGCCATTATTTTGAACCATCTTTTTATAAACATCACTCAAATGCACCCCGCCAACCAAAAATACTATTGTGAAATGGTTGTACTGTACTTTTATGATTTCTTAGTAATTGGTTGTTAAAAAAAATGCTATATAAATATACATGACTAGCTAGCCCATGGCCAGTTAGCATTAACATTATCCAAACTTTGGACAAAAAATAGGGTCAGACATTATGCATACTGAACATCAAAAGTTTATACATTTATGAAGTCCCATTGAATGCTGGAACAGGCCTTTCCGAATGTATAAATACGGTTACCTTGAACCATTGCAAGATTTTGATGGCACTTGAACAGACCCACTCTTTCCCGTCTTATCCGATAACTTGACTCAGAACAAACCTGTTAAGAGCAAAGTTAACTTAGTATTATTTTTTACTATGACGACCCCTCCATTGAAAAGCTATGCCTTTACCATTGTTAAGAGCATTTTTAATTTGGAATTGATTCTCTCAAAATGCTTAATCTTTACTTTTGATTTTTAATCAGTGTAATTGAAAGAAACAACTAAGAAATTGAGATTCTCACACCTGTAAGATACAAAGGCAACAAATAATAATGCAATCTAACTTCATATTAAAAAGAAGAATTGATTAGAATAATGACTTTCTACAGCAGAGCTTTGGCCACAAAAAGAGATCTCTTACAGAATGATCACTTATTGGATATTTATTTACAAAAGACAGAAATATTCAAGACCTATGGCATCAGCTTCTTTGTTTGCTTGTTTTGGTGATGTTGATACCACTCTGCATGCCAGCAAGTTGTTAGGCTTTGGAATAAGTATAATTTTCTTAAATTAATGTTTTATACTTTAATTGTCATTGCTCATTAGGTGTTTCACTAAAGTGAAACTTTAAATAAACAATAATTGCATTATTTTCATATCATATATTTCTATATTTATATTTGTGCTTGTGTCATTATACTATAATGTGATATTCAGAGGATGAAAAGAAGAGCCGACTAAGGTGTTTAGTCTGGCAAATCAAACTTAGTTGTATCTTGTATCATTGGATCTGGTTTTTAAATGAGCATTAACCAGCTAACAAAACCACTGGGATAAAAGCATAGAATTGAACTCCATTTGTCTCACTCAGACACATTCAGCCGATGATGGGCTTAGGATATGAGACTAGAAAAGCATGCACATGGCTAAAAAATTATTGTTATTTAACAAGATTAGACATCTTGATTTATATTGGGATAAAAATTAAAAAGAATTATAATTTGTCACCTATCAATAACCAAAAGTGTGTAGGATATAAAACCTTCATGGATTAGATAATCGACAGAATTTGATAAAGAAATTTCCCATCAAAGTTGATCTAAATTTAAAAGAGAACTGATAGCATGAAATGCATAAGTATTTTTATGAAGACCATTTTCCCCCACTTTTGATCAATAACATCTACAACTCATTAGTCAGAACTAGTGGGAAAGGGCGTTGTTGTTCTTAGGGGGTAAAGCTGATTGTGTGGGTTCTATTTTGTGTGGTCTTTTGGTGGGGTCAGTCTTTTGTGCTTTTTTTTTTTTTTTGGTTTTGTTTTTGTTTTTTTGTTTTGGATAATGAAATACCCTCCTGCCAAAATAGTAGCCGTAGCGGAACTTGATTTACAACGTATCTGCGGATAGCCTGACGAATACTACCAGCTGATTTTGTATGATGTTGAAGGATCATATTAATCAATATGTAGAATTGGAGATTACAGAGAGATGTATTGCCAATACTTACACAGTACATACCAATGGTATTGGTTGAAGGAATGCAAACGGGTTGGATCTTTG
The DNA here is from genome assembly GCA_012931725.1 of Litsea cubeba. NCBI lineage: Eukaryota > Viridiplantae > Streptophyta > Magnoliopsida > Laurales > Lauraceae > Litsea > Litsea cubeba. The sequence continues at coordinate 73,370,995 of CM022945.1, forward strand.
GCAAAACCATGGTGGATCGGAACTTAGATCCATCTTTATGAATTTGGCTCCATTTTTTACATGAAACTTATGAGTTGTATTTAGATTAGGCATCAACTTAAAAAAAATTTGAGCCTATATAGATCTAGATCCAAAATAAGATGTGGAGTACATTAGTATAATTGGATAAAATGATTCAAAGTACTTTTAAATATACAAGTAAGGCTACTAAAATGAAAGATAAAGCTAAGTAGACTCTCAAATATCAATACAATTCAAGCTATTTAAGCCTTAAAACCTATATATATATATATATTTATGTTTGAATGCAATTATCCTATATCTTGATTGTTGTATCAAAACATATGGCGATCCGGTTGTGGATCCTATATGCATGAAATGAATCAAAATTCAAATTCCTCTTAGATCCAAGTATATGTTTCACCTTAGGGTTGTAAACGAGTCGGTTCGGATCTAGGTCCACCGTTAAAGAAAAGGTGGACCTGGAATCGTTTCGGAACCGGTTTCTTGGCTCCGGAACCGGAACCAGAATCATATATAGGACGGGTCGAGATCTAGGTAGAGAATGATATTTTAAAAAATATGATTTTTAGGAAAGATTTTTAAAAGTTTATGTGATATGTCGGGTCTCGGGTGCATGGGTCCGAACCAAGGTGGAACTGGAATCGGAGCCGGATGACTTATCGGGTCCTAAATAAGGACCCAGACCCAGTTTTTAGCGGGTTGGAACCATCAGGTAATCGAAAAATCAAGGACCCATTTACATCTCTCATAATTTAAATGCATGTTAGTGGGCCCCAATAGCCTAGGACATTCCAACTGCTTAAATGATGTGTTTGTTCCAATAATAAGTCTATTAGCTTTATAAATAATAAACAGGCCACAATGAAATATTAGCTTTAATTGTGGCCTGTTGGTTAAAGTATATTTTGCACAAGCACAGCTTGTTAGTTCGACGTACAAATGTTTATGTTTAATATTATAAAAGCTGTAAATTGAGACTATCAACAATTAGGATAGCAAATGGGTATCTTTTAAAGTCTTCATATGTGTGAATTTTCATCACCCCATATGTGTAAGTAGTGTCCGTCTTGTCTCCTCGTATGTGTAAGCTCCCATAACCTCACATACATGCCTGAGTTATCTCCCCAAGACCCAGTTCCTTTGCTGGGCTTAAAAAAGAATAAAAATACCCAAAGTTGGTAAATTGGCCCATAGCCTACTGAAACGCCGCCTCGTCTCGTTAGAGTTACTATGGGTGCACAAAAAATCCGTTGATTCGTAAATCCGATCCGATCCGCGAATTTTTATCCGATCCGAAGATAAACGAATTGGTGACGGATTGAAAATTTTGTAATCCATTAGCAACGGATCGGTGGCGGATTTCACCTTCAATCCGCGAATTCAACCGATTCGATCCGTTGACATTAAATATAAATAAAAAAATATAAGGAGTCTAAATATATAAATTAAGATGTCTAAATTTAAAATAAGAAAAAAAATTAAGGGGTCAAAATGTAATTTTTTTTACTACATGTTTGATAATTTTCTTTTAACATTAGATTGAATGGATTGAATAGACTAATCCGATCCGATCCTGTCCTACACAGATCGGATCGAATCGGATTTTAACGGCTACGGATTGGTGACGGATTCCAAATCTGTCAATCCGTAGGTAACGGATTTGGCCCAATCCACATCAATCCGATCCGTATACATCCATTTCTAAGTCTCCTTTCACTGCTCAACACATTTTTTATTGGCCACTTCAGGAATTTTCTTTCATTCCTCCAATGATCACTGGTTACTTCCTTAATGGGATATTGCTAAAATTGTACAAGAAATGCATTGACTAAAAAGATACAACAATTGGCGGGAATACTGGGATGGCCTAGTGGTAATGGCTCCCGCTCCCATTTAAGGATGTAAACGGGTCGGTTCCGGTCCGGGTCCATGGTGGCCCCAGAACTGAAACCATTAAGGAGAAGGTGGACCCGGAATCGGTTTCTTGGTTTTGGAAATGGAACCAGAAGCATATATGGGACGAGTTCAGATCCGGATCCGGCTCTAGAAGAGAATGATATTAAAAAAAATATGACTTTTATGAGAGGTTTTCGAAAATTGAGCCAATATGCCAAGTCTCGGGCCCGAACTGAGGTGGAGCTGGACCCGAACTTGGCTGGACCCATTTACTTATCGGGACCTAAATAAGGACCCAAATGCGGTTTTTAAAGGGTCAGAACCTCCAGGTGATCAAAAAATTAGGGACCCATTTACATCCCTACTCCCATCCCTCTCCCTGGTAGGAGAGGCTTTAATCATCTCCAACTTGGCCCCTGAGCCAAGCAAAAAAAAAAGGATACAATAATTAAGTGCTTATCTACAGTGATGATATTAATATATCACTAGTACAATAACCTGTGCTGAGCACACGCAGGTCCAAACATTGGAAACTAAATATTCATATATAAAATGACTAAACAATTACAAAGAGAATCAAATTGGCATAAAAATAAAAGAAAACTAACTCATAAATATGAATGTTCATGGATAGGGCAGGGCCAAGCCTGACCATGGCCCAGCCCGGTTTGGCATGGGCTTGGCCCTAAAGTCTTACTACTTGGGCTGGGCTCGGATGATTTATTCGGGCCTGTTTATTAAATGGACTGGACTTGGATATTATGGTGGAGAGCCCAAGCTCGGCCTGGGCCGGTTATAAAGGAAAAATGGTAAGAAAAGTTAATATAGGGTATTGAGCTACAGCGAAAGGCACATTAAAAGGCCCCTTTTTTCATTTAACACAAGCTGGGTGAGCTCGGGCTAAATCTACTCCAGGCGCAACGGGCTCGGGCCAGCAAGTTATGGCCCGAGTTGTTCTTGGGGCTAGCGTTCTGAAGTCGGGTCGGGCCCAAATATTCCTCAACCTGACCCAGTCTGGCTCATGAACACCCCTACTTATAGATTCATTACCTTCCAATAAAAACCTCTAAATTAATGACCACCGGCTAATCTTATTCCTAGATTTTAGAAAGCAGAGAAAAGGTAAAAGTAAATGTTTGCATATTATAAGCGCTAAGTGGTATAGAATGAGAATAGAAGAATTGGGGTACAAAGACGGGTACAAAAATAATAAAAAATGTGAGGTAGAAAGGGAGTTTTTGAGAAAAACAAAGTGAAACTCTTGGAGTGTGGATGTGAGTTGTTTCATGAGATATAAAATAGGCAGTTGCATTAGATAAGTAGTGGGAAGCAAATGTGGAGTATTTGGAAAAAGAAGGAATGGAATAACTTCAAGTCAAATTTTACTACTGATATTCAAAAATCTAAGCCACACCCCTCCGCTTTAATATAGCACAAGCACAACCACTCGTGCTCAGCACATAATATCCATTCATTACAAATTTAATGGGTTGTGTGGATTACCTGTTTGCACCTATTAAGTTGAATAAATAAATAAATAAATAAAAACTGAAGAGTAATGGAGTAAAAGAGATGGGTGGAGCAAAAGACATAAAAAGGAAAAAGAAAAAAGTAGAACTAAAATGGTGAGTAGTGTGTGGTTTGATGAGATAAAAATATAAATGTGTTATAAAAGAGAGAGACCAAGAGAAAGAAGATTAGAGGGAGAAGAGAGAGCCTTTCTGATATCTCATTAACTGTGTCTAAATACATAGGGAGAGAGCCTATTTATAGGCAAAGTAAACTAAAAAGGAGGAACCCTAATTCTAACCCTATCTTATCACAAGTGGGCATCCACCCAAGATCCATATCTTATAACACTCCCCCTTGGATGACCACCATTTAATGACAGTTGCCTCATTAAAAACCTTGCTAAGGAAAACCCAGTGGGAAAAACCAAAGCGAAGGGAAAAAGAGTACAACATTCTTCAAGATCATTGAAATGGTGTTGGACGTGCATAATGCTGCCTCGTTAAAACCTTAACTAGGAAAACCCAGTGGGATAAAACCTAGGAAAGGAAAAAGAGTACAGCGCACAAATGTCTTGGGAAGCATACTTCAGGATGCTCCCTGATAAACTGCTCCCCCTGATGATTGCAACCATTTACATAGTTTGATGATGAACTCTTCGCATGCCAATCTCATATACAAACTTCTGGAATACTGATTTTGGCAAAGATTTGGTAAATAGATCAGCCAGGTTGTTACTCGAACAAACTTGTTTGACTTCAATTTCATTGTTCTTCTGAAGTTCATGAGTGAAGAAGAACTTTGGTGCTATATGCTTAGTCTTGTCTCCTTTAATAAAACCTTCTCGAATTTGTTTTATGCATGCTTCATTATCTTCATAGATAACATTTGGGATACCTGCAATAGAAGGTAATTGACAAGAACTACGAACATGCTGAATCAAGGATCTTAGCCATACACATTCCCTACTGGCTTCATAAAGAGCCAAAATCTCAGCATGGTTAGAGGAGGTAGCTACCAGAGTCTGTTTAGTAGAACGCCAAGAAATGGCGGCATTACCATTTAGAAACACATAACCTGCCTGTGATCGACCCTTATGAGGATCAGAGAGATAACCTGAATCTGCATATCCTGTAAAACTGGAATCTATAGGATTATAAGAATAAAATATTCCTAAATCAGTTGTTCCACGCAAATATCGTAGGATATGTTTAATACCAACCCAGTGCCTTTGAGTTGGTGCGGAGCTATATCTGGCAAGTAGATTCACAGAAAATGCAATATCCGGTCTAGTGCATTGTGCTAAGTACATCAGGGCTCCAATAGCACTTAAGTATGGTACTTCTTGACCCAAAACTTTTTCATTTTTTTCAATAGGACGGTATGGATCTTTCTGTGTATCAAGAGACCGGACGACCATGGGTGTGCTTAATGGGTGTGCTTTGTCCATACCAAATCGTTTTAAAACCTTCTTGGTATAATTAGATTGATGGACCAACATCCCATTAGAATTTCTCTCGATTTGCAACCCGAGACAGAATCTTGTTTTTCCAAGGTCTTTCATTTCAAATTCTTTCTTTAAACAATCAGCAGTTTCTTCGAGCTCTTCTGGAGTCCCTACCAAATTGATATCATCCACATAAACTGCTAATATTGCAAATCCCTTCATGAATTTCTTTATAAATAGACACGGGCAAATAGGATCGTTTGCATACCCCTTTTTAGACAAGTATTCACTAAGACGATTGTACCACATTCTTCCGGATTGCTTCAGGCCGTACAATGATCGCCTCAATTGGATTGAGTATGTACTCCTTGGCTTTGCTTCAGGCAAAGGAAATCCTTCCGGGATTTTCATGTGAATTCTAGTGTCTAAGTCCCCATATAAGTAAGCAGTTACAACATCCATGAGTCGCATTTCTAGATTTTGAGAAACTGCTAAACTTATCAGATATCTGAAAGTTGTTGTATCTATGACAGGGGAGTATGTTTCCTCATAATCAATCCCAGGTTTCTGCAGGAAACCTTGTGCCACTAATCGTGCCTTATATCTGGTAATTTCATTCATTTCATTCCGTTTTCTTACAAACACCCATTTGTAACCTACACGGTTAACATCTTTTGGGGTTTGTACTATAGGTCCGAACACACCACGTTTATTGAGAGACTCTAACTCTGCTTTGATGGCACTTTCCCATTTTGGCCAATCATTTCTTTGTCGACATTCATTTATAGAACGTGGTTCTGTGTCCCAATCATCATCATCATTTACCTTTGATATTTGTGTAGCTATCGCATATGCAAATGCGTCATCGATGACAATATCATTTCTATTCCATCTCTCTTTTGAATAATTGTAAAATATAGAGATCTCTTCATTATCCGGTACCGGTGCCTCTTCAGGGGCTTCCAAAGTCTCACCAGGGACTTCCATTATTCTAGAGAGAACGGATTTTGTCATAACCTCTTCAGGAGCGTTACGTGCCTCTTCGGGAGGAACCTCTTCAAGAGTGATACGTGCCTCTTCGGGAGGACATGATGATGATTGCTCATTTCTCCTTTTCCGCGGAGCTGAGTCCTTTGAACCTATAGGTCTGCCACGCTTCTGGCGTATTGCAGATTCTTTTGCGGTTGTATTTTGACTTTGTCCTACAGGGACATTAATCCTGGCAGGTGTATTCATAGCGGGCACATGTGATTTTGTCACCTTTGCTGCATCGTTAAATGCATCAGGTAATCTGTTTGCAATTTCTTGTAAGTGCACAATTCTCCGGACTTCATTTTCACATTGTGAAGTTCGTGGATCCAAATGAGACAGAGTGGAAGTATTCCATGTTAATTCTCGCCGTTCTTCAGGAACAGGTCGTTCTACAGGAACTATGTTATCTCCCCCTAACGGCGGGAATATTGTCTCATCGAATTGACAATCTGGAAAACGAGCAGTGAAGACATCTCCTGTCATTGGTTCTAGATATCGAATAATTGAGGGAGAGTCATAACCTACATAGATTCCCAATCTACGTTGTGGTCCCATCTTAGTACGCTTAGGAGGTGGGATTGGGACTTGAACTGCACAACCAAACTTGCGCAAGTGAGAGATATTGGGTTGATGTCCGGATGTAAGTTGTGCAGGAGAAAATTGATGATAGGCTGTGGGTCGAAGTCGAATTAACATTGAAGCATGCAACACAGCATGTCCCCATGCACTAACTGACAATTTGGATTGCATCAGCAGAGTCCTAGAAATGAGTTGGATGCGCTTAATCATGGATTCAGCTAAGCCATTCTGGGTGTGGACATGGGGGACAGGATGTTCGACAACAATTCCTATAGATGAACAAAAATCATCAAAAACCTGTGATGTAAATTCTCCTGCATTGTCAAGTCTTATAGACTTAATGGGAGAATCAGGGAAATGAGCCCTAAGTTTGATTATTTGAGTTAATAGACGGGCAAATGCTATGTTCCTAGTTGAAAGTAGGCAAACATCAGACCAACGGGTGGAGGCATCAATCAAAACCATAAAATATCTAAAAGGTCCACTAGGGGGATTTATGGGTCCACAAATGTCACCTTGTATCCTTTGCAGAAAGGATGGGGATTCGTATGCAACTTTAGCAAAAGAAGGTCGGGTGATCAATTTTCCTTGTGAACACGGTGTACATAAGTACCCACTAGGTAGGGTCAATTGATGGTTCTCTAAAGAATGCCCAAAGGAGTTATCTACAATTTTTCTCAACATAGTAGCCCCAGGGTGACCTAACCTATCATGCCAGAGCTGTAAAGTCTTCGGATCACTAAGCTTCGGGCTTAGTTTAAGCTTCGGGCTTAACTTTGTTGTTTTGCTCATAACCGAATGTGATTCAACATTTAAGATTGTCATGTAATATAACCCTGAGGAGAGTGCACTTAATTTTTCTAGTATTTGCTTCTGGCTTCCAATACTAGTAACAATGCATAAGAATTCCTTGTTACCTTCACTTACAGTCTCAATGTGGTACCCATTCATTCTGATGTCTTTGAAACTAATCAAGTTTCTTCGGGAACTATTTGAGAACAAGCATCTTTAATGAATAAGTGGGTACCATTAGGTAACATTATGTGGGCTCTTCCGGAGCCTTCAATTATTTGCACAGGCCCAGCTATGGTTGATACCTTTCGTGGAATAAACATCAATTCTGAGAAAAATTTCTGATTTTTCAGAATGGTGTGTGTTGTGGCACTATCTACCAAACAAAGATTGTCCTCAGTTCCATGATCCATACCTTAAACAAAATAATAAAACAATATAACTATGCAATCATATGATAAAATTGAAATAATTAAACCATTCATTAGGACATGAAATAAATAAATAAAAAGAAGTTTAAGCAACATGCATCTCAAAAGAATAAAAAAAAATTTAAGTTTGTAAAGTTTATTGGCCTTCTAGACCATGCCAGGGGGTGATCCCAAGTGAGTGTTAAAAGCCTCATTATTCAAAGGTTGGCTATCCTCATCCTCAAAAAAATCTCGAGTCTCCAAGTTTGTAATGTCAATTGGAGGTATCTCTGGTGTCATTGCATTCCAATTCCATCCTTCCAGATCATTTGTCTCTGCTAAATGAACAGAGGCCTTGTATGCTTTGTATTGTTCGGCCACTTCCTTTGGTGCACGGCAAGTGCGTGACCAATGCCCACTTCTTCCACATCTGTGGCACGTGTCATCAGGACGGTGGGTAGGATTAGCTGGTGGATTCTGGTTGCTCTTAGGCTGAGGGGCAGACCATTTCTGGTGATTTTTGAATTTTGGAGGGGGACCTTTAAAACCACCTCGTTTGGAGGAGTTATGTCTTCCTCTCCCCCTTCCTCTCCCCCTTCCTCTGCCTCTGTTTGAGCTAAAACTGGCATTTGCTTCAGGAACTGCCAAAGATCCAGTTGGTCTGGAGTTATGATTTTTCATCAGTACTATGCAATTTTGTTCAGCAACTAGGAGACAGGAAATAAGTTCTGAATATTTGGAGAAACGTCTTTCTCGATACTGCTGCTGCAGGAGCACGTTCGAGGCATGAAAAGTTGATAACGTTTTCTCCAACATCTGCTCTTCTGAAACTTTTTCACCACAAAGTCTTAATCGGGAAACAATATTGAAAAGAGCAGAGTTGTATTCAGATACGGTTTTATAATCCTGCAACCTCAGATTTAACCAGTCATTCTGGGCAGCTGGTAGTATGACCATCTTCTGGTGATCATATCTATCCTTCAGGGATTTCCATAGGCCTGCTGGGTCTTCTTCAGTAAGGTATTCATGTTTGAGATCTTCATGTATGTGATGACACAGGAAGATGAGGGCTAATGCCTTTTCCTCTGGGGACATCTTGTTACCTTCCTTTATAGTCTCTCCTAGTTTCTTGGATTGCAAGTGGATTTTAGCATCCAATTGCCAAGATAAATAATTGTCCCCATTTATGTTAAGTGCTTTAAAGTCAATTTTAGCCAAATTTGACATCTTGCAAGAACTGTAATATGAAATATATATGAAGTTATCAGTGTGCATATAATGATAAAAAAAATATTAACATCAAAAGTAATTAAGAAAGGAATTTAAACATGGAAAAATAAAAATTTAACATGTTCTCATATTTGAGAATCAGAACTGCTGGTTCTGTCAAGACTTCAGGCTTGATTTAGAACTTCAGGTTCATAATACATGAAATTAGAACTTCAGGTTCTGTCAAATCTTCAGGTTTGGGGTAGAACGTCTGGTTCTAACAAGTGATCAGAACTTCTAGTTCTATCAAAAACTTCAGGTTTAATTTCATGGCTTTATAATTTATATGGATTGTTGAATCAAAAACTTCAGGTTTTGATTTATTGATACGAATCTTCAGGTTCATATCATTATTCCAACTTCTACTGGTCCATGAATATGTGAACTTCAGGTTCACTTTTAGAACTTCTGGTTCTCTTTCTTTTTTCTTTTTCTTTTTTTTTTATAATCAATTTATAGCATTAATAAATTTAAATAAAAAATCGTGCAAGATAATGAATAGTAACCAAACACTATAATGACAGTAAAATAAATATCATAAATTAATTTTATGTATTCTAATATGTTGGATTTGAACTATGGTTTGGATACTACTTACTGTATTTAAAGAAAAATATTACTCTTTTCTGAAATCCACGCTGGGAAGGATTTTGCGATGGAAATCCGCGCTGGGAAGGAATCCGCCCAGGGAATCTGCGATGGAAATCCGCACTGGGAAGGAATCTGGGATGGGAATCCGCGCTAGGAAGGAATCTGCACAGGGAATCCGCGATGAAAATCCGCGCAGGGAAGGAGTTTGCGATGAAAATCCACGCAGGGAATGATTTCTTCTCTTTGGGCAAGAAGACCTGGTTTTCTTCCTTCTCTTAGAGCTTCGTGCTGATAACGTGTTATAAAAGAGAGAGACCAAGAGAAAGAAGATTAGAGGGAGAAGAGAGAGCCTTTCTGATATCTCATTAACTGTGTCTAAATACATAGGGAGAGAGCCTATTTATAGGCAAAGTAAACTAAAAAGGAGGAACCCTAATTCTAACCCTATCTTATCACAAGTGGACATCCACCCAAGATCCATATCTTATAACAAAATGGGTAATTATGAGAAGAGACACTGAAACATTGTAAGAAAGAGGGATAATTCTCAGTCAAAATCGTAACTGACAGTCAAAATCCAATCCAAAAACACTTTAAGCTTAATATAGTTTAATAGTGGGAAATTATCACAATGAAAACATTCGCACAAATCGGACCCCATAATAGTCATTGGACTTTGGGCTTGACACCCATGGACTGAGCCATTGAATCAAATGTCATTTACTTTCTAATATAAAATCCCATAATAGTCATTGGACTTTGGGCTTGACACCCATGGACTGAGCCATTGAATCAAATGTCATTTACTTTCTAATATAAAATCCCATAATAGTCATTGGACTTTGGGCTTGACACCCATGGACTGAGCCATTGAATCAAATGTCATTTACTTTCTAATATAAAATCGTTAAATGACTCCGCCAACCCATGGTGACATGGCGTACCGTGAGTGGTCCCCTCACTGTTATCCTAACGTAAGGCCACTAAGAGGATCCCGATTCCACCCCTACCCCTCCTCTCTTGTGAAACCACCGACGTATGATGGTCTTCTTCCATGTGGACCTGCAGGACCTCTGACCACTCTCTCGCCTTCATCACAGTCGTCTACCCCTTCCTCCACCACCCGTCTTCAATCTCAGCCGTCCGTAATCCCTCCCACCAATCGGATCTGGAGCGGAACGATCCGACCGTCCAAAACAAGAAAGCAGAAGCAACATACCCGGTTCGAGAAGATGAGATTTGTCGTCGCGTCGTCGTCTAATGGCTCCCTTGCTTTCTCGTTATTGATCGTCGTCTTCATTAGCGTCGTCATGTTGGAAAGAATCAAACGGACGGCTGAGATTCGATCAGGATAGAGGCGAGAGAAGGAGGGGGTTTTGAGGTTGCAGGCCTAATTGGGCCTGTCACCTGTATGCCTTACCCGTGGCTTCGCCTTCCTAGGACTCTCAAGTCTCAAGTGGACAGAGAGTTTCGTCCCATGGGCCAATATGACTACATTGATTCATATATGGCTATTGACTTGCTTTAATGTGGGGTTGCCTTAAAGATTTCTAATATTCAACTCCATGTGCAGGGATATGATATATCATATATGGGACCTTATCATTGATTTCACATTCAGGTTCTCATAATGAACTCCACACCCATATGATATGGTATGTGGGACCTTATCTTTGATTTATACAAGATAACATCACATGCCCAACGTGCGTTGAGATTTCTGGATTGGAAGATCACGTCTGACTGGAATTGGAAAAATGACAGATGAAACTGGATTTGGAACCAAGTCGGGTATAGAATTAGGATTCATCATTTCAAACATTCACATCACTGAAACCTGGGCGATATTGTCCCTAAGATATGATGTGGGGCTGCTTCTCAATGAATTGAGATTGACCCATTAACCAATCCTCTATGTTACTATGGTCCTGTTTGTTTGCACCGAACTGAATTCCTAGGAATTCATGAGAATATTAAGGTGGCAGGGTGATGGATATAAGGCGAAAATATTAAGGCAGCGAAGATAGAGATGGGAACCTAACTTTCTTAAGATTTAATCTACTAGTTGGGTATTCATTTTTCATCGAAAGAGGTTACTTGATAGCCATTTGTGCATCGTCAACTTTGTTTCTTTAATTTACACCACTTTGATAAGAATATATTGCTTATAATTCCTTGGAATTCAGTTTCTCCTCCTCCTCCTCCTCCTCCCCTCTCTCTCTCTCTCTCTCTGGTAAGTTGACCTGCTGGACAGTGATACTATAAACTTGAAGACCCAAGGATCGATAGGGCTCACTAATGATAAAAATGATGACCTTCCTAAGGATAAGGCAACTCAAAGGTCTAACGAAATGACACATAGAAACTGGACTATTATGAAAATGCTACTAATGGGAGGTTCCAATAAGGTAGAGATACGAACCAGTTGAGCCTGGGTCAGATCCAAGATGGTTAGCACCTGGTTAATCGAGTATTTGGGGATCCATTTCACCCAATGATACAAATGGGCCAAGTTCCAAGGTAAATGGGATCCATATATATCTCTATAAATTGGGAAATAGATTGCAGTTGTTAACCATGATCCACATTCCACAGCATCAAATAGGATAGCAACATTCGAGCACTAGTTAGAACCCGGAAGGTTTCAGCCAGTAGCATCTAAAGAAAATAAATATAACTAAGCAAAGTAGATTACAATTAAGAGCAGGGACAAAAAAAGGGGGAGTCCATAGAACACCAAACCAATCTCTTGAACTACCTCTGGATTTTTCAACTTCATCTGAATAGAGTACATCTAGAGATAAGGCCATCAGTAAGAAAAGAGCTAGAATAGTAAGGTCCAGATCGTGCCAAGAGACCACTGCATTTGCAAAAACAAAACACATTTATTTGAAGTCAAATTCATGCATATGGGACTCACTTTGGCAAATTCATAAATTTTAAACTTATTCACATGATAAGTGATGGGCTAAAAGTTACTTATGCAAATGATGACACATTATTTAATGAAGCTAACCTGACTAATGAGTGCAATGCCATCATGAAAGAACTTCAGAATGAATTCAATTGTGTCAGAAATTGGAAATTGATAAGAGTCTAGATGGAAGGAGACTTATATTTGTTGATTCTCTTCGAAAGGAACCCTTTCATGGGATTTCATAAATACCCGGAAAAAGACCCTAAGCAGTTTTGCAAATCTCAATTATTGTAAAGCACAATTCTGTTGCAGATCGGCTAATTGAGTAGCCGATAATCTAAGATAAAATGGCAGTGCCACAGTAAACAGTTTTTAGAAAATCTCTCCAACTTTCATATGGAATATCTACATAATATGCAAGATATATACAGAGCAGCAGGTGGAGAATTCAATCAGCCAACAACTTCCGATGGGGACCACCAATCGGACATATAGAAAGAGGTCTATCTGAGGTGTGTCATCAGACACATAAAGAGCAGCAGGGTTAGCTCGATTTTCTTATTTCTTTAGTCCTCTAATTGCTAAGAGTTATTTTAAAGAACCAGGGGGCGGGCGCGGGTATCACTGGTCATTGGAGTAGGTTGACAACCAGTCTTATTGTCTTAATCTTGGGATTCGGGCAACCTTATCTCAACACTGATAAGGGGGAGTGAATATATAGTACTCAATTACACACATTAACTTCCACACCTTCAGGAATCTGCCTAAATCATATTCGATAACAGGTCATCATCTGCATTATCTTCAGCATCATAGGAATCATGGTTTTAGAACTGCATATCATCTTATTAGCTTTATCCCATCGATCTTGGAGGCGAACCAACAAAAACAGTAATATTTCCAAAAAGTTATAACTATCTAAATGCCCACATGTAAAAAATGTTAAATCCTTAAATAAGAAGAAACCCTCAAAACAAATCAAATATTCCCACAAAAATAAACATTTACAAAGGCAAATGCTAGCAAAAGAATGCAAACCTTCTAAAATTTCAAACTATCTAAACACACACAGAAACACAGGCTTAAAAAAAAGGCCATTTGATAAGAATTAAATCTCTCATCAGAAAATTCTTTAATAAAAGCAAACCTTAATTTCCTTTTCGTTTTCTTTTTCTTTTTAAAAGTTAACCTTCCAAAAGAGTTGGCATTTCAATTATAACAAAGGCATTACGAACCATGTTATTCAGAAAAAATATATGATCACTCATGAGGCTTGTTCTGATGAGAAAATAAAGAAAGACTTTCATGGCTATTAACAGGAGGGTGGAACAAGGAATAGGAGTGGGACAAAAAGGAAAACATCTTTTCCAAAGCAACATAGTTCATAGGAAGGGAAGCAGTTTTGGCATGTACTAGGTGATGCTTAAGTAGTGTGATGCTGAATGCCAAAGCAATTGCCGCTTCATGCTTCTGTGGAACTCTCACATTCTATGTAGCGAGACCCACACAATTACTACTTCCTTGTCCTGATAATCTGTTCTGCTGTAGGTATAGCTGTAACAAACTCCACACCGTCTGAGCAAAGGTTTGGATTATGGTCAGTGGAAGTAAAATTTTCACAAATAAAATGGAGCACAGAAAAAGATAAAAAGTAGACATGTGGAGACTCATAACACCGCCTGCCTTTTTGTAGTTCATTTAAGAAAGCTTCTTTTAATTTGCCTATTCAGGAGTGTGTATTTCAGGGTCTTCCATTTGCGGGTCGAGATTGGAATGTTTAGAATTGTTGCCTAGGATTGACATAGGGTTTATTTTCTTTGTTTTAGCTGCCTAAAACAATGTAAGGAAGTTTCTAATGTCCATGGTTTGATGATATTGTCAGTTTAATTGTGAGAACTACAGAAAAGCCATAATGCAATTTTAGTATTACATATTTCTTTTTCCACGTTAGGCCCAGTCCACACCCTTGTGCAAGGCAAGGAAGGAATGATATCATTGGGCATGAGGTCCAGAATACAGTAGAAAGAAAGGCCAGATCATACCTTAATCTTATTCCTGGGTTATCTATTGCTATTCAGTATGCTATTTCTTTGTGTTGTGGTATTTGTTTCAAGATAAGTTGATTGATGGGAGACATTTGGCTTGTTTTTATCTTCTCCATCTTTCGTTGTAAACCACAGAGGCTAAAGAGATGAATGCTTAAAAGTTTCTTTTAACTCCATATCTTCAATGTTCTGTCCAAGTTTGGAAATTTTCTCTCTTTTGAGAGAAGAGTCCCATTATTTGACCATATGGCCAATTTGTTTTCTAAGAAGACAAATATTATGGCCTGTTGAATGTAACGTGTTTGTAGATTGTTGGGTTTGGGTATGTTTTGTGATTTACTCATGTAGTCAGTCTTGGGCTTGGTCCTTTATTTGAACTGGTTTCTGTGAAAAAAGAGAAGTTTCTACCCTTTTTTTGTTTGTTTATGCAAGGAGAGATTTGTATATTATAAACAAATATAACAAAAATCCAATAAAAGGGAAAGCATGTTTTACAGTGTTGTCGGCTCAACAGGCTGAAACCACAACAGCATAAAACAGGCACCAAAAAGAGAGAGGAAAACCCCACAACACAGGGCTGGCAAAGCTAAAAAAGCAACCACAAAATGAGCAGATATCAAAACTGGAAAGACCACAACACAGGATCAGCTAAGGTAACTCAGCTGCAATCGCACTAGGAACAATACGAAAATTGCTTGCCTGATCTCGACCAGGACGACATTCTCCGGAGGTTCACAGCATGCCGTGCATTCGTGATCAGCTAAAAGCCCAGTAAATCGTTTGCCTTCTTTCCATTAATATGTAAAAGTAGAGTGCTTCCAATGATATTAACATGTGCTTGTGGTGATATGATTTCTCTCATTTTTTAGCCATTGAATATGAACCATATTACCCAACAAATTCATTCAACCATCCATAACGCCACAAAATGACTCGGCTGAAATTTATTATTTATTAGCCCTTTTCCCCTTACAGAGTAGCGAAAATCACTTTAAGTTCTGTATATACTTAGTAGCATCATCCCAATTAGTTGCATCAGCTGAAAAGCTCAAGAATATCAGTGATTTGATTTCCACAAAATTACTAATCTGCCTTAGAAAAAAGGTGATGACACTTCCACACCAAGTCGAGTGTTGTATCATCTTATATCAGCAAACGGATTATCAGCCCTTGGAATATTCACATCCAAATAATTCACACAGACCTCAATCTAATTGACATTACTCCTTTCTATTTGTAGACAACTTGAATTACACTTCTGGCCCAGTCATCGTCTTCTGCAGTTCTACTCATTAGTTTACATCATCTTGATGAGACTACCCCAAGAACATTTGTTCACATTTTACAAACAAGGAAGCCAACAGACTGCATATGATTTTAGACTTCATTGCTAAAACTAGTGTTGAATTCTATGACGGCTTTTGCATGTCATATCTGGCAGTGTCTCACAATAAACAACTGAAAATCATTGATTCAATGTGAGTATTCAATATTATTATAAAAAATATATATTATGTAAGGTTGCCTCTTAAGTTAAAAATGAAGTTAACTAAAATGAGTTAAGCAAGAGAGAGGAAAACAATCTAAAAAAATTCACTGATAGAGGTTACATCAATTGCAAAAAAAACACAATAAAGCACAACTGGCATAAATAGACTGGGGACCAACAATTAAACAAAGACATCCATCATTACTGTTTTCAGTTGTTTGCTTCTTTCCAACACACCATCAAGAACAAGTGGTTCGAACTGAAGGTCCCCACTAAAGAAAATTGCAAAAACTGAAAACATGGATGAAATAACAAGAGCTATGCAGTTGTATTGGAAATTCTTCCAAGATACCTTCAGGCAGCACTCCCAACTTCTGTTGAACTAAAAAGTTTCACAATGTCGACGTGGTTACGGATATGGTGAGGGCACTTGTAAAGCAAGTCTTGGGCCTCAGAATGCCTACCTTCCTTGAGAAAGGACTGGAAAACATGAAGATAGGCTGTTGAAGTTGGGAACTTCTTTACTGTCAGTGCTTTTAAAAATTCCTTAGCATCTTCCACTGTCCCAAACTTGGATATGTAGTGAACAAATGGGTCTGGAAAAGGCGGAAAATTGTGGCTTTTCATGATATTGAGAAGCTTCAATGCCTCTTCAAGCTTCCCTTCACCCAATAACTTTTGAATCAAGTTCTTATATGTAGATTGCCATGGTCTTAAACGAGCCTTCTCCACCATTTCAACAACCAAAGTGTATGCAGCCCCTGCCCTATTCTTGCCACACAAACCAGTTACCAAAACTTCCAAGAGATCGGCATCGGGATCGCAGTTCTTCTCCATCATGTTTGTGAAACACAACAATGCCTTATCCACTTCACCTGCTAGACAATGTCCTTGAATCAAGATTGTCCAAGTCTTGAGATCGGGTGTACATCCTCCTGCTTCCATCCCAACCAATATTTCACATGCTTCATCAAGTCTCCCAGCCTTACATAGCCCAAACACCACTTGACTGTATGTAATGTTATCTGGCTCAAAGCCTGCATCTTTCATGGTATTCAGAATCTTATCAGCTTCATCAAACTTCCCCACACTCGTCAACGACCGATGAATCCCATCATAAACACCCTTTGAAAGAGAGTACCCTGATGCTTCATAGTTCCTCACAACTCTGAAAACTAAATCGAGATCCGGGTTTCCACTCAATGAAATTTGCCTCAAGAGAACGGTGCAGTCCTGGATCGAAGGCTTATACGGGCCCTCCATCATAAATTCATAAAGCTCCACAGCTTCCTTCATCATCTTCCTCTTTAGGAACTGCCTCAGGAGCTTTATATACGTGTCTATATCCATCTCATGCCCTTTGCCCTTCATTTCCTTAATCATATTCCAAAAGTCCTCAACACAATCATCCCGCCCCAGAATCCTAATCATCGCATTGTAAGTAACAGCATTGTGAGAAAAGCCTGATTTCTCCTCAACCCACTTGAAAAACTTTAAAGCCCGCATAGGGTAACCGCGAACCTCCCTCAAGATCTTCACCACACCAACATCCGAAAATGAAATCTTAAGATCATCCAACTTCTTCTCAACCTCCTCACTCCAATCTGAACCCAAAATAATCTTCACAACCGCACCAACCCTCGCATCTAATGCGCTCCTCTGCACCATATTGTTAAAGAACTCGGTCAGGGAGGCGGCCTCCTTCACCATTTTCTCCCTACTGAAGCACCCCAGAAGAGTTTTGTAGGTTTCTTCATCAAGTTCAATCCCTTTCTTGCCCATCTCTCCCAAAACCACCCAGAACTCACTCATCCATTCTTTGTGACAGAGAACTCTGAGAATTAGTCCATAAGCAACGGTGCCCAGCTTAGACTCCTCTTTGTTAGAGACCCATCTAAAGAACCCGGCAGCCTTTCCAGGGTTCTTGTGAAGTTTCTTCAATACATAGAGAACAGATTCGTGGGTTAGTGTGGGATTGGACTCTTGCAGCTTGTTTTTTGTGTTTTCTGACCATGGGTTGGATAGAATCAGCTCAGAAATGGAGTCTGATTGAGAAGAGAAATAGAGGGTTTGGTGGGTGTTGAAGGAGGGGTGGTGGTGTGGGTGATTTTGTGGGACAGACGGGAAGAAAGAGAGATGTGAGGAAAGAGGTACCTGAAAGTGGAGAGGGCGAGTTCTGGCTGTTGATCTGGTGAGGAGAAGAGAGCTGAAGAATCTAGCAGTGGACAGAGTTCCCTTTGATCTCTGCATGGTGAAAGATTTTGGGGGTGGTGATGTAGGAGGGAAGCTGGAAAGCGGCCTTGGGTTTTTTAGAGGGTTTTAGAGAAGAAGTTGGTGATGGAGAACTGGTTCTTCTTAAATAGGGATGTAAACGGGTTAATTCCGGTCCGGCTCCATAAGATAGAGCCAGAACCAGTTCTATATGTGATGGGTTCGGGAGTAAATAGAGAATGATAAAAAAAGAGTCCTGCTATTTGAACACAAGTTTTTTCTTTTCCCACACACACACTTTTAAAAAAAAAAAAAAAAATATGAAATGACCTCTTTGCCCATCCTCTTCCTTTCTATTTCCCCACCTCCCCCTTTCACCTCCAGCTCCGGCCAGCACCGGCGCCGGCGCCGGCGCCGGCCGAACTCTTCCCCTTCTCTCTCTCCCTCTCCTCCCTCCCTCTCCCTTTCCCTCCCCACTGTTTTCTCCCTCTCCCTCCCCCACTGTTTTCTCTCTTTCCTCCTCCCTTCCCCTCCCCTCCCCCCCCCCCCACCTCCCCCTTTCACCTCCGGATCCGGCCAGCACCGGCGCCGGCGCCGGCCGAACTCCCCCTCTTCTCTCTCCCTCTCCCTCTCCCTCTCCCTCTCCCTTTCTCTCCCCACTGTTTTCTCCCTCTCCCCACTGTTTTCTCCCTCTCCCACCCTCTCCCTCCCCCACTGTTCTCTCCCCCTTCTCCCGGTCTCTCCCTCCCTCTCCTTCTTTCTCTCCCTTCTCCCCGCCTCTCCCTCTCCCTTCCTTTCCCCCGTCGGCAGTAGCAGAGATGCCGATCTGCTGCTGCCGACGGGGGAAAGGAAGGGAGAGGGAGAGGCGGGGAGAAGGGAGAGAAAGAAGGAGAGGGAGGGAGAGACCGGGAGAAGGGGGAGAGAACAGTGGGGGAGGGAGAGGGTGGGAGAGGGAGAAAACAGTGGGGAGAGGGAGAAAACAGTGGGGGAGGGAGAGGGAGAAAACAGTGGGGAGAGAAAGGGAGAGGGAGAGGGAGAGGGAGAGGGAGAGGGAGAGGGAGAGAGAAGAGGGGGAGTTCGGCCGGCGCCGGCGCCGGTGCTGGCCGGATCCGGAGGTGAAAGGGGGAGGTGGGGGGGGGAGGGGAGGGGAAGGGAGGAGGAAAGAGAGAAAACAGTGGGGGAGGGAGAGGGAGAAAACAGTGGGAGGGAAAGGGAGAGGGAGGGAGGAGAGGGAGAGAGAGAAGGGGAAGAGTTCGGCCGGCGCCGGCGCCGGCGCCGGTGCTGGCCGGAGCTGGAGGTGAAAGGGGGAGGTGGGGAAATAGAAAGGAAGAGGATGGGCAAAGAGGTCATTTCATATTTTTTTATTTTTTTTTAAAAAGTGTGTGTGTGGGAAAAGAAAAAACTTGTGTTCGTATAGCAGGTCTCTAAAAAAAACCCTAATTTTTAGAAGGGATTCTTGAAGTTGAGGTAATATATTGGGTTCTGGGTCCACGGATTAGAACCATGGTGGAACCAACCCTGGACCCGTTTAGGTCATGGGTAAAAAAAAAATTCCAAACCCTGTTAATTATCAGGACCAAATAAAAACTCAAATCCAATTTTTAACTGGTCGAAATCTCATATCCCTAGTTTGAAATATAGATCCAGTTCCAAGTCCCAGATATTTAGTTAAAATAGCATTGGGATTGGATGGCAGTCGGTTGGGTTAGGTTGGGTCGAGTCATTCTTTTAGTTACGTGTGTAGCACAAACAATTGGTATGCATATGCTTAACCCGAAGCCGATGCATTTGCTAATCGGGTTTTGATCCAAACCCAACCCAAATGTAACAAGGTCGACTGGGTTCCTTAATAAGCATGCCGTCTAAGGGCTGAGTTAGCAGCCCAAAGTGTAATTAGTTGGGTTAGGTCAGGTTATAAGGTCGAGTGAAAAGAATAACTCAACCGAACCCGAACCAATTTATTAGTAATGATAAGAGATGTAAACTTGAGCCCTAAATCACCTTATCAAGTAAAGAATCTACTTTATGGTTGCAAGTTGATCCAGACCATACCCAAGTATGAGTCACCCAAATAATAGATTGAGCATAAAAATTAATATCTAAGAGAATGAAATGTATTTACGACCAAAAAAGCATGCAATCATTATTTCTAAGCTATATTTAAATAAATTCTTAAGAAATTATAAGAAAAACACAAAAGGCTAACATTGGTAGAGTAGATATGACTTTCCCAAACTAAATCCCTAAAAAAAGGTGTTTTTGATGGTTTGAAAGTGAAATAGATGTTTGGGAAAATGAGGGGCAGCAGTTGATGTGTTTGGAACGAGGAAGAAAGAAGTGGGAGAAGAGAAATGAAATAAAAATAAAAAAAAAGGCTTTAAATATAGTCGGCTAGTTTTTTTCAAAATATCCGCTCATAAATTGGTCATGGGTGATAATTTGGGATATTAGCCGATAATATCCGATATTTAAGGAATTTTTTTAAGGGGATTTTACCAAATAAATGTCCCTAAACATGTATTAGCCCGATTTAGCCTGAAATACACCAAATGACAATTACAGTGTTCGTACAAGGGATTTGGACAACTTTACCTCCAAAGCCGCCGAACAACATCGTCATCTTCTTTCCCCAAATTTCAATCCCTAAACGGCTCGAGCGAAACCGTTCTCCTCTCTTCCCTTTTTCCTCTCCCGCCTTTTTCTCTCTTTCTCCTCCGCTCCCTGCTCTCTCTTTTCCTCTCCCTGCGTCTCGGCTCCTACCCTCCTTCTCCCTCTCCGCTCCCTACTCTCTTTCCCTCTCCCTGCGTCTCGGCTCCTGCCCTCCATCTCCGCTCCCTGCTTCCTAAGAGATTCCAGCCACATCCTCTGGTGGAACTCCCGACTGCTCCAACGACCATCCTCCATTTGAGATTTCAACAAAAACCTCAGTCATAAAAGGTGATTTTTTCGGCTCTTCTCTCTTCCACCTTCTCTATTTTCATGTTTTCTTTTCATTTTCAGTATCTATAACTGTTGGAATTGTGGGGTTCTGGAGAAGGGATTTGGTCTGGGATATTTGTAGACAAATAGTTCTTTGGAAGTAGCAGCCATGGAAAAAATCCAATTTTTTTGTGTTAATATCCTAATTTAGTACCTCAATCCTAAACCAGAATCCAAGATTAGTACTGTGTGGGGATATTCCCGAACTCATGAGAGCCCCGGCCAAGATGCTCCATCTCAGGCCCCCGCACCAGCAAGTCCATCCCGGCAGGCTCGGTCTCGTGCTCCCGCCTTGGTCTCGGATGAGAGCTCCACGCCCCCTGTGCACAACTCCTCCACTTCGGCAGTGCACGCCCAGCAATGCCAGACTGCTCCACTTCAGCAACACATCACAATGCTAGAGCTAGCCGAGGCAGGGGCTAACAGCTGTCCTCCCATGGACGCTCAAGCATGCTACAGCACGTGCGACAAGACAAGGGCACCACCCATAGTCCCTGACAGATCGCCGTCCACAGCTCCCAAAACGCCATGACAAGGCTTGATGGGACGTCAATTAAAGAAAAGTAGGCTACGATGGGACTGCGCCTCCCTAGTACCTGACAGAGTGGGCTATGACAAGACAGTCAACCACCCCTTTGCCTCCTCTCTTCCTCTATATAAACACAAGAATAATCCACAAGAAAAGAGAGCCAACAACGACACCACACTGATGGTATCATCTTCTTCCCCAAAAAATCTCCTCCTACTGCTCAATTCTTAAACTGACTTAGGCATCGGAGAGCCCTGCGCTGCCCAAGCCAGGGTCCTCTGACCTACGTTTCTTCTTCCTTTTCTCATGTTTTAGGCACAGGCATCGGTGTTCCTAATCTCTTTGGATAAGTCCGTGCAGGCACCCCCCCTTTTCTTGTGAGTTACATTT
Organism: Litsea cubeba; assembly: GCA_012931725.1. Taxonomy (NCBI): domain Eukaryota; kingdom Viridiplantae; phylum Streptophyta; class Magnoliopsida; order Laurales; family Lauraceae; genus Litsea; species Litsea cubeba. The sequence continues at coordinate 73,393,104 of CM022945.1, forward strand.
TTTGCACTTACAATTGGCGCCGTCTGTGGGGAACGGCTATAAAAAGTCATCTTCCCAAACACCATGCCTCGAAGAACCAGAAAGGGAAAGGAACCACTGACACTGTCGACACAGCTGCCGATGGTCCCCTGCCGGGAAAGGTCAGGAGCAAGATCTGGCCCAGCAAGCGTCCAACAGCAGGATACTCGATCGGGTTCATCCTCTAAGGATTCAACCTTGACTCTACCTTCCAAAAGGCGCACCCTGAAGGACAACAGAAGCAACCGGGCTCATGGCGAAAGCTCAGGTAACAACCGCGACTCCAGAGAGTGGCTTGATCGACGCATAGAGCAAGCAGTACGACAGAACATGGAGATGGCCGGTTTCGCTCGAGTTCGGCTGAACTCTTACCATTTCGGCACATCCCCCTTCTCTCCAAAGATTAGAAACTTCCCCCTTCCTGAAGATTTCAGCGTCCCGAGGTTCGTCGTTTACGATGGGACCTCGGACCCAGCAGCACACCTCCGGCACTTCACTCGGAGGATGTCGGTGTGGGGCGATGCAGGCCACCTGAACTACAGAGTCTTCTCTTCCAGCCTCGGGGACCTCCCCCTAAAGTGGTTCTGCGCACTCCCCCAAGGATCGATCAAAAGTTGGCGGCAGCTCCGGAGTTCCTTCATGACGAAGTTCCAAGCTCACAGGGTCATCCCCAGGTCAGCCGCGGACCTGATGGCCCTCAGAATGAGGCAGACCGAGAACGTCACGCAGTTCGCCAAATGGCTCTGGGCTGTCTACAGCCAGATCGAGAATGCCTCAGATGCAATAGCAGTCATGTCTTTCCAACAAGCCCTCCTACCAGGCAACGAGCTTCGGAGGCACTTGGCCATGCATCCCGTAGTCACTATGGCAGCACTGATGACCACGGTAAACCGGTTCGTTAGGCAAGAAGCAGACGAAGCCCTAGCTCAGGAGCATTTCAACCTTTACGAAAGCGACCAGACAGCCTCCATCTCGACGGATGTCTCCAGCTCGGCAGAAGCCTCCAGCTCGGCTGAAGCCCCCATCTCGACGGATGCCTCTTCCAGCTTGGGAGGTAGCTAGATGCCTCCTATCATCACGTAGCTTCGGCCGCCCGTCAGCTTCGATCGCACGACCCTCTACCGTCATTTCTGGCGGCACGGTCCTCTACTGTCAGCTTCGATGGCGCCGTCAGCTTCGATGACACCGGCACGACCCTCTACTGTCGGCTTCTATCGTACGACCCTCTACCGTCATTTCGACGGCACGGTCCTCTGCTGTCAGCCTTGATCGCACGGTCCTCCACCGCCATCAGTCATCCAAAGCTACCGAGCTCACACTGGGGTCGTTTTATACACTCAGGCATTACTCGAGTTCGGCAACAGGGCCACCAAGTCCTCAGGTAGATACACCCAGGCTTCTTGGCCTCCAAACGACCTCATGCTGGTCCGTCCACGTGTTGGTTTCCGCTTCATGCTGGTTTCGGCCTCATGTTGGTCTTGACCGCATTTAACGACCTCATGTTGGTCCGTCCGCGTGCTGGTTTCCGCCTCACGCTGGTTTCGGCCTCATGCTGGTCTCGACCGCATTTAACGACCTCATGCTGGTCCGTCCACGTGCTGGCTTCCGCCTCACGCTGGTTTCGGCCTCATGCTGGTCTCGACCGCATTACACGACCTCATGCTGGTCCATCCATGTGCTAGTTTCCGCCTCACGCTTGTTTCGGCCTCATGCTCGTCTCGACCGCATTTCACGACCTCATTTGGTGTCGCCCTCGTGCTAGCTATGTGCTTCACACAGGTTCGGCCTCATGTGGGTCTCGGCCAGTGCCAAAGAGACTGCTCTGGCGTACCATCCAGACTTCTCCATCTCGGCCAGTGCCAAAGAGACTGCTCTGGCGTACCGTCCAGGCTTCTCCATCTCGGCCAGCGCCAGAGGGACTGACTTAGGGTTCATACACCCAGTCGCTCCTAAAACTCTGGGTTCATACACCCTGGGAGTGACCTGGGGTTCATACACCCAGTCTTCCCTAAACTTTGAGTTCATGCGCCCATGGACTGACTTAGGGTTCATACACCCAGTCGCTCCTAAAACTCTGGGTTCATACACCCTGGGACTGACCTCGAGTTCATACACCCAGTCTTCCCTAAACTTTGGGTTCACGCGCCCATGGACTGACTTAGGGTTCATACACCTAGTCGCTCCTAAAACTTCGGGTCCATGCACCCAGGCTTCTCAAAAGGACTACTCTGGCGTACCGTCTAGCCTCCTCCACCTCGGCCAAAGAGACTGCTCCACGTCTCCACCTCAGCCAATGGAAGCTTAACTAGAATGCCGAAGAAACTGTTCCATATCACCTCCTCGGCCTCATGCTGATCTCGACCACACTCATTCTCGGTGACAGCATCAGAATCGCAGCCAGCGAGAGCAGCTCTGGTTACGAGCAAGCTGGTCATCTCTCGGTTTTTGACAACAGTGCCAACAAGACTACGGTGGCCTCAGGCTACTAACCAGGCATGCCCCGGCCTCGCGATTGGTGACGAACCAGACACTGGAGACTACCAAGACTCAACAACACCTCCCTTCTTAGCTTCCGACCTCAAAGAGTACTCTCAGAGCTCAGAAGTTGGGGGGCTATTGTGTAAGGGTATTCTCGAACTCATCAGAGCCCCGGCCAAGATGCTCCATCTCAGGCCCCCGCACCAGCAAGTCCATCCCGGCAGGCTCGGTCTCGTGCTCCCGCCTTGGTCTCGGATGAGAGCTCCACGTCCCTTGTGCACAACTCCTCCACTTCGGCAGTGCACGCCCAGCAATGCCAGACTGCTCCACTTCGGCAGACTCCACTTCGGCAACACATCACAATGCTAGAGCTAGCCGAGGCAGGGGCTAACAGCTGTCCTCCCATGGACGCTCAAGCATGCTACGGCACGTGCGACAAGACAAGGGCACCACCCATAGTCCTTGACAGATCGCCGTCCACAGCTCCCAAAACGCCATGACAAGGCTTGATGGGACGGCAATTAAAGAAAAGTAGGCTACGATGGGACTGCGCCTCCCTAGTACCTGACAGAGTGGGCTATGACAAGACAGTCAACCACCCCTTTGCCTCCTCTCTTCCTCTATATAAACATAAGAACAATCCACAAGAAAAGAGAGCCAACAACGACACCACACTGCTGGTATCATCTTCTTCCCCCAAAAAATCTCCTCCTACTATTCAGTTCTTAAACTGACTTAGGCATCGGAGAGCCCTGCGCTGCCCAAGCCAGGGTCCTCTGACCTACGTTTCTTCTTCCTTTTTCTCAGGTTTCAGGCACAGGCATCAGTGTTCCTAATCTCTTTGGATAAGTCCGTGCAGGCACCCCCCTTTTCTTGTGAGTTACATTTTTTGTACTTACAAGTACATCAATCTCAACCCCAATACTGGCTGTAGTCTTATGTTGCTTAAAGGTGGTCCATAAATTTCATATAATACCATTGTCCAGGGAGGCATATCTATTGTTTTTAAATATTATCATGATATTTGAAATGTTTTAAATATCTCTGAAAGCCCACTTGGTTGAGGTGAAGATGACCACTGTGGAATCTCCTTTACCTCATATGGAGATTACCATTGTGGAGATTCACCACTATTTTGTAGTATTGGATCTCCATCATGTTTCATTTGGATGAAGAAAACCATTTTAAAAGGGGGGGGGGGGAATTGTTGGTTCAATCTTTATTTTGATATTATTTTTTATTTCACCAGAGTTTCTCCGTCCAGTTTCTTATGAGAGAACCATTTCTGTTACATTTTGTAAAATGTGGTTGAGAAGTTTCCTCCTCTAAGAGAAATTCAAATAGGAGAAATCACATATTTCATTATGTTAGGTGCTTGGGGATATGCAGGAGTTGTCTCTAATGATCCTAAGGCATGTTATTACATCCATCTATATCTATTGTGTTGGCACTTATACCTCATGTGGTGGTATTGTTTTATCTCCTACGGAAACAACCAGGGATCAACCTTGATTGTAGCGCAGATGATGTGGGATTTGGGTGAGTTTGTGAGTGCTGTAATTAGAAGGAAAAAAAAGGTGAGGGGATGAAGGATATAAGATGGAGTATAGAGATGATGAATGTGAGGTTGAGATGTTAGATGGAACTGGACTTTCTTGGGATTCAAATTACAAGGTTGATGGTTGGGTACTCATTTCTCATCTTTAAAGGGGAGATTATTTGATGAGTATTTTGGATATTCACTTCATCTTTATTTCATCAAATTTAACCTTTTATAAAAATACAAGCCTTAGAATTACTACGTATTCAACTGCATGAAACAAACAAGCTCTTAATCAGTTCTGCCCTGCTAATTTCTGCTCCTTAAGACTCTGATGGAGTTTATGAATTTCGTTTCTTTTCTTTTATGTTTTTTTGGAGGAGAATAATCTGGGAGAAAATTTGGGAAAATGGCACTTGTTCCCATCCAATTTAAATGGCATTTCTTTTTCTTTTCTTTTTGTTCTTTTCTGATTAAAGGAAATTGTTCTTTGATAACGATATCATCACCATAATTTTTATTTTATTCATCCAATTTTGGTACCCAACAACAAAATATTGCTGACTTTATATTGAGATGCATAAACAATGAGAAGGACTCATGACTTCACTCAATTTCGATTATTGAGAATTTTTTGATAACGGTATCGTTTCAGTAATTTATAGGTTCTCCTCCAATTTTTTGCATCCTACCACAAAATGATAATGACGTGTATAAACAATGGGAAAGACTTACGGACTTCGCCCAGATTTTGATCTCAACATCATTTATATGACAACAGGATCATTACCATTATTTATAGGTGTGTTATAAACTTCGTTTGATCCTGCACTCTTAACGTCTGTCTGTAGCCTATATGTTAGTCCAAAATCTTGGAATCTCATATTATCAACTAGGCAAAAAGGTCATTAGTAATTTGCTTACCAAACCCGGAAAATAGATGGAAACATGAGTAGTTCAATTTCTCTGTTGTTATACACATGATAATATACTAGGAAAGAAATTGCTAGATTCTGTGTAAATGTCCATCGAGATTACTTGTACATGAGCAAAGTGATTACTTTAAGGGAAAAAAAAAAGCCTTGATGATGATGGGGAAGAAGGTGGGCAAAAGGAAATAGCTGGATTGGGGAAGGAAGCAAATAATAAAGCTTGATCCGGGGGGGGCAGCTATCAAATCTCTAAAGCTCGATCGGGAGGGGGGAGGACCTTAAAGACTATTGATTTAGCTATCAAATCTCTAAAGCTCGATCGATCCATAAAATTGTCAGCTTCTTTCCCCTTGTCATACATTGAAGATAGAAATCTACACCTTTGAAGTCTTCCTCTCCAAATTTAAAGGTTATACAAATCTCCAAGTATTGGATTTTGTTCGAGTATCTAAATCTTACTTAATCTTATCGACGAAAGCTTATATATTAAACCACACGGCAGAAATCTATAACCCATTTGAATGCAGTTTCTTATGGCCGTTGCTATTAGGCAACCTGACTAGGATATGATTTCCTGAGATTGTGAATCTCAAACTGATTCTCTGTAATCTTGTATAATTGTAAAAGATCCTTATGATCCCTATGATTGTGAATCTCAGGATCCCTATGATTGTGGATCTCATCTATTCAAATGCTTTACCATGTATATCCTGTAATATTATATATACTAAATAACATAAGTCGATCCTCTGTACAAGAGTTGACAGAGATCATTTTTCATCAATTATTTCTTGGTATCAGAGCCAGTGGATTCACATCCAAACTCATGACAACACCCTCTTCTTCTTCAACCACTATGCCGTCTTCTCAAAATAATTCCACCTTTGTGATCTCCAATATCACAAATTTAGTTTCTGTGAAACTTGATCGTGAAAATTACCTGCTGTGGCGTCATCAATTTTCAGCACTGCTACGTGGTCACGATCTCTATGTTTTTGTCGATGGAACAAATCCCTGTCCAGAGAAACATCTCACGGACAGCACCGGAGTTGTTTCCACCAAAACCAATCCAAAATATGTGAATTGGCAACACCAGGATCAAAGTTTGATTTGCTGGATCAGCTCTACACTGACAGAAAGCGTCCTTTCCCAGATTGTTGGTCTTGACACATCTCAGACAATTTGGCACGCTCTAGAGAAGAGATATGTGTCTCTTACTCGATCCCATATCTCTCAATTGAAGCTGAAGTTGCAGACTATTAAGAAAGGAGGATCCTTCATGACAGATTATCTAGCAAATATAAAGAAACTGTCAGATAGTCTCGGTGTTGTGGGGCAACCGGTTGATGATGAAGATCTTATTCATCATACGACACAAGGACTTCCAGCCGAATATGACCCGATTCACGCGTCAATTCGCATCTCCTCCACTTCGTTTAATGAAGTCCAGTCCCTGCTGCTCTCTGAAGAAATTCTTCTTGAAGAACGACAGCAGCCCACTCTGTCTACAGATTCATCACTTACTGCGATGGTTGCTGCTCGCAACCAGAGCAACTCCTCTGGCCATGGCTCTGGGCGTGGGGGTACCAACTTCAATCGTGGACATGGAAGAGGTCGTGGTCGCAACAATGGCAGGGGCAACTCTAACCAGTTTCACCAATCTGGATCCAACCAGCAGTCTCAACCCACCTGCCAAATCTGTAACCGGGTTGGCGATATCGCAATAAATTATTATCACAGGATGGACCATGCTTATCAAGGTCGCACTGCTCCTCCTCGACTTCAAGCAATGGCCGTGACCTCTCCACCACAAGAGCAACCTTGGTACGCAGGCTCTGTGTAAGGTCCCCGACCTTAATAGGGTGATTAATTTCTTAATATTGGCGATTATCCTAATTAATTGTGATTTTTGCTAATTAGGTGGGTTTAGTGGCTAAGGGAGTCTCTTTTATCATTAGAAAGTGATTTGCGAAGTTTAGTTTGATTCAGAGTGCGATTAGTCTTAATAGGGGGTTAGGTTGTGATTAATAGGAGAATTGGGTATTTTTTTTCGAAAAATTCCGTTTTCGCCGAATTTGGGTCCGTTGGAAAGATCTCGTCGCGCTCCTCACTTTCCGTTCTTGACTCGTCGTGATTCGACGCACCAAAGTCCCTCAAATAACCACATTTCTCTTAATTCACTCAAAGAGGGCATTTGAGTCATTTCCCCCTCCATCCCTCATCCTAAAACCCCATCCCAACTCGTTCATTCGTTTCCTTCCTTCATTTGCAACTGCTGGAGTTTTTCTTCTCTTCCTCCCTCTTCATTTCTTCTTCTTGCATGAGCCATTGGAGAAGGGATTCAAGGCCAGCCAAGCTCATCATCTTCTTCCTCTACATCTTGACCTAAATTTGGTAAGTTTTCCTCAACCCTTTCTCCCCTAATTTCCTTCCTCATTATTGTAGAGATCTTGCATGTTGATGGATTTCCTTTCTTTCTCTTCCTTTGTGTTCCTTGAGTGTAGAAGAGAGGCTTGGGAGAGTTGTTTTGGCTAGAGTGTGTGTGGGAGGTTTCTTCCTCCTCAATCTTCTCAATTTCTCTCTAATTTCACTCTCTTTGGTGAAGGCAAGTAGATTTGCTTTATATATTGAGCATGCATGTATTATTATTACTTCTTGTTAAGTCATTGCTTAGATTTTCCCTAAATTCCAAGCTTGTCATGGATAATTGGATTACATATGCTAAAGTTAGATAAATGGGTTGAATGGACTTTACTTGTATATGGTTTGATGAATGGAATGGAATGTGGTTTGAGAGAGAGAGCATGGAGGCTCTTCTCATGCAGGTACATGCCTTGGAAAGGCTTAAGAAGGAAAGGAATGGACCCTAGGTGAATGGGTTTAAAAATACCTTGAAACAGGCCAAATCTACTTCAGTCCGGGCTCAGGCAGCAAGCAGGCTCGCTCTAGCGGGCTTAACCCTCGCTAGAGCGAGCTTTGCTACTGTTCTGGAGCCCAGGCAGAATGCATTCTCGCTATAGCGAGACTTTGGCTCGCTATAGCGAGACTGCATTCTGTAGACAGCAACGTCTACTTCGAACGGGCATAACTTTTGACCCGTTCGTCGGAATTTGGAGTTCTTTATACCGTTGGAAAGCTCTCGAGTCGTAGAATCCAATGATATACTAATCTTAATCATCAGAGGTTAGAAAAGGAAATAGGTATTGGATCAATATGCCAAGCCCTTATCTCTTTTGGAAAGGGATTGTAAACCTAGTTTGGACCCTAGGTTGGAACCTATTGACCCTATCCTTGCATGACCAATTGGGGGAAATGAAGACGGAGCATGTTTGGCTTGGTGTGCTTCGTTGGTTGTCCGAGACTTCCGTGTATGGTTGTAACTTGGCCGAATGCATACGGAACTTAGTCAATTGGTGTCCAATAACTTCTGTACACCACGGGCTCACCACACAATGGCATCGTTGACTCTTTCTCCGTAATCACTCCATTGGGAATACGCGTGGTACACGACGGACAACTCTTGACCTAGGATTGGCTCGTTCTTCACTCTTGACTCTTGAATCATGTATCCATAGCTTGTCGTACCTTATACACTCTAATCTTGTATACTTGTATAACTTGTAACTTAACTTGTAGAATTAGGATTTGACCGGATTTAGAGTGTATCCTTAGGTACCTTTGTCTTGTATTGATGAACACGTGTGGATAGACTTGAAAAGAGGACTACTCATGGAACTTGGAACTTGACTTGTATCTTGGCTTGACTTTGAGTAGCCCTCGGCTTGTTATGTTATTCTTGGAAATCTATCCACGTGTATTGGAACTTGGGCGTGCATAAACCATCATCATCATCTTGCATTCATGACCAGCTGCAGACTGATGATTATAAAGTGGGCCGGATACCGGACACTAGGGTGGGCAGTCAGCTTTGGACGGCGTCCATGGCGCGAATAGCTGGGAGCGGGCTCGGACCATGCTGCTATTCTTAGGACCGGGAGCTAGGATCCCCCTAGAGCCAGACTTTGGGTATTCGTAGTCGGCTCGGACGTCACTTATACCCCCGTGAGATGGCTAGGACATCCTCAAAGTCCCCTCTTGCTAGACATTGCATTTCATGGATGGTTACTCTTGTTTATCTTGCTATGATTTATATTGTTACATGATTCTTTCAATTATTCATGCTTTATGCCTAGCTTGTACCTTGCTATCTTTTAATCATGTACTTGTCTTTATTCTCTTTTGAAACATGTTATGAATAATGTATATTGCTTATCTTCTTGCCAACATATTGTTGATCCTTTATTCCATGGTGTGCAGAGGACACCTACTACTATTACGCCGACCCGGATGCCGAGGCAATCCCAACGGATCCTCAACCGGGGGAGGAGGACGAGGTACGAGAGTGGGGTGTCGATGACGTAGCATAATGTCATCACTCCCGGCACTAGTGCACGTTACATGGGGACATCTTTCTTCATGCTACCTCATTTCATCTTTTGGGTTTTTTATCTTTTGAATTTGTCCATTCTAGCACTGTATATCTTTTGTACCAGGACCTAGGTTTTTGAGATGGTCCTGATGTTTATAAACTTTATATGTTTTATCTTTTGAAACTTGAATATATATATAATGCAATGAGATCTATACTTGCTTTGATATTCCTACAGGTTTATTGTTGTGTTTACCGGATAAGTCCCGTTGATTATTTGTTAATGAGGCTTAACTACACAATCCTCACAGTGGACTTCGATCCTTGGGCATTAAGGGTAAAATTTTTTAATTAGCCCTAAAACTCACACCCCGGATCCGGTTTATTCTTTAATCGGGTTCGGGGCTGTGACAGAGTGGTATCAAAGCAATGGATGGTTTCTCAGGGTAAAAATTGTGGAAACCATAGGACGCGTGTGAGGATTGCCGTTAGCCTAGTGTTCATATTATATTCTATGTTCTTATAGTCTTGTGTTGCTAGTTTTGGGCTGCATAGGGTCTTACTCATATTTTCTTGCAGTGACATGGCTAATAGCGCTCCATCAGGATCAGGTTCTACACCACCCATACCGGATAGCCAGTTCCAGCAGTTCCTCAATGCTTATCTGCAATCACAGACTGCGCAGACAGAACGTGATAGGAAACAGAGAGAGGACCAAGTCGCCTTTCAAGCTCAAATGGTGGAAGTAATGCAAAAGGTGTCTGAGCCCCGGGCCAAAGAGCGAGATCTCAATGACCTAGTTGAGAAGTTTATGAAGAGATTTCCCCCAGAGTTCTATGGGGTAGAGGATCCCGCAGAGGCAGATGAATGGACCATGCAGATTGAGAAGATCTTTGACGTGTTCAAGTGCACAGGTAAGCAGCAGGTTCAGTTGGCAACTCATATGTTTCGTAGGACAGCAGAAGGATGGTGGAAGACCATCAAGAGCGCTTATGACACCGTTGAAGACAACAAGGCATGGGAGACTTTCATCCAGTGTTGACACCAAAAATGTCACTTTGCCTCTTCAAGATCCAAAGAGCTACATGAAGTCGCAACCTGCCATAAATAGGCAATGCTACTTCCAAAAAATCAAATCTTGTCAGAACCAAACAAAAACTGCAAGATCCTTCAAGACAGCCAAAAGAGGAGTGCACAAGAAGTTTTGGGCCATTTCAAAATCATTTGGCCTATCGCTTCTCCGGCAGCTGAAAAGGAGCTCCCGGCGGCGAAAGCATCGGAGACACCAAATCTTCGATCAGAGCCGATGGATGGTCTCAAAATACAACCAAAAGGCTCCACGTCAAGTTCCGAGTCAAACCGACAACGTTTGACCCTACATCAACCCTCGAACAGCTAAATCAAGCCTCTCGGCGGCGAGAACCACCGAGACCATCACTCATCAGATAGAGCACATGGACGGCTTCAAAATGCTTGCAAAGGGCTACACGCCAAATTTCAGGTCATTTCGACAACATTTGACCATAGTTTGACGCTCGGAAGCCAAATTAGGCCTCTCGGCGGCGAAGCTCCCCAAGACCATGGATTCCAAGACAGAGCCTATGGATCATCTTAAAATGGCTCCAATAGGCTCCCTGTCAAATTTCAAGTCAATCGGACATCGATTGACCGCACATCAAGCCGCGACATCTTCATTGCGACAAAAGCGAGTCTACTAGTGATAGGGTCCCAAACGGCTTCAAAACTCAAACAAAAGCCTATGGTTGGTCTTATTTATTGCTCAGCAGGCTTCACTCCAAATTTCAGGTCATTCCGACATCGTTTGACCCAGTTTCAGCTTCTGACGGAAAATCGGCATCTCTGCGCGACAAAGTCTTCGGCTTTCTCAGGAAATTGGAAACTTTGTAAAATATAATGCAAGGATTCTCATCAGGTTTCCTACAGGGAAATCAGGCCAATAAATGGTCAAAATGTCAAGGAAAAATACAGAAGAAAAAAGAATCGAAAAATAGCAAAAACGCACACAAAACGGGACAAAAATGGGGAAAACCCCCCCAGGGTCGCAGGGGCCCCTGCGACCCTGGGGCCCGGGATCGCCGGGAAGGCCCCGGAAACCCCGGTTTTTTGCTTTTTTTTCGCGATTTGAAGCCTCCAGCCTCTGGTATTTTCCAAAATTCATACTTTTGAGACACCAAATCCTCTGACATCCGTCAAAACATGGATTAATCATCAAGAGTATCGAAAACAACATTGATCGCCACCCGGTCAACCAAAAAAAGTGTGTTTTCTACCCGACCGATCGAGAAATCGACAGGACAGATGGCACCGACCCGCTGTTGGCAACCAACACCTGAAGTCACATGGTCATCCGATGTCGATCTACATGAAGATTCATCGATGATCATTGCCAGAAGAATCCCAAAAGACGCGGCACGGCCCGCGACTCTTCAACTGTTCGGCGACCACTTAATGCGATTAATTGACTATCTTTATTACAGTCATTAATCCATTTCTTTGGACGGACCAATCAGAAGCAAGCATCCGGGAGTTACAAGTCAAGAGATTCATGGCATTTAACCCATGAAACTCCTCCCATCATGGCGATTAAAGGTGATTAAATGCCCTCAATCTCCTCCGGCCAATCAGAAGCCAAGAAAAAGGAGTTACAAAACAAAGAATTCAATCTTGTAACTCCTCCCTTTATGTAGCTTTATGACAATTAAGGCTCATAAACCCTCCTAAATGGCTACCTAAAAGCCTATAAATAGGAGAGCTCTCCAAGAAGAAAAACAGACACAGACAACAGACTGCAGAAAATCCGGAAACTCAGACAGAAAAAGGCATCAAAGAGAGAAAACTCTGCGGAAGTTCTACACCGACCATCGCTGCAAGGTGACAAAAGCCCCTTGGGGGGTACCCCCCCCCCCCCAAGGTCCTTGCCTTCTCCTTCTGCCTCCAAATGGCTCAGACATGGCTTTTCAGCCCATCTACTCGGCTTTTTATTGGACATAGGACCTCCTTTTGGTCTTTGTCCTCTAAAAACCTGAGGTTATAGCTAAGCCAAGCGAATCAATAGCATCCTCTGTTCTCATCTGCATGGATGATGGCGAAGTCCACATATGGCTTGCGACCGTCAAACTGAACGGGTCCCCCACAATCTCCTGAGAAGTTAGATCCTCATTTTCTTGCTTTTCATTATAGTTTGTATTTTTTTAAAAGAGACAAAAAATCACAACTCTTGTCTTTCATTATTGATAAGAATTGTAAATCGGCTATAAATGCCCAAACAATCGCCTTTCACGGCAAATCAAGAAAACGTCTCTTTTCCTAAATATATGTGCAATGGAAAACTTGAAAGAAGTTGATTTCCTTTTTACTTAAGATGGTCAATCTCCGGATCACCACTTGCAATTCCAAGTAAAATAGAAAATCTGGCACACACACACAAAGAAATGTTGATGCACGCCCCTTGCCCCCCGGTTACGAAAGGGTCGGACCCAACGGACTCCCACGTCCGCCGACCTCGGTAGGACCAGGCGCCGGGAGCGCGGCCCATCAAGCTGGCACACCCGGTGGGACACGTTCATTTGAGAACACGATGCTAGAAATGAAATATTTGCATATCATATATTTTGCTCTATGCTTATATTTCTTTTCTCGATTCCTTGGCTACTTTCTAATTGGTGGCCTATGTTGGATTCCGCATCTAAAAAAAATGAGATGAGATTTTTTGGAAATTTCTAATTCTTTGAATTTATTTCCACTCTTTCTCTTTTCAAAAAAAAAAAAAAACAAAAAAAATCTAGATTTCTCATTTTGAATTCAAAATTGAGAAACCTTGATCCGTTCCTATCGTTCATCGCGCTTGCAGAAATGTTGAGCCTGTTCGACTAAGGTTTTGGGCCATCGTTTCTCTTCGATGAGTTCATTAAAGATCTAAATATATATATAAAATAAAAAAAATTAGATTTTTCATTTTGAATTCAAAATTGAGAAACCTTGATCCGTTCCTATCGTTCATCGCGCTTGCAGAAATGTTGAGCCTGTTCGACTAAGGTTTTGGGCCATCGTTTCTCTTCGATGAGTTCATTAAAGATCTAAAAAAAAATAATATATATATAAAAAAAACATCAGATTTTTCATTTTGAATTCAAAATTGAGAAACCTTGATCCGTTCCTATCGTTCATCGCGCTTGTAGAAATGTTGAGCTTGTTCGACTAAGGTTTTGGGCCATCGTTTCTCTTCGATGAGTTCATTAAAGATCTAAAAAAAAATATATATATATATATAAAAAAAATCAGATTTTTCATTTTGAATTCAAAATTGAGAAACCTTGATCCGTTCCTATCGTTCATCGCGCTTGCAGAAATGTTGAGCCTGTTCGACTAAGGTTTTGGGCCATCGTTTCTCTTCGATGAGTTCATTAAAGATAAAAAAAAATATATATATATATATAAAAACAAAAAAAAAGACATAGACCACTAAGGTTAAACCAACTGCGTTCTTTGATCATGGTTGATTCAAGAAAAGCCTTGTTCAGAGTGTGGAGACAGCTTGGCTGTTCTAGGCAAGGGTCCTCCAAACGGGTTCGTTAAGTAATCCTACCCTTACCTGGGGGCAAATCTATCAATCAAGATTTCATAAGACCGGGTTAGGAGGCCTATGTGTACTCTCTCGTCTTTTAAATAATTTTTTTTAAAAAAAATAATTTTTTTTTTAAAAAAAATTTAAAATAAAAAATTCTAAAATAATAAATAAATAAATAAATAAATAAATAAGATTTTTTTAAAAAAAAAAAATCTTCAAAAAAAATCTTCAAAAAAAATATTCAAAAAAAAACTTCCGTCATTTTGGGTTTAGATTGGAGAAATCTTGGTCTTCTCCTTTCTGAGCACTGGCGCTCGCGGAAATCGCTGAGCCCGTGTTCAGATTGGAGTGCATTTTGCTCTCTTTGATGAACCCGATATTGGCCTTTCAAAGAAAAAACTCGTCATTTTTTTATTCAGATCCAAGAAATTATGGTTCATTTCTTTCTGAGCACTGGCGCTCGCGGAAATCGCTAAGCCCGTGTTCAGATCGGAATACCATCTGCTCTCTTTGATGAATCCAATCTTGACCTTTCAAAACAGAGAATCTCATCTCATGGATGCGGTCTCAAAACATTTGTGTCTAGCGGTACTAGTACGCCCTTTCAGGGTCTATTGTATTGCGACCGGCACATTTGTAACTCCAACTTTATATTCTTCTTACTTCGAGCAAGCTCTGCTTCTCGATAAGTCGAATTTAAGTTCACAATTGCTTCTTGCAGTCACTGGAATGCTCATTCTAGGCTTACCATACCTGTGATCAGAACAATTGTACTCTCTATGGCATCTTGTCTTCTTCATATTGCTTGGGTCATCTTCCTCGAGCAATTTGAAAAGACAAAACCATAGAACTTCCCATTTATGATCATTATATTCTTGTGATTACTAATGGATGTGGTCTTGTTTCAGAAATTTTTCGAAAAAAACTAACAATGGCAGCATCGCTTACCATTACTTTCGATGAGAACAAGCACCAACTCATGCTTCAACAGAAGCAAACTACGCGCACCTACAAGCGCCCCATCAGCTGCCGAAGCGTCAACTCCCTCGGCAACTCTCTAAGCTCCGGGTCGACCTCGACTCCCCGGACTATCATCTTTGGGACGCTGGGACCATTCCCACTTCCCGAAGAACAAACTGCTCCTTCCAAGAAGCAGAAACTCGCCTCTCAACGTGTCACTACCGTGACACCAAAGGCGAGCACTAGAAGGCCTGAAGCCCGTGGCAGCCCCACGAAGCCTCGACCAGCAAACCACCAGGTCTATCCCAAGACTTGGTCCCCAAGACCTTCACCAAAACAAAGAAGGTCCCAAACATCTACCAAGCCAGCATTCCTGGCCCCACTGATCAAGGAGAACCAGTTCTATCCTCTTGCTTACATGAAAGAGGAGAGACCCATCTCCAACCTGACTCCCAAGTCAAACCAGCATGAGCCGGCTTGTTCCTACAAGCCCAAAATCAAGTCATGCATCACAAGGCCTCTGCAAGCACCTGTTAAAGCCTACAAACCTGCAGTTCGACCCTTCATCTCTACAGGGGCCGAACTCCAAAAATTCGAAGCTTCGCTGCAACAGGCGAAGGACAGGGTTCGCATCCTATCCTTGCCCAGCTGCAAAGAAGACAGGCTCGGCTGCTGCGCCCGAGGGAGCACATCCATCATCGTCAAAGCCCAGCCAGAGCTGACCGAAGCTCAAATTGCTCGTCGCATACGCCGCCGCGCGTCGTATAGACAAAAGAGACTAGAGAAGCAAAGGACCCAACCTCCTACACTTCAAGTCTCTCCCAAATGGGTCGAAAAAGAAAGACCCAACCAAGTTGCTGCCGTCCATATGGTTGGAAAAAACCAGAAGGCGCCAAAAGTCAGCAACAAAAATCCATGTCCGACGTCCGATGACCCGCAGTGTCTCCAGGACAAGAAGACATTCAGAAGAATCCCCTGCTCCTTCAAGCAAAGGACAGCAGAGTGATCCTTCCTCAAGCTCTTCCTCAAACAGAATGAGCCCCAGCTCAGTCACCAGGACAGTTTCTTCGTTCGAATCACGAAGGATGAATGTCTTGGCTACAAATTCTGAGCCACCACCCCGCAATCCACCTCCATAAGATGTGATCACCCGTATCCAGCAGTTGGAACAAGGCCAGCAGAGGATTAAAAATCTGATGGAAAACCTTCTCCTCGCCTTCCAAAATCAGGCGAACAATGAACCTCCTCCGAATCATCAAGACGATGAGGTAAATGGAGAAGAAAATGAGTCACGCGCCCTTACCAAAAAGGACGTAGACAGTATCCTCGCCAAAGCAAAAGAAGAGGATATACTCAAGGAGCATGGGATCAAGCCACCATATCCCTTATGGATGGACTCAGTCCCATTCCCCACCAAATTCAAGCATCCTACTCTCCAAACATATACGGGGAAAGGACCAGCCAGACAGCACGTTATCCACTTCAAGATCCTGACAGGAGCTATCACGGATCAAGATGCACTCAAGATCCGCCTCTTTGCAAGCACCCTAAAAGGTACGGCCTTCGATTGGTACTCCACTCTGCCGGAGGACTCGATCCAAAACTGGGCCATGCTAGAGACACGCTTCCTGACTCACTTCAAAGGTGAGGATCATCCCGCTACTATGGCTCAGCTGTGCAGCCTAAAACAGGGGGAGAATGAGTCAACATATGACTTCATTCACAAGTGGGAAAACAATGGCGTACAAATGCTCTGATGTACTGCCATAAGCGTCGCTAGTCGACATCTGCCGAAACAACATGAGAGCTAGAATCCGCTCCATGATCATCGGCAACAAATCAAAGAACCTGGGAGAACTCCTAGAAGCTTCCATGGAAGCTGAAACGGTGATTAAAGACCTCAACAGTCAGAAATCATCAAGAAAAGAGCCAACCGGCATTGCAACCTCTAAGCCAAAGAAGAAAGAGGTCCTCAATGTGCAGACCAAGTCAGCTCCTCAGCCAACAAAGAAAGCTGAAAACAAAGCTGCGGGTAAGAGACCTGAACTCTCAGATGCCTTCAAAGAACAAGTATAGAAGAAATACCCGTTTGATGAAGATGTTGATGAAATCTTCGGAGCTCTTGTGGCAAACGGCAAGCTCACCTTGCCTGAACCAAAAAGACCGGGTGATGTTGGCAAAACCAACGATCCTCGGTACTGTCCATACCACCAGATGATCTCGCATCCTCTCAATCAATGCTTCGTTGTGAGGGAGAAAATAAACGAGATGTGGAAAAACGGAGTCATCACCTTTGACAAAAACTATGGGTCTGCCTCCGTCAACATGGTGACATGTGGACAAACATCAAAATCACCGAAGAAGAAGATCACTACTTCCTTCAAGGTGATAAACTCAATCCAAGCGTCCGAGGAACTGGTTCCTTACCCGAAGTCAGACGGACAACCCATATGGGTACATCCCTATCTCCTGGAAGATGAAAATTGGGAGGTCATGAAAACAAAGCCTACAGCTCAACAGCGAAGGCAGGCTAGGAAATATCTCCTGAAGCTCAAACGACAAGAGAAGACCCAGCCAAAACAAGAGGTCAAAGAAAAGGCAGAGGCTTCCTCTACCGCTTCACTGGAGGCAACAAAAACATCCCTTCCAGAGACTTCAAAGGGGGTAAGAAAATTCACTCTCAATGATTTCATGCCACCTCAATTCAAAGAAACCATGCAGGAGGCATCATACTCTTGCAATTCGGTAGTTGGATTCTCCATTGATGGATACGAGTCCAGTGACACCGATGATGGATTCGAATCCAATTACACAGACGAGTGGGAGGAGTCCCTTGAAACAGGAGAATATCTCTCCGATGAAGAATGGGTTCCTGAGACTCATCTTATGCCAGTAATCTGGTATAACCCTCTACAACCACAAGGATCCTGGTCTGATGATGAAGAAGACCGTGAGGCTGTACGAGAAAATGCTGCTAACCCAGCACCTCTCATTACTCCAGTGGAAATCAACCATGTTGAGCCACAAAGAGTTGATGAAGAAAAAGATTTGGCTCCCATGCCTGATCTTGAAGAATATGCAAGGATCTTGCATCATCTCGCTCTAGAACAAAAGCAAGAACGCGGTCAACGAGCCTCCTCGCAATCCAGAGCCTGAAGTCCTTGAAGACCATCAGGTACATCCTCCCTTAACTCCTGAAAATGGAGAAAATTGCTGGATAGACGATCCTCTTACATCCGAGGATGAGTCTGACTCCGATCAGGCGACGTCTCCCATCAGAGCTTCCTGCAATGTGATAATTCGGGATTATAGCTCTTGAAGCATCGTCTGATGAGAGCACTTACACTCCGGCGACGCCTAGCATTGTATCTTCTGAAGCCACCTCGTCTCACGTGACTTTCACTGAGATGACACCCCCTCAGGTTTCTTCTCCTGAGACTGTGACTTCAAAGTTTACACCCTTCCTGACTGAAGAATTCCCAGCTATTGATGCTTGGGATGATGAATTAGTCAACGAAGAAGAAAGGTTGCTGGATGCTGTTCAGGACTTGTTCCCGGAAAATGCTCCATGCAACACGATCACTGAGGATGGCAACTCTGCTGCTGATACATCCTCAGCAAATGAAAAACGACAGCCTCTTGATCCTGAAGACAATCTTCCAAACGAAGACCCTTCTCAAGAAGCTCTCGAAGTTGGTAGAGGCACCCGCTCTGGCTGGGACTACCACAAGAATTACAACCAATCTTCCTTTACATATGTAAATCCTTCGGGAAAAGATGTTGTAAGCGCCCCTAGTGGCAACAATGATGAACATGCAGGCCCTAAGGAGGCTTTCAAGTATGACTTGATTGAACACTTCAAGCACATACCTGCACGTCTGCACATCCTGGATTTATTACGAATGTCTCCGCACACTCGTGATAATCTCATCTCAGAATTACAAAAGCTGAATGAGGATGTCGACAAACATGCCCCGCAAGTCCTCCAAATTGAAATGGATTACCGGGTCAAAAACTCAGAAGCCTCCTCAAAGGGAGAAAAGAATAAAACTGGGGGATCATGCATTGAATGCCTCTCGGTTAAAAAAGCAGCCAGTACAACCATCGCCTTCACAAAGGACGACCTCCTACTTGGCGAAACCAGGCATAACCGACCCCTGTACTTTACAGGGTATATCAAGGAAATGCCTATGCACAGAGTTCAGATCGACCCAGGTTCTGCACTCAACCTCATCTCCACATCGGCTCTTGAAGAGTTGGGCATCCCACCCAACAAGCTGAGCCACACATCTGTATCTATCTTTAGATACGATGGGAGTACTCAAAGGCCTATCGGCAAAATCAGATTCAAATTGCAGATTGGTGACATTATTTCTGAGGTCACTGTGTATGCAATAAAAACCCCTTCATGCTACAACATCCTTCTCGGACGCCCTTGGATCCACGAGAATGGTGTTGTCCCTTCAACTCTACATCAATGCATCAAGTTTATTGGCGACGACGGCATGATACATCGAGTCTTTGCGGATAGAAAACCCTTCAAAGGTAAAGAAGTCCACTTCGCAGACTCACAGATGTATGAAGGTGAAAAATAAGAAGAGGAGAAGCACACAGCATCCATTGCCGAAAATCCCCAGAAAGATAAAGGCAAGGCTCCTCAACAATCGCCTGAAGAAAACAAATCATCCGATAAATCCGAAGAGAGCATTCAAACTCCCTTCATCATCTCCCTCAAACCTTCAAAGCCTTTGGTCATCACAACTAAAGTGAAAAAGGTAAAGCAAAGGCCTGGGGGCAAATTTGTTCTCTTTCGTGTCTATCATGCAAGACACGGATTCAAATTCAGAGCCAGAAGACGACACATCATCAAGCCAAGCTGACACTCAGCAAGTTCAGCCTGCACTTACTCCCATGGAGATAACTTCTGACATAGAAGATCCTACGTCAGCTTCCTTCGTTGTTCCAGCAACTTCAGCAAAGGAAAAGCCGATCTTCTTCCATAGATCGGATGCTTCTTTATCAAACTTTATGCTTGAACCTTTCCAAAATGAAGGCATGCCTCAACTATCCCTATATAGTTCTGTGGCACAAGCTATTATGAAGAAAATGGGCTATGATGCTCAAAACCCAGTCGGTTTGGGAGAAGGACGCGGTATTCTCACGCCATTAGGGCCCGTCTTGACCAAAAGCTAGCTGGAAGATTGGAGACTCTTCGGCTATGTAAAAAAGTCTTCACACGGGTTAGGGTATGATCCTGACACTCCCCTGAGACAGTTGACACAAAGGCTTAAAAGTCAATATACTGACCAAGCCTCAACATCTCAAGTCCATGAAGACATCGATCTCCCTGGATATCTCTTTAATGAGTCACCTGACAAAGATCCAGGAAGCTCATCCAATTGGCACGATTTCTCCGAAAATGAAGAGGAGTTGTCCAATGGCACAGACGTGTGGACTTCTGACCCAGAAGAACCCTCATCTCCAAAAGAAGTAGGCTACTTCAACCCGGTTTCAACAGGCGATTGGGATCATCTCATAGCAAGCCTTGGGAAAATTACCGCTCAAGAAGACCCGTGGAAAGGAACAAAACCTTGGTCTGGAAATGCTCTTGAAACCCTAGAAGGTTTCGTTGAGCTGGAAGCCTCCGAAAATATTGTGGAGGAACCACCTTCGAACCTTCTAACAGAAGATCCTGTTCAAAAGATAGACTTGGGAACACCAGATAACCCGCGTCCTGTATTCATAAGCAAGAATATAAAGGATGATGAGTTACCCGAGTATATCGCCTTTCTTCGTGAGTTCGTTGATTGCTTTGCATGGTCTTACACTGAAATACCTAGCTTAGACCCCAAAATAGCAGTTCACAAACTCAACCTTCAAGAAGACATCAAGCCTGTCAAACAAGGCCAAAGAAGATTCCGTCCAGATGTGATGGATAAAATTGAACAAGAAGTTCAAAAACTCAAAAGCGTCGGCTTCATCCGTGAGGAACAACATCCTGAATGGTTAGCCAACATTGTCCCCGTGACAAAGAAAAATGGGCAGATCAGGGTCTGTATTGACTATAGAGACCTGAACGGTGCATGCCCAAAAGATGAATTTCCGCTCCCCATACCAGAGGTAATGATTGATAATACCTGTAGATTCGAGCGAATGACATTCATGGATGTTTCTCTGGCTACAATCAGATAAAGATGCATCTTGAAGATGAAAAACATACATCTTTTCGGACCCCATTTAGCGTGTATTGTAACACTGTCATGCCATTTGGTCTGAAAAATGCTGGTGCCACATATCAGAGGGCAATGATGAAAATATTTCAAGAAATGCAGCACAAGACGGTTGAATGTTACGTTGATGACCTTGCTGTCAAAAGCAAAAGAAAAGAAGATCATCTCGAAGACCTTCGAGAAGTCTTCCTCTGGCTTCGCAAACACAAACTGCGAATGAATCCTTTGAAATGCTTTTTCGGCGTCTCGTCGGGTAAGTTCCTCGGATTCTTAGTTCGGAAAGCTGGAATAGAGCTTGACCCTATAAAAGTCAAAGCCATTCTAGAAATGCCCTCTCCAAGAACCTTGAGAGAACTCAAAGGGCTTCAAGGGAGATTGGCCTACATCAGACGGTTCATCTCCAATCTTTTAGGGAAATGCCGTCCATTCTCCCGGTTGATGAAAAAAGGTGTAAACTTTGTCTGGGATGCTGACTGTGAAGCTGCTTTCCAAGACATCAAGTCATACCTGACAAAACCTCCAGTGTTAGCTGCTCCTACCACTGGAAAACCATTCATCTTATACACAAGAGCCCTTGATCACTCTTTGGGAGCTCTGCTTGCGGAAGAAAATGATCAAAGAAAAGAAGCTACTCTATATTACCTCAGCCGCATGCTAGTAGGTGCAGAGCATCGCTACTCTCCAGTCGAAAAAGAATGTCTTGCAGTGATGTTCACCGTACAAAAGCTGCGTCACTACTTGCTTTCCAACACAGTATACCTGGTCTCGAGAGTCAACCTCTTGACGGTCCTTGTCACAAAGGCAAGTTCTCTCGATGCTCGACTGACAAAATGGTCCATCCTTCTGTCACAATTTGACATTAGGTATGTACCACAAAAGGCAATCAAAGGGCAAGCTCTAGCGGACTTCCTCGCAGAGCATCCATTGCCTAAAGATTCTCCACTCAGAGATGATCTCCCAGACGAACCAGTCTACAATGTGGGGACTTTCTCGCAAAGTGCCTCCTGGGACATGTACTTTGACGGTGCAACTAAGACAAATGAAAAAAGACAGCTGATCTCGGGAGTTGGCATCCTCTTTGTTAGCCCCTACAAATACATGATTCCACACGCTTTCTCGCTACTGGAACCATGCACAAACAACGTAGCTGAATATCAAGCTCTGATCCTAGGATTGGAACTGGCCATCGAATCCGGTATCACCATGCTGGAAGTCTTTGGAGACTCTCAACTGATCGTCAACCAGATGAATCAGAAATTTGAAGTCAGGAAGCCAGATTTGCTGCCTTACTACAACAAAGCACAATCGCTTCTGCAGAAGTTTGACATCTGTCATATCACCCACATTCGTAGAGGTGAAAACATACGTGCAGATGCCCTAGCCGGACTTGCCGCATCCATGGCAATCCAGGAAGGATAAAACATGTAAATCACAGTGTGCGAAAGAAGAATCCTTCCTCCTCTTAACACACACCAAGCTGTTGCTAATGCCACCAAGTGGTTGGAAGTCGGATTTCAATCATTCAAACTTCAATCGGCGACTGGAGAGATCCGTTCATTAATTACATTATGTTCGGAATCCTACCTGAAGATCCAAAAGAACGGGTAAGCATCCAAAGGCGAACCCCAAGCTTTCATTTGGATATTCCTTCAAAAATCCTTTACAAAAAATCCTTCAACGGAGTACTTCTACGCTGCTTATCACAACAAGAGGCTGAGGAAACACTCAAAGAAGTTCATGCTGGTCTTTTGCGGAGCTCATCAGGCAGGTCCTAAGCTCTATGATCAGATAAAAAGGTTAGGATATTACTAAACAAAAAATGCATTATCATGATGAGCAAAAAAAAAAAAGAAAGAAACTTTCTCAAAAAAAAAGGGGGAAAGAAAACAAAAAAAAAGAAAAGAAAAAAAAAGGGGATGGCCCACAGGCCACGTGGCCGTACGGCCAGATCCGTACGGATCTGTCCGTACGGCCCACAAACAAAAAAAACAAAACATGAAAAAAAAAAGAAAGAAGAAAAGAAAGCAAAAAAAAAACGTGTAAAAGAAAAAAGAAGCAAACATGTGAAAAAAAAAAAAGAAAGAACTGTTATTTTTCCTACAATGGAGTTTTCTTGAAAAAGGGAACTTACTTGAAGCCATTGATGGAGAAGAAGAAGAAAAGTCTTGAAGATCTTGAAGAAGAAGAACTCTTGGTCTTGAAGCCCTCTTGGGATTGTTGCAAAAAAAAAGTAATAAGAGCAAGAGATCCAACCTCCTCCTTGCTTTTATAGAAGAGAGCAAACCAAAGAAGGAAAGAAGAAAGAGGTAAGTGTTACTAATTAGTAACATTACCAAAAGAAAGAGATTAGAAAGATTCTTTCCCAAAAAAAAGATATCTTGAGGGATTCTCTCCCAAAAAGAAATCAATGAGAGATTTTCTCCCAAAAGATAGGATCAATGAGGGAATCTTTCCCAAAAGAAAGATATCTTGAGATATCCTATCCCAAAATAAAGGGAACATGAGAGATTCTCTCCAGGTAAAGATATTCTTAGATATTCTCTATCCAAATGAGATATTTTTGGAGATCTAAGCCATTTCAAAAGCTTAAGGTCCCATCGGTTAGCCCATATGAGCCGGGTTTGACCACCTAGGCACTTAAAAAAAAATTTGGGCTTTTAGTCAAAGAGAAATTCCTCTTACCAAGAGTATACAAAAATGGTTCCATGCCTCTTTTGAGTTGATTGGACCATACAAAAAGAATTCCAAGCCCCATGAGCTTCCAAAAATCAAACCATCCAGCCTCATCTACCAAATTGAGCCAAAATCTTGAAATTGACATTCCACAAAAATCAAACCAAATCCTGGTCCCCTAACTTGCCACATACAGCTTGTTAGGTCACAATACCAAAGCCAAAAACCAAAACCTGATCCCCTACCTTGCCACATACAGCCTGTTAGGTCACAAGATCAAAACCAAAATTGATCCCCCAACATTCCACATACAGCTTGTTGGGTCACACGGTCAAAACCAAACCCGACCCCCTAACCTGCCACATACAGCCTGTTAGGTCACAAGGTCAAAACCCAAATCCACATCCCTGATGTCATCTTCAAAACTTTGCCTCGAGATGGTATGTGATCCCTTTCACTACCATAAAATTCCCCCGGAAACTCAAAAGGCTACAAATACCAAAAAGAAAGACTGCTCAAAGACTCTTGGTCAAGTCACAGGCTCTCCTTCAAAAATCTCTTCGAGGCACATCGACTACAACTGATAAGCAACTCGTCGCTGTAACCTCGAGGGGGCATTTGTTGACACCAAAAATGTCACTTTGCCTCTTCAAGATCCAAAGAGTTACATGAAGTCGCAACCTGCCATAAATAGGCAATGCTACTTCCAAAAAATCAAATCTTATCAGAACCAAACAAAAACTTCAAGATCCTTCAAGACAGCCAAAAGAGGAGTGCACAAGAAGTTTCGGGCCAATTCAAATCATTTGGCCTAACTTTGCTTCTCCGGCAGCTGAAAAGGAGCTCCCGGCGGCGAAAGCATCGGAGACACCAAATCTTCGATCAGAGCCGATGGATGGTCTCAAAATACAACCAAAAGGCTCCACGTCAAGTTCCGAGTCAAACCGACAACGTTTGACCCTACATCAACCCTCGAACAGCTAAATCAAACCTCTCGGCGGCGAGAACCACCGAGACCATCACTCATCAGATAGAGCACATGGACGGCTTCAAAATGCTTGCAAAGGGCTACACGCCAAATTTCAGGTCATTTCGACAACATTTGACCATAGTTTGACGCTCGGAAGCCAAATTAGGCCTCTCGGCGGCGAAGCTCCCCAAGACCATGGATTCCAAGACAGAGCCTATGGATCATCTTAAAATGGCTCCAATAGGCTCCCTGTCAAATTTCAAGTCAATCGGACATCGATTGACCGCACATCAAGCCGCGACATCTTCATTGCGACAAAAGCGAGTCTACTAGTGATAGGGTCCCAAACGGCTTCAAAACTCAAACAAAAGCCTATGGTTGGTCTTATTTATTGCTCAGCAGGCTTCACTCCAAATTTCAGGTCATTCCGACATCGTTTGACCCAGTTTCAGCTTCTGACGGAAAATCGGCATCTTTGCGCGACAAAGTCTTCGGCTTTCTCAGGAAATTGGAAACTTTGTAAAATATAATGCAAGGATTCTCATCAGGTTTCCTACAGGGAAATCAGGCCAATAAATGGTCAAAATTTCAAGGAAAAATACAGAAGAAAAAAGAATCGAAAAACAGTAAAAACGCACACAAAACGGGACAAAAAGGGGGAAAACCCCCCCAGGGTCGCAGGCCCCTGCGACCCTGGGGCCCGGGATCGCCGGGAAGGCCCCGGAAACCCCGGTTTTCGCTTTTTTTTCGCGATTTGAAGCGTCCAGCCTCTGGTATTTTCCAAAATTCATACTTTTGAGACACCAAATCCTCTGACATCCGTCAAAAAACATGGATTAATCATCAAGGAGTATCGAAACAAACATTGATCGCCACCCGGTCAACCAAAAAAGTGTGCTTTCTACCCGACCGATCGAGAAATCGACAGGACAGATGGCACCGACCCGCTGTTGGCAACCAACACCTGAAGTCACATGGTCATCCGATGTCGATCTACATGAAGATTCATCGATGATCATTGCCAGAAGAATCCCAAAAGACGCGGCACGGCCCGCGACTCTTCAACTGCTCGGCGACCCACTTAATGCGATTAATTGACTAGCTTTATTACAGTCATTAATCCATTTCTTTGGACGGACCAATCAGAAGCAAGCATTGGGGAGTTACAAGTCAAGAGATTCATGGCATTTAACCCATGAAACTCCTCCCATCATGGCGATTAAAGGCGATTAAATGCCCTCAATCTCCTCCGGCCAATCAGAAGCCAAGAAAAAGGAGTTACAAAACAAAGAATTCAATCTTGTAACTCCTCCCTTATGTAGCTTTATGACAATTAAGGCTCATAAACCCTCCTAAATGGCTACCTAAAAGCCTATAAATAGGAGAGCTCTCCAAGAAGAAAAAGAGACACAGACAACAGACTGCAGAAAATCCGGAAACTCAGACAGAAAAAGGCATCAAAGAGAGAAAACTCTGCGGAAGTTCTACACCGACCACCGCTACAAGGTGACAAAAGTCCCTTGGGGGGTACCCCCCCTCCCCAAGGTCCTTGCCTTCTCCTTCTGCCTCCAAATGGCTCAGACATGGCTTTTCAGCCCGTCTACTCGGCTTTTTATTGGACATAGGACCTCCTTTTGGTCTTTGTCCTCTAAAAACCTGAGGTTATAGCCAAGCCAAGCGAATCAATAGCATCATCTGTTCTCATCTGCATGGATGATGGCGAAGTCCACATATGGCTTGCGACCGTCAATCTGAACGGGTCCCCCACAATCTCCTGAGAAGTTAGATCCTCATTTTCTTGCTTTTCATTGTAGTTTGTATTTTTTTAAAAGAGACAAAAAATCACAACTCTTGTCTTTCATTATTGATAAGAATTGTAAAACGGCTATAAATGCCAAAATCGGCTATAAACGCCAAAATCGGCTATAAATGCCAAAAAAATCGCCTTTCACGGCAAATCAAGAAAATGTCTCTTTTCTTAAATATATGTGCAATGGAAAACTTGAAAGAAGTTGATTTCCTTTTTACTTGCGAAGGTTGATCTCCGGATCACCACTTGCAATTCCAAGTAAAATAGAAAATCCGGCACACCCACACAAAGAAATGTTGATGCACGCCCCCTTGCCCCCGGTTACGAAAGGGTCGGACCCAACGGACTCCCACGTCAGCCGACCTCGGTAGGACCAGGCGCCGGGAGCGCGGCCCATCATCAAGCAGTTCCAGGAGAAATTCATCCCCGAGCACTACACAGAGGAGAAGATAGTGGAATTTGAGCAAATTGTACAGGATACTCACAGTTCAAGAGTATGAGATCCAGTTTACCTGTCTGTCTAGATTTGCATCGGCTTTGATCAAGCTAGAGTCTGAGAAGGTTCAAAGGTTTATCAGAGGGCTGAGGCCCGATATCAAATTGCAAGTTCAGCAGAGCAAGTTGACAGAGTATGATGCAGTAGTCAAGAAGGCATACTGGGCGGAGGAGTCACTCAAGGGTGTTATAGTGTTAGAGCAGCAGAGGATTATGGCTATGTTGCCACAGCTTATTGGACAGATGATACTTGCTCCTACTCCTGCTCCTCTTCCTCCTCTCCAGCATCCTAAGAGACCGAGAATGGAACCAAGGTTCAAACAGCCGCAGCAGAGATTAGAGTGCACACATTGTGGTGGAGGTCATTACTCCCGTGACTGTAGGAAGCAGTCTGGTGCTTGCTATCATTGTGGAGATCCCGGGCAAAAGGTTCGTCATTGCCCGACGAAGATAGGGATTGCACCCCCAGCACTTCCAGCTCCGGCGCCCAGGCCTCCTTATCATGCGCAGCCGTTAAGGCAGGCACCTCCTGCACAGATTAGACCACCACAGCAGCAGCAACAAGTTATTGTCAGACCTCCCCAGCTGCCACAGCCACATGCTCCAGCTCCTCAGTATAGGGCTCCGCAGAGACCCCCAACATTGCAGCGACCTCCGGCAGTGCAGCGACCACAGTATCGTGCGCAGAGACCACATCAGCAGTACCAGCGTCCGAGGCAGCTAGGCAAGGCATATGTAATCACACACGAGCAGGCAGAGGCAGCAGAGAACATCATTGAAGGTACTCTCTCAGTTTGTGGATTTGATGCTAGAGTTTTGTTCGATCCAGGTTCCACACATTCTTTTGTTGCACCAGCATTTGCATTGCATTTTGGGAAGGATAGAGAGATGTTACCGTTTGTTCTAGTGGTTGCTACCCCGGTAGGCCGATCAGTAGCGTGTGATTTTGTTTATCCTAGGTGCACAGTTCAAATTGGAGGTACTCAGTTGACCGCCAATTTGATTGTGTTGGCGATGTCCGACTTTGATGTTATTCTTGCTATGGACTGGTTAGCGGTGAACCGCGTGGTGTTGGATTGTTTCAACAACACCGTAAGGTTACAGGGTGTAGACTGTAGTGTTGAGTTTGTTGGTGCGAAGAAGCCCACCTCCACTCGGTTGATTTCTGCATTGAAGGCAGACCGCTTGATGAGGAGCGGATGTGAGGGTTACATCGCGTTTATCACGGAGGACAAGCAGTCTAAACCCATAGATGATATTTCGGTAGTATGCGAGTTTCCGGATGTTTTTCCGGAGGAGATCCCCGGTTTGCCACCCATGCATGAGATAGACTTCACGATAGAGTTACTACCAGGTACTGCACCGATTTCGAAGGCTCCGTACAGAATGGCTCCTGTAGAGTTGAAAGAATTGAAGACTCAGTTAGGAGATCTGTTAGATAAGGGCTTCATCAGGCCAAGTGTATCACCATGGGGAGCTCCAGTACTGTTTGTTAAGAAGAAGGACGGGACTATGAGGATGTGCATCGATTACCGGCAATTGAACCAAGTGACAGTCAAGAACAAGTACCCACTTCCGAGAATAGATGAGTTGTTTGATCATCTACAGGGAGCCCAGTTCTTTTCGAAAATTGATCTACGTTTAGGATACCATCAGTTACATGTCAGAGGGGAAGATATTCCTAAGACAGCATTCCGGACTAGATATGGCCACTTTGAGTTTCTAATGATGCCCTTTGGTTTGACGAATGCACCGGCAGTGTTCATGGCTCTAATGAACAAGATATTTACTCCTTACCTCGATCAGTTCGTAGTTGTATTCATTGATGATGTGTTGGTTTATTCCAAGTCTAAGGAGGAACATGAGCATCAGTTGAGGACTTCATTACAGCTTTTGAGAGATAGCCAGTTGTATGCCAAGCTGAGTAAATGTGAGTTTTGGTTAGAACAAGTGTCATTTCTAGGCCATGTGATTTCCAAGGAAGGATTGGCAGTGGATTCCAAGAAGATAGAAGCAGTTGTCAATTGGGGTAGTCCACAAAATGCAGCAGAGATTCGCAGTTTCCTAGGACTTGCAGGCTATTACAGAAGATTCGTGAAAGGATTCTCTTCTATTGCAGCTCCTCTTACTAAGTTGACTAGAAAGAACATTCCTTTTGTTTGGACCGAGGGGTGTGAGAAAAGCTTCCAAGAGTTGAAGACCAGACTGACCACCGCACCCATCCTTGCTTTACCATCTGGCAGTGGAGAATTTGTTGTTTACACAGACGCATCAGGAGTTGGTTTGGGTTGTGTTCTCATGCAAAATGGCAAGGTGATAGTGTATGGTTCAAGACAGTTTAAAGAACATGAGAAGAAGTACGCCACCCATGATTTAGAGCTTACAGCCGTTGTACTTGCACTCAAGATGTGGAGACATTACTTATACGGCGAGAAGTTCGAGGTGCACTCAGATCACAAGAGCCTACAATATCTATTTACACAGAATGAGTTGAACAACAGACAGCGAAGATGGATGGAGTACATCAAAGATTACGATTTTCCTATCAAGTACCACCCTGGAAAAGTCAACGTGGTAGCAGATACTCTGAGCAGAAAGTCATCATTCAGCGGGTGTATAGTGCCAGAATGGAAATGGATGGAACAGTTCAGAGACTTGGACGTTGAAGTTTGGCCTATTAGCGAGAAGGTGATGATTGCTAGCATGGCAGCATGGGAACCAGAGATAATGAACAGAATCAAAGAATGTTAGAAGGATGACCCAGCGTTACAACGCATAATTGAGCACATAGATGACAGGCCTGAGTTCAGACTAATTGAGGGAGTGTTGTATTGCAAAGACCGGTTGTGCATGCCAAATGTACAGGACATAAAGACAGAGCTAATGACAGATGCACACCATACGAGATATTCTATTCATCCGGGTAGCACTAAGATGTATTAGAATTTGAAGAACCACTATTGGTGGATGAGTATGAAGAAAGAGATTGCAGAGTTCATCTCCAAGTGTTACACGTGTCATGTGATCAAGACTGAACACAAGAAACCTCCTGGTTTACTTCATCAGCTAGATATTCCCCAGTGGAAATGGGAGCACATCACTATGGACTTCGTGTCAGGACTGCCACATACCAGGAAAGGGAATGATGCTATATGGGTGATCGTGGACCGATTGACTAAGTCAGCCAATTTCATACCATTCAAGACCGGTCAGTTTATGAATAAGATGGCCAAGTTATACAATGATGAGATCGTCAGATTACATGGAGTGCCAAAATCTATAGTATCCGATCGAGACACCAAGTTTGTCTCTCGGTTTTGGACTACACTTCAGTCGTCCATGGGCACACAGTTGAGATTCAACACAGCTTACCACCCTCAGACGGACGGACAGTCAGAGCGCACTATTCAGACTCTAGAGGATATGCTCCGGGCATGTGTGTTGGATTTCAAGAAAGATTGGGATGAGAGTTCGCCCCTTTGTTATTTCTCCTACAACAACAGTTATCATTCTAGTATTGGCATGGCACCGTTCGAGGCTTTGTATGGACGCAGATGCAGGACTCCGGTGTGTTGGGAAGAGGTAGGAGTACGAAGTTTCCATGGACCATCAGTGGTTGGTGATTCCAGCGAGAAAGTTAAGGTTGTGCAGATGCATTTGAAGGAATCCCGTGACCGTCAGAAGAGCTATGCAGATAAGAGACGGAGGCCATTAGAGTTTCAGGTGTTGTCAGATTCGGCTAAAAAGGGAAGCTTTCCAAGAGATATGTGGGGCCGTTTGAGATTCGCACCCGGATTGGCAACGTTGCGTATCGTCTTGCCTTACCGCCAGAGTTGTCAGGTGTGCACAATGTGTTCCATGTGTCGATGTTGCGCAAGTACATTCCAGATCCCACCCATGTGTTGCCACATGAGCCACTGCAGATTCAGTCCGATGCATCTTATGTGGAGCAGCCAGCGCAGATTATAGACACTAAGGAGATAGTTCTGCGGACGAAGACCATTCCATGGGTCAAAGTTCAGTGGGAGCACCACCGTCCAGAGGAGGCTACGTGGGAACTTAGGGACCAGATCAGGAAAGCCTATCCTCATCTTCTTCCTGAGGAGGTATTTTAGACATTTGGAGGACCAAATGTTCTTTTTAGAGGGAAGGGATGTAAGGTCCCCGACCTTAATAGGGTGATTAATTTTTTAATATTGGCGATTAGCCTAATTAATTATGATTTTTGCTAATTAGGTGGGTTTAGTGGCTAAGCGAGTC
Organism: Litsea cubeba; assembly: GCA_012931725.1. Lineage (NCBI taxonomy): Eukaryota > Viridiplantae > Streptophyta > Magnoliopsida > Laurales > Lauraceae > Litsea > Litsea cubeba. The sequence goes on from CM022945.1 coordinate 73,424,487, forward strand.
TCTTTTATCATTAGAAAGTGATTTGCGAAGTTTAGTTTGATTCCGAGTGTGATTAGTCTTAATAGGGGGCTAGGTTGTGATTAATAGGAAAATTGGGTATTTTTTTCCAGAAAATTCCATTTTCGCCGAATTTGGGTCTGTTGGAAAGATCTCGTCGCGCTCCTCACTTTCCATTCTTCACTCGTCATGATTCGACGCACCAAAGTCCCTCAAATAACCACATTTCTCTTAATTCCCTCAAAGAGGGCATTTGAGTCATTTCCCCCTCCATCCCTCATCCTAAAACCCCATCCCAGCTCGTTCATTCGTTTCCTTCCTTCATTTGCAACTGCTGGAGTTTTTCTTCTCTTCCTCCCTCTTCATTTCTTCTTCTTGCATGAGCCATTGGAGAAGGGATTCAAGGCCAGCCAAGCTCATCATCTTCTTCCTCTACATCTTGACCTAAATTTGGTAAGTTTTCCTCAACCCTTTCTCCCCTAATTTCCTTCCTCATTATTGAAGAGATCTTGCATGTTGATGGATTTCCTTTCTTTCTCTTCCTTTGTGTTCCTTGAGTGTAGGAGAGAGGCTTGGGAGAGTTGTTTTGGCTAGAGTGTGTGTGGGAGCTTTCTTCCTCCTCAATCTTCTCAATTTCTCTCTAATTTCACTCTCTTTGGTGAAGGCAAGTAGATTTGCTTTATATATTGAGCATGCATGTATTATTATTGCTTCTTGTTAAGTCATTGCTTAGATTCTCCCTAAATTCCAAGCTTGTCATGGATAATTGGATTACATATGCTAAAATTTGATAAATGGGTTGAATGGACTTTACTTGTATATGGTTTGATGAATGGAATGGAATGTGGTTTGAGAGAGAGAGCATGGAGGCTCTTCTCATGCAGGTACATGCCTTGGAAAGGCTTAAGAAGGAAGGGAATGGACCCTAGGTGAATGAGTTTAAAAATATCTTGAAACAGGCCAAATCTGCTTCAGTCCGGGCTCAGGCAGCAAGCAGGCTCGCTCTAACGGGCTTAACCCTCGCTAGAGTGAGCTTTGCTACTGTTTTGGAGCCCAGGCATAATGCATTCTCGCTATAGCGAGACTTTGGCTCGCTATAGCGAGACTGCATTCTGTAGACAGCAACGTCCACTTCGAACGGCATAACTTTTGACCCGTTCGTCGGAATTTGGAGTTCTTTATACCGTTGGAAAGCTCTCGAGACGTAGAATCCAATGATATACTAATATTAATCATCAGAGGTTGGAAAAGGAAATAGGTATTGTATCAATATGCCAAGCCCTTATCTCTTTTGGAAAGGGATTGTAAACCTAGTTTGGACTCTAGGTTGGAACCTATTGACCCTATCCTTGCATGACCAATTGGGGGAAATGAAGACGGAGCATGTTTGGCTTGGTGTGCTTCGTTGGTTGTCCGGGACTTCCGTGTATGGTTGTAACTTGGCCGAATGCATACGGAACTTAGTCAATTGGTGCCCAATAACTTCTGTACACCACGGGCTCACCACACTATGGCATCGTTGACTCTTTCTCCGTAATCACTCCATTGGAAATACGTGTGGTACACGATGGACAACTCTTGACCTAGGATTGGCTTGTTCTTCACTCTTGACTCTTGAATCATGTATCCATAGCTTGTCGTACCTTATACACTCTAGTCTTGTATACTTGTATAACTTGTAACTTAACTTGTAGAATTAGGATTTGACCGGACTTAGAGTGTATCCTTAGGTACCTTTGTCTTGTATTAATGAACACGTGTGGATAGACTTGAAAAGAGGACTACTCATGAAACTTGGAACTTGACTTGTATCTTGGCTTGACTTTGAGTAGCCCTCGGCTTGTTATGTTATTCTTGGAAATCTATCCACGTGTATTTGTCTTGGAACTTGGGTCGTGTACAAACCATCATCATCATCTTGCATTCATGACCAGCTGCAGACTGATGATTATAAAGTGGGTCGGATACCGGACACTAGGGTGGGCAGTCGGCTTTGGACGGCGTCCATGGCGCGAATAGCTGGGAGCGGGCTCGGACCATGCTGCTATTCCTAGGACCGGGAGCTAGGATCCCCCTAGAGCCAGACTTTGGGTATTCGTAGTCGGCTCGGACGTCACTTATACCCCCGTGAGATGGCTAGGACATCCTCGGAGTCCCCTCTTGCTTGACATTGCATTTCATGGATGGTTACTCTTGTTTATCTTGCTATGATTTATATTGTTACTTGATTCTTTCAATTATTCATGCTTTATGCCTAGCTTGTACCTTGCTATCTTTTAATCATGTACTTGTCTTTATTCTCTTTTGAAACATGTTATGAATAATGTATATTGCTTATCTTCTTGCCAACATATTGTTGATCCTTTATTCCATGGTGTGCAGAGGACACCTACTACTATTACGCCGACCCGGATGCCGAGGCAATCCCAGCGGATCCTCAACCGGAGGAGGAGGACGAGGTACGAGAGTGGGGTGTCGATGACGTAGCATAACATCATCACTCCCGACACTAGTGCGCGTTACATGGGGACATCTTTCTTCATGCTACCTCATTTCATCTTTTGGGTTTTTGATCTTTTGAATTTGTCCATTCTAGCACTGTATATCTTTTGTACCAGGACCTAGGTTTTTGGGATGGTCCTGATGTTTATAAACTTTATATGTTTTATCTTTTGAAACTTGAATATATATATATAATGGAATGAGATCCATACTTGCTTTGATATTCCTACAGGTTTATTGTTGTGTTTACCGGATAAGTCCCGTTGATTATTTATTAATGAGGCTTAACTACATAATCCTCACAGTGGACTTCGATCCTTGGGCATTAAGGGCAAAAAATTTTAATTAGCCCTAAAACTCACACCCCGGATCCGGTTTATTCTTTAATCGGGTTCGGGGCCATGACACTCTAGAGCCTCAAATCATCTCACATCCAACCTTAACAACCTCTCCCTTCAGTCTGAGTATCATGGCAGTGACAAAGTTGCAGTAGGTAATGGACAAGGTCTGTCAATTCGGCATACAGGTTCAGCTACCTTACACACCCCATTTCACTCTTTTCCCTTATCTAATATTCTCCATGTTCCTGAAATTTCCACTAATCTCCTTTCGGTTAGCCAATTTACCAAAGATAACAATTGTCACTTTATTTTTGATGATTCTGCTTTCTTTGTCCAGGACAAAATCTCGGGGAAGATCCTTTTCCGCGGGATGCCTGAGAATGGTCTCTATCCTCTCTCTGGTGTCCTCAATCAGGCAGTTGGGCCCTCTACCATCATTGGCATCCGTGCGTCCTACAACATTTGGCATGCTCGTCTAGGCCATCCATCTCTTCCAACACTCAAGACAATTATTTCACAAAGCAATCTTCCAATAAATGGTTCCTCCAAGCAATTTTCTTTTTGTGAATCATGTCCCCTAGGAAAAGCTCATCGTTTACCTTTTTCTGTTTCTGCTACAACCACCTCCTGTCCTCTAGAACTTTTACATATGGATGTTTGGGGTCCTGCCCCATGTCTTTCTAATGATGGATTTCGTTTTTATTTAATAATTATTGATGATTTTTCAAGGTATTGCTGGCTTTTTCCTATGAATGCAAAATCTGAATCCTATGAGGTGTTTGTGACATTTAAATCTAAAATTGAAAATTTACTTACTCAGAAGATCAAAATAGTTCGAACTGATAATGGGGGTGAGTTTGTGAATTTTCGTTTTCGTACTTTGTTTTCTCTGCATGGGATCACACACCAATTCACTTGTCCCTATACATCCGAGCAAAATGGTGTGGCCGAGCGCAAGCATCGTCATGTCGTTGAAACTAGTCTCACTCTCATGGCCCACTCCCACATGCCTTTCACCTATTGGGTTGATGCCTTTTCCACCTCTGTTTTTCTCATCAATCGCATGCCAGTCAAGAAACTAGAAAATAAATCTCCTTGGGAGATTCTGTTTCATACTACCCCTAATTACTCTCTCCTTCGCACATTTGGTTGTGCTTGCTATCCATGGGTCCGTCCTTATAATACCCATAAACTTGATTTTCACTCACTCAAGTGCATCTTCTTAGGCTACAGTCTTAACCATAAGGGTTATAGGTGCCTTGATCCAAGCACTGGCCGCATCTATTTGTCTCGTCATGTAATATTTAATGAAGATCATTTTCCCTTTGCCTCCCCAAATAGTACCATCTCACAGGGCCTGCGAAATATGGATACTTCCTCAGAATTGGGTTCTTTGGCTGCATGGTTGCCTATCCCATGTTCAGGTATACATCCACACACAACGTCTACACCAATCCTGAACCCATCACCACCAACCCAGCCGATCTTCGTTGATGGCTCAACCCATTCATCTGAACCTATCCCCATCACTCCTTCTTCCATCCAGCCCGTCATTACAGACCCAAACCAACCCAGCCCATCTTTGCCGACCCAACCCATCCCATCATTGCCAACCTAGCCATTGTCTGCCCCACCCATCACTCCTCCAACTGAATCACATCTACCTGTCACAATTACCCATCATATGCAGACAAGAGCCAAAGATGGCATTTTCAAAAAGAAAGTATTTCTGAACTCCCGACATCCATTGCATACTGCGTTTCTTTCTGAACATGACCAGATTGAACCATCCACTTTCACAAAAGCCAACAAAAGTGCAAAATGGCGCAATGCCATGGCAGAAGAATTTAGTGCTCTTCAGAAATGTGGCACTTGGTCTCTTGTACCTCTTCCCCCCGGCAAACATACTGTTGGAAACAAATGGGTTTACAAAATTAAGCGTCGAGCCAATGGGACCATTGATCGCTACAAAGCCCACCTTGTTGCAAAGGGCTATAATCAACAAAAAGGTGTTGATTATACTGAAACCTTCCAGTCCCGTTGCAAAGCCTACTACAATTCGCATTATTGTAGCAATTGCTATTCATTTTGGGTGGCCTATTAAGCAGCTTGATGTCAGTAATGCATTTTTACATGGTCTTTTAAGAGAAGAGGTATATATGGTTCAGCCTTCCGGCTTCACTGATCCTGCTCACCCACATCATGTATGTCGGCTTCACAAGTCCTTGTATGGACTTAAACAGGCCCCTCGAGCCTGGTTCGAGCGATTCTCCAATTTTCTTTTTGATCTCGGCTTTGCTACAAATTCTTCAGATTATACCTTATTTGTGAGATGTACTAACGAGTCCATTACTATTGTGCTGGTTTATGTAGATGACATTATTGTCACAGGAAGTAATACCAACTACATTAACGCATTTATTTCCAAATCAAATGCACACTTTGCCATGCGTGATCTTGGCCTGCTTCATTTCTTCCTCGGTTTGGAAGTGCATCGAGATCAGTATGGTCTTTTTTTGTCTCAAACTCGGTACACTAAAGACCTACTTCAAAGGGCAGACATGTTAGGTGCAAAACCATATGGCTCCCCGGCTGTGCTCAATGGAAAACTTAGTAAATTTTCCGGTTCACCTCTTCCTGATGGCACTCTTTATCGAAGCTTGGTTGGAGCCCTCCAATATCTGACTCATACTCAGCCAGACTCACATTTGAAGTCAACCAAGTTTGCCAATTTATGCATTGCCGTACTGATGTTCACATGACTGCTGTAAAAAGGATCCTTCGCTTTCTCAAAGGGACTCTCACTCATGGCATCTACTTCTCTGCCAAAAGTCCTATTTCCCTTCAGGTTTACTCCGATGCAGATTGGGCTGGTGCGCCGGATGATCGCCAATCAACGAGTGGATTTTGTGCTTTTCTTGAGGACAATCCAATTTCTTAGAGTTCTAAGAAGCAACCCACGGTTGCTAAGTCTAGTACTGAATCAGAATATCGATCCCTAGCCCATTCAGCTGCTGAAATCACGTGGATTTGTGGCTTGCTAAAAGATCTTCACATCTATCTCCGCACTATGCCCACAATTTGGTGTGACAATATAAGTTCTATCTATCTTGCTTCCAACACGGTCTTCCATGCTCGCACCAAACACATCGAGGTTGACTACCACTTCATCCTTGAAAAAGTGCTCCACAAACAGCTTGATGTTCGCTATGTCTCCACTCAAGATCAAATCGCTGATATATTTACCAAAGGTCTCACCACACCTCGCTTTAAGTTGTTGCAGTCCAAGCTGAAAGTTCAAGATTTTCCCATCAGCTTGAGGGGGCATATTAGGCAACCTGACTAGGATATGATTTCCTGAGATGTGAATCTCAAACTGATTCTCTGTAATCTTGTATAATTGTAAAAGATCCTTATGATCCCTATGATTGTGAATCTCAAGATCCCTATGATTGTGGATCTCATCTATTCAAATGCTTTACCATGTATATCCTGTAATATTATATATACTGAATAACATAAGTCGATCCTCTGTACAAGAGTTGACAGAGATCATTTTTCATCAATTATTTCTGTTGCTGCCTATGTCAAGTAAGTAATGAATAAATCACTCAATCTCATAGAGATTGTGAGAATTCACTATCATTTTAACAGCTAAAAAAAATACAGACTATACTCATCTATCTTAAACATTCCCTCAAATCATAAATACTCATTCTCATACATAATCTCATTCTAAGAAAGAGCATAACAAAAAAGAAAACAAGTATAAAAATCGGTTTCAAATAGCTACCATATCTTTATTAGTTTCAAAATAATGAACATCAATGTAATCCAAAATTGCTATCACGTATTTTAGCAAAAAAAAAAAAGTTACTATATATCTTAGAAAAAAAACTACTATTGCATAGAAAGGTAGGGATGCATTCCAAACCCAATACAATCATATTAAAGAAACAGAACATGGGAAAATTGATGCCTACCAAAAACTGTCAAGATGATGAAATCGAGGCCCATATCCAAATAAGTAAATCAAACAAGAAATAAATAGTAAATAACAACTACAGGATAGAGAACCCAAGCATTCCAAAAGCTCCTGTTTTGGGATTTCAAATGGCCATAAATCCCTTTTTAGAAATCCATTTCATACAAACAGAGCATTGGATGCAGGGCAATCTAAACACAAAACTTCAAAAGGAAATCAAGGAAGGGCACTGCCATGCACTTACAACAACAAAAAATGGATAGTTTATGCAAGTTCTCACATTTCTTGGCTAGAGAAACCCGCTTTCATATGCAAGATTTTCTACATCAACTCTGGCAACGAGAGAGCAGCTGGCTGCCGTTGTGAGAGAATCCGGCTGGAATCACTGATTAGGCGAAGCCGGAGATGAAGAGGGAAAGAGAGAGCAGGGAGCCGAGATGTTCGTGCAAAGTGAGAGGGAATGAGAGAGGAGGGAGCGGAGAAGGCATGCAGAGAGGGAGAGGGCAGGGAGAGGGAAAAAGAGAGAAAAAGGGATGCAGAGAGGGAGAGGGCAGCGAGAGGGAGAAAGAGAGAAAAAGGCATGCAAAGAGGGAGAGGACAGGGAGAGGGAGAAAGAGAGAAAAAGGAGGGAAAGAAAAGTAATCAGATGGGATGCTGTGGGATATGACGATCAGGGATGAAAAGGTGAGGCAATGAGATGATGATGTCGTTTGGCAGCTGTGGGGGTAAAGTGGTCCAAAACGTGCGTACGAACACCGAATTTGGTGTTTCGTTGTATTTTAGGCTAAATCAGGCTAATACATGTTTAGGGATATTTATTTGGTAAAATTTCCTTTTTTTTTAATACACGATATTGAGGCCGATTCCTAGCAAATTATCGTACCGATATAGGCCGAGACCAGTTTGTATCGGTTGATATGAACCGGCCTCGGCAGATAATATAAACCATGGAACCAACTCAAAATAAGGGGGGATCTGTGGCTTGAGCATAATAGTACAAAACACTCATAAGGTCTAAGCCTCTTTGAATAATTCAAAGACTCTATGATGATCATTTACAGGTTTACCAATAGTTGACAAGTCATTACAAACGCATTTAAAGTTCGAAGGTATTCGGATACAATTAAAATACCTCTCTATAGAAATTGCAATTGTTAAAGAAGGAAGAACTCTCTTTCTTGTGACTCACCACCAAAGTGGTTAAATAGAGTTTTCTAAACATTAGATGAGGTGTCAAGTCCGACCACCAGACCAAGCACTTCTTCAGACAAAGTCCCAATGATCCATCTATGGAGAAAGCGATCAAAGCGACAACAATATGGCAATCAAGAATCGTGAGTTTACCATTAGTAGGGTTACGAACGAGTCGGTTCCGGATTGGAACCATAGTGGACTCGGACCCATTTTTAAAAAACAGTTCCGGTTTCAGATCCGATTTTGACTCGAAACCGATTTTGTTGGTTCCAGACCCGGTTCCAATAGGAAAATCCAGATCCGGTTCCGAAACCAAGTCCACCTAGAGGACTGGAATCTAGTTCCAAAATCGATTCTAATTTCTCTTTACTCTTCTTTTTTTTTTAATATAAGCATATCATTCAACTTATAACAGTGCATTAAGTCCACTACCCCCAGTATTATACATAAAAATATAAAAAAAAGTTGATTTTGAAGTATAATTTGCAATATCAAAGGCTCATATGCCGAGTCTCGAGTCCACGGGTCGGAACCTATATGGACCCAGAACCGGACCCGTTTATCAACCGGAACCTAAATTGGGTTCCAGACCCATACCCGTTTATGAATCGGAATTTAAAATAGGTTCCAGACCCGTTTTTTTGCGGGTCGGAACCTCGGGATAATCAGAGAATCGGATACCCGTTTACAACCCTAACCATTAGTGAATCCAACCATTTCTTGGCTCTTGATGATCCCCATCACTAGTGTTTTCCACAAGAAAAAAATAGATAAAGTTCAATGGAAACAAAGTAACCACATTAAGGGAGTATGGGTAAGGGTAAGTGACGTTTGAGGAAGAGGGTTCCATCTATAGATAAATGGAAGGTTGGCAAATAATAGATATTTTAGGAGTTGTCGGCTCTCAACACTCACTAAGATGGTGTTCTGATTCCTTGTGTAATAAACTTTTAAAAGACGCTACATATCCATAATAATCACTTTAACTTTTAGTACTAGAGGGAGATCCTCCCAATTTAAATACAGCATTACAAAATTATTTAGAATCTTTAACAATCTAATGTTATCTCTAACCATTATATATCCTTTGAAAAAATGGATAAGTTTTTTAAAAAAATTTACTATATATACATATTCCTGATCTGATGCATATAATTATGGACACCTCGCCTTATGGGGCATTCTTGGATGCATGCCAACCTCAGACTCAGAGTATTGAAGGAATGAAAATGCATAGGTATAAACCAAATATCACTCTCTACACTTTATCTTAAGCTCTCGAGTTTAAAAAATGTATTTCTTCGTGATTAAATCCAAAGGTATTAGGTATATGGTGGAATAGGTTATTGGATAAGCGAGCCCCTTGGCACAAGCAAGCACAATTTCATTCAACTGTAAAAGGCAAATAGGATAGAACTGAAGGTTCTTGAATGAGGATCGATTGGTCAACTCAACAGCCCAATTTATGAAAAATAATATAATATGCAATGGAAATAAAATAGAACAATTTCATTCCACTGTGAGAGGCAAATTAGATAGAACAATTTTAGCACCATGTGAGACCCACCTATCATCATTACAAACCCATCATGCTCACAAACCCCACATGAATTTGGGTCTGACCTCAATCATAGACCAGAGTTCAAAAGCTTGAGAACTTTTTTATTTGAAAAAAAAAAAGCAAAAAGAAAAAAGAAAGAGATTTGATCCAGCAGGTGTTCACTGTAAAATTTTTACCAAAGATATTTCACATAGGAAATGATGATTGGCAAAAGACTGCAATATCACATTTGTGCTATTTTACATGCAGATTTACTTTCTTCAGAAAGGCCGGATTCTCTACATCAACAGCCCTTTGAAACTGAGCTCCTCTCTCTTTCTGTAGTTTCAAAATTTTGTTTTTGCATTTTTTAAAATTTACTTTATATGTTTGGATAGACATTGAATGACTTTGTGTGGATTTTATCTTGAGAGGCTGATATTGATATCTTAAAAGAAAGGTAGTGGAGCCTTATGTTTTCCCTCTCTCTCTATATACTCATCTCATTCTGTATGCGCTGATATTTTCCTCCAACTGTCTTGACTTTTATTTTGTTATCCATAACTGATCTGTGGGGTATTAGTTAATGAGTTTTTTGCTTTATCCGTTGCCCGCTTTCAAGGTTATGGAGAAGAGAGTGAGCAGGTTTAGGTGCTGTTAGGGTTCTTCCCTACTTTTTCATTATTGGTTAGGGTCATGGATGAAAAAAGCGGCCGCCACGCTACATCGGCCGTGGCGGGGGATACCGCCACGCCACGGCCGAAATATCGGCCGTCGCATCCGTAGCGGCCCGTAGCGGCCGCTACGTATCCTTTTTTTTTTTTTTTTCGGGGGTGCTGCCCCCCGACCCCCTCTGCGAAGCGCATGTTTTTAAGAAAGTGGCAATAAAAAAGACAAAAGGATAATACTTGACCATGATAGCTAAGACTCTTTTGCTGGTTGTCTTTCCATTTTTGTGCTTGGATGTCTATTATTATCATACCTTGCTAGATAAGATATTAAACCTATTTAATTATGTTTGAAATTATATAGTAGTAAAGATATAGTTACCTATTACTACTAGATCTCAAATTGGTCTTAATTAAATTATTTTATAAAGAACCCTCATTGTGCTGGTGACTAAGGTATTCCTATTTCCTTCACTAACTCTCTACTCCGTCATTTTAAATTGGTGTTGAATGTTGATTATTGATCACTTCATAACTTCATAGTTCATTCACTTGATTGAGTTTAAACCTTGAATGTTGAAGTATTAATATTTAATTGTTCAATGTTCATTAATGAGTAATGACCTAGCTCTTAAGTCTTATGCCTTTATTTCATGTTCTAGTTTTTTTTTTTTTTATGAGCTTTCCATTACTTTATAAGTTAGTATGACTAAGAAACATGAATACATGTGAAAAAACTAATTATTAATTATTTTCTATTTATACAGCGATACAGGACTTCATATATTGAGGGCACCGCTACGCCCCATTTTCTTACTTACTTTTGCAAAAGAACCACATATTCTTTCATTTTACAATTTTCTGGATTTTCTGGAATTTTTTAGATTTTTTAGGCAATTTTTTTCAAATCGCACCGCTACGCCGCTACGTATCCCCGCTACGCTACGTATCGCCCGCTTCGTAGCGGTTTGGCGGCGGGCCGCTACGCCCGCCGCTACCGCTATTTTCATCCTTGGTTAGGGTTAGTGTTTGAGACTTACTATCTCCTAAATTAGATATAGATTTGGAATCAAGATGTTCCCATTCCTTCTGAATTTCAGTTGAGAGTGCTACTGTAGATTAGCTTGCTCAAGAGGACTTTCTTTGGTGAAAAAAAATCACACTACCCTGTTTGTTTGTATTAAAATGGACACGAATTGAAATATAGGATTCCATGGTGACATTAACTCAATCATAGGATTATTAAAGAGGTGAGAAGTGAAAGATATAGGGTGGAGATGTGGATAAAATCTTTACTTTCGTATGTATTAAATACTAGAGTGGAGGCTAGGAATTCATTTCCTGTGTTCTTTTGTTTTTTTTTCTTCTCTCGAGGAAAGATTATTTGATGCTCATTGTCGGAAATTCACCTTCAATCTTCATTTTTAACCACTTATGGTATGACTCATATGTATTCTATTGCTAACAAACTGGCCTTAAAAGTGCTTTTGTTGATTTCAATTGTTTTGAGGTTTTTTTTCTCTTTTTTCTTTCAAAAAAAATTCTTTTGTTGATTTCAATTGTTTTGAGGTTTTTTTTCTCTTTTTTCTTTAAAAAAAAATTCTTCTTGTCATTGAACAGTTTTACCTTTTTTTGTCAAATGAAAGTAGCCCTTAAGAAGAAAGTGAAATTGCATAAAATAGCAAAATGCATTACTGCATGGAAGGGCATTTCAGTCTTTTGCCAATCATTCTTTTCCAAATGAGGCCAATCATTCTTTTCCATATGACACATATTTGGAAAAATTCTTATAGTGACTACCTACCCCCATCAAATCAGAATTTAAGGGCACTCTTGTTCGGTCAAAAGCCCAAAAAAAAAAAAATCTTGGAAACACAACTTGGACACAGAAAGTCACTGGGCCAAGCAATCCCAGCAAGTCTGGTGAAGTACTTGGTACAGCTGGTTCAACTCAGCCCCCTTGATGATCTTCCAACATTGAGTCAATTTAATCCAAAGGGCTGGCCTAGCTAATCCATTGGTATCCATGGAGCAGTACAAATATCCTTCTCTGGAAATGACTTTTTTTCAAAAATAATTGGGATATTTTTACTTTCAGGATATTCTCATAATATTTTCAAAGAAATGCAATGGGAAAAAAATTAAATCTTTTATGAGCTGAAAACACAATATAAGAAAATAAACAAGTATAAATATTAAAAATTTTACAGATTTTTTTGCTTTTTTTATCCGACTAATAAGTAATAACACAATTTTCTCACAATCATTTTGTTCAATTCCTTTTTGAATGTTCTGAAAATATCATGATGTGATCAAGGAAAATAACATCTTATAAAAATATGATAGATATGTGACATGCTTTAATCTTTTAAAATGGTCTTATTTTGGCAGAATGGGAGAAACACCATTTCTGTGATTTCTCTCCAATTTCTTAGAAGCAGAAAACCAAAGAAATAAAAATAAATGCAGTCAAAGAGCTATCAAAGATCAAACATCCCTTGCAAAAGACCTGCATTAAAAGCTACTTCATGCTTACAAGCTTTCATTCAAGAATAAAGTATACTCTCCTCCGGCTTCTTTTACATGAATTTTGAGGAGCAAATTAGAAGGGAAAAAAGGAGAACAAGTAACAAGACCACCCAAATAATTTCTCAGGTAACAAATTAGTAGTCATTGGTATAATCCATGTATTTTACCCGCGAGCGGATGTTTCTGTGATGATCATATATGGAACCACCGTAATTAATGGCTTTTATCTCCGTCTCTCGTTTCCTGTCCTGTTCTTGAGCTGCTCCAAAAATAATCTCACTAGTTTCACCACTCTGTTCATAGTATGTATGCGGACCTGCTGAGTAATGGCGTTGCTGATGCTGCTGCTGCTGCTGAGGCTGATTGTGCTGCTGCTGCTGCTGAGGCTGATTGTGTTGCTGCTGCTGATGAAAATCACCATCCCATCCACTGTGGAAAGCACGCCCAAGTCGGACTTTGTGGGTTTTCTCCGGGTCCTTGGCCATAAAGGCATATGTCTTTCGTGGTGTCTTTGCTTCCAGAGAAGGTGGCTCGTCTTCATTTGGAATGACAAAGCTTTCTTGCATTGGCCATGAATTTGTCTGTTGCGGCTGCTGGTACTGGTGATGTTGATTGTTCTGGGGCTTCTTTCTAAAACCTGGAAAAAATCCTCCAAAGATTTCTGTTATTGATGCACCCACATTTAAGAAAAGCTTCCCAAGTGAGTAAAAAAGACCTTCTTGGTTCTCTGGTTCGCTGTCAACTGGAATTAACGGCGGCCTGGCCAACGACTTCAGTGGCTTTTGGTATGGGCTGGCAGGCATGTTTTGTTTTCTAAAATTGCTAGTTTCCTCCTGGAAAATGAAATAAGTCTTTCATCAATATGCTCACAAAGAAACTAACTTCATCACTGGATTATCAAGGCAAAGTTTGCCTTAGAGAAACTATTGCATCTTGTTTGCAAATATAATGAATGCTGCACCTTCCATTTCGGTAAACCAAGAAGGAATATAGTTTACTGACTCAGACAGCTGATTTATCAGAAAAATCTGCCAGTTCTAAAAGTAATAACTAGGCAAGAACATTGTTTGACTAGGGACTCCCTTGTACTTTTTTTTTCTTTTTTTTTAAATCTATAATGAGGAGTCAAACTCATGCACCCACACCATATCCTTAACCAGCTGAGCTACAGCTATGTACACTCTGTGTTTTATTGGAGTGGTAGAATGGGTGTTTCGCTCTTAATAGAAGTTGAAAATTTTATTGGTAGATATAGGTATTTTAAGTCGAGTGAAATAGCTTTTCTATTGTCTAGAAGAAGAATGGTATGTCTGTCTTATTTAAGTGTATATAGGGTGAATATCAAGTCAGTTTTTATCTCCTTTCTTCCTCTCTTTTACATGAGATACTAGCGTGTTTTCTTCACCTAATCCAATAGACAATAATTTCTCTTTTCACTTAAGAAATCCTTGTAAGTTTTACGTTCTTTATCCATTACAAAATGTCACAGTGAGATCATTCAATCTTTGGGCATTTGTAATCTTGCAAATCCCTCGAGTAAGGTTAGAAGAGATAAACATTAGAGATACCTGTCATGCAGATTTTCAACTTAGATTTCTTCAACCAGTGGCTCTACAAATAGATAACTAGTTAGAACTTTGAAGCAAACTAGAGAAGGCAAACAAATGATCACTAGGATAGATTTTCAGATCATTGTTAATAGTCCATTTGGATGTAAAGAGAAGTTGGAGAAAACTGTCCACGGTTTAATTTTGTACTGCAGACAGTCCTTTCCGCTTGTTTTCTCCACCCCTAATCTCCACATCCAAACAGGCCCTACCAATGTGGCGCATCTCATCAATGATCTGGATCACCAAATCATGGGTGTGATAACACTCATGGAATAGGACTAAACATACACTGTGGTCCAAGAAACTATAGTTCCTTGTGTTTTGATATTGGATATTGGTTCATAGTACTTGGGATTTTAAACATGACCAGGCAATTTTGAGAATCTTGGCTGTCTGCCTTGTGTGTCTCTATGATGGATGTCCCATGGTAGGCAACGACAATAGTCGGATGATCCTAACCCTTTAAGAATGACCAAGCAATTTTGAGAATCTTCTTGTTGTTGTTGTTATTAGGCCATTTAATGGCCACATATTTGATAGCTAAGATTGCAAAACACAAGTAGATTTTCTTACCGATACCCAAAAATAAAAAAGAAACGAATCAAAAGAGAAATTGTAAACTGGGATGGCAGTGAACAAAGAAATCACACAACAAAACTAAAATTGAGTTGTAAACTAGATGATTCTGTCTGTCTGTCTATAAAATTGAAAATTCAGTTGCCTGCATCATAAATAAAATGACAGTTAGTGATCCCGGATTCCCATTAAATGCAGTATGCGTTGGGACCCACATTCCATGGAGAAGTCTCATCTAACGACTTCCAGCATGATCCCAAAAACAGGAGTCCATGAACTTGTTACCAATTATGAAAAATTAAAGCTTTCTGTCTGAAAATTTTATCCGTTTTCTCCCCTTGGAGAAATGAACATTGCTACTGACAGAGAAGTGGAGGATGAGAACTTCAACAGTACCCAGGATGATCATGAAATCTTTTGTTTCTCTCATTCTAAAGAATTTGATACAAATTCAAAAGAATGGTATTTGGTATTCAAAAAGACATAAACATAGAAAAGCATATAGACTACTCACACTTTTAGACGAAATAATTGAACCCACTCTCCGTTGCAATAATGCCAGCATGTAACCAAAGAAGGCAGCTGCAACCAGCACTGCAATCCCTGCAAGAATGTATGTGAACCACAATTTACCTCTCTACACAACCAAAAATGCTAACACATGTATGATCTCTCTCTCTCTCTCCGAAAAGAAATAAGAAGAAAAGAATTGTGATATAAAGACTAAGATTTTAAGGTGCATTTGGATGTAACCAGAATCACAATCAGTTTGGGCAGCAGACTTGATGATTATCCTTTATAATGGGCATTTGAATAATGAGTAAACATGAAAATCACATAACACAGTACTATTTTCCTGAACTTTGAGCCCTGTATTAGTGTTGACTGCTAGCACTGATAAATGATAATGACTTGTGTTGGGAAGGAATGAGAACAATCTCCTCCAATGTGCTTTCAAATTGATCCGACACTACAAATGCACAGCAAGATCCCATCTGTATGCTCACAATATTCAAAATGACTGATTTGGATAGCAACTAAAAGTGACCTTAAATAGTCATTGATGATATACCTAAAGGAAAAGCAGATCCATATTCATAGGCACAGTCATCGAAATGGAGCTGGATCTCACGGATTGCTTGGTTTCCTCTATCTACAACCAGTAGAGAGCAGCTGCTCCCAATGAACACCACTTCAAAATCATTAGAAAACTTGGCGTCTTCACTAGGTCCATCAACATGGCCACCTCCTTTGCTCCACTTCCCTCCTGCAATTGTTGTAACCCCTGCACAGGAAAAACAATTCATAAATCTCTCTCTCTCTCTCTCTCCTCTCCTCTCCTCTCTCTCTCGCTCTCTCTAGCTTCTATCGCTCTATGCTCTCTCTCTCTCTTTCTCTCTCTCTCTCTCGCTCTCCTCTCTCTCTCCTCCTCTCTCTATCTCTCTCTCTCTCTCTCTTCTCTCTCTCTGCTCGCCTCGTCTCTCTCTCTCTCTCTCTCTCTCTCTCTCTCTCTCTCTCTCTCTCGCTCTCTCTCTCTCTCTCTCTCTCTCTCTCTCTCTCTCTCTCTCTCTCTCTCTCTCTCTCTCAAAAATTGCATCAACTCCAGTGCATAGTGAAAATAATTTCATTTTATTATAAAAGCACATTATCATCACATAAAAAACCTAATACTCATATATAAGTGAAAAGGGAAACAAGTAATAGAAAAATGATCTCAACATAAAAATCTATAAGATGTCATCTGTAAATCGAGAAATAAGAATTAAAATTCATTAGCATTGTAAAAGAGATGAAAACACAATACTCTCACATCATTTGAACTCCATTTTGTGTTTGGTACTATAAAGTTTTTTTTTAATGTTATGTTTGGTACTATAAATATTAAACACTAAACATAAATGTCTGGAAAGATAAACTGAAGAATTGAAATAACCGAAATGAAAGATTTCCCACTGATCTCCTACCAATCTTTGCAAAAGAAACAACTCATCCCACTATATACAAATTTATTGCATAAATATATAAACCTACAAATCAAATAGTAATCACTAAAGCTTCACCTGAAAACGTGAAACAACTCAATTGAATTGAATTTAATATGCTATAACAGTTCCTTTGTTCTTCCTTCTTTCTTTTATGCATTAAGAGATGTAATTAATCATGAGTATTAAAAATATAAAGATGTAGAATACAAGAAGATGAGGCAACAGTATTCTCTCATTCATATGTCAACACCAAGGATCAAAATAACGGTTGCGGTGGTTGTAGTGGCTAGTGGCTAAAATGATACATAGAGGGCGATATATAGCGGTTGTGGCGATACGTAGCGGCGCGGCAGTGTTAGTTTTTTTAGTGTTCAGAAGAATTCAAATCTCATGTAGCAGGCAATCTTATGTTTTTTTTAGTGATTTGGAACCATATAAGGCTAGAAACAACTTTAGAAAAGGCTATTGAGGAGAAGAAATAAAAATAATAATCTTTTAAATTAAAACAGTTGGTTTTACTATATTTTAGACCGTAGAGCTGCTATTTTCAAAATAGCATAGCTGCCTCAACCACTACACCTGATAATGTGGCCACTACATCGCTATTTTAAACTATGGTCACCGCTGCCACTATATTGAACAATAGATTGCAATAGCATTGCTTCTTTTTTTTCTGAATGGTAAAAAATAATTTATTAGAGAAAACTTAATAGTACAAAAGGGATGTACTGAGAAGAGCTCCCCAAAAAAGAAGCAACAACAAGAGACACCCAACACAACAATTAAGATGGAAAGACATAAACTTTGGCGGTGGACTCCTTCCTTGGCTAAAACACCCACCGCCTCATTGGCTGACTGCTTAATATGAGAAAGATCAGCATTGAAATTCCTCACAAGATCCTTCACTTCGTGTACCTAATCTAGCAATCTACAAGGGGGATTACAACTCCTAGAAACCCACTGTAAGACACATTTCAAATCACCCTCCACCAAAAGGGGCTGGAGCTTCATGCGAGAGGCTTCCTAGAGGCCCTACCTCACCGCCAACAACTCTGCCTTATTGATAGAGCAATGGCCCACTGGGCCTGAGAATGAAACCACATTCAGGGAGCTACTGTCACAGATTACTCTCCCAATGCCAACCAACACTGGATTACCATCAACGCCACCATCAAAATTCAATTTGAAATAGGCGAAAGGAGGAGAGGACCATAGGGAACAAATCCGAGATCTCACTTGGATAGAAAAAGCAATCTTATTCCAATTGAACAACAAACTATCAATGGAGAAATTCTGAAAAAGTGGATATCTAGAAACCCAAAAAGTCGCCAAGAGTTTAACCTTTTCAAGAAGAGAATCCACTGACGAAGGCTTACCTTCGAAATATCTTATGTTCCTTTCCTTCCAAATAGTCCATAAAGTAGCAAGGAATGAGAGTTTCCACACGATTCTACCTCTCTCAGAGCCCACAGGGCCACAACCATCTTCCAAGCGTCAAGCAATTTGAAGATTGACCTAGGAAAGACCCAACAACAGTCGAACCACTTCATCACCGATCTCGACATGACCATAGCCACTCTACAATTAAGAAGCAAGTGATCCACAGTTTCCTCATCCGCCGAGAACATAGGGCAGGCTTTAACTACAATTTTCCTCCTCTTTCGCAGGTTGTCCATGGTAAGAACACCATTATGCAACACCAGCCACCCAAAAGCTATCACCCTTGGTGGGGGCGTTAAATTTCCATAGGCTAAAAGGAGGACTGATATCTGAAGAATACAACATCAAGGCTTGAAAGAAAGAAGCCATAGAGAAGGAGCCATCTTGAGTCACGGTCCAAATTCTTCTATCAACTCCCGCTTTAGGAATATAAGCTTGCGAGAGCATGGCTAACAAGATGTTGGGACACTCAAATATAAGATTGTTAAAATTGAGAAAATCCAAGTCAAAACATTGTTGGGACACTCAGCAGACATACCAGATTTTCCGGTTCATATTGTGTCAATCAAATAATTTTTTTTGACAAAAATACGTAGGAAGATCAGTGATACAGGTATTGTTGTTTCTTTGTGTCAGTCACTATTTTCAAAAATATATATTTATTTGATTGACACAATATGTAGGAAGATCAGTGTTGTTTTATACATGAAAAAAGAAAAAAGAAACAAAGAGCAGGAATCAAGGAGATTGTTTTGGTTTTACCTGTATCACTGATCTTCCTGATTGCCATGTTCATGGTGTCAGCAACATAAATATTTCCTCGATAATCCACTGTAAACCCCTTTGGATGATTCAACCTTGCATCTCTTGGCTTCCCATCCACATGTCCAGAGTACCCTTCTGCTGAACCTGCAACAAGCCTTGGTCTGCTATCTGCATTTGTTTGCCATGTGTTTCAGAGGATAAGAGCTTGGTTGCTTCCGGATACTCAAGAGTCAAGAAGAAAAGACAAGAAAAAATGGAGAAAGGCTAGAAAACTCAGTTAATAGTAGTAGGGAAAATGCAAAATTAAGCATAAGATGATACATATTTTGGATACACGAAGCTTGGTTTAAGCAAACACTCGTCAAATGTAATTGACATTTTTTAAAAATAATAACTCAGCTACTCAAGCAATATATTTGACCTAAATGGAGCTACCTAGTGGTGGTTTTTGCAGGAATAGAAATAAAGATTTTCATAAGTAACTTTGATACCAGTGACATCGGATTTTGGAAGACACTAAAACAAAGGCTCTAATTTCAAAGAAACCAGAGTTGGATTTTGTAGGGTGGAAATGAAAAGCACAGAATACAGATAAATTCAAATAAAATGAAGTTAAGCTCCAAATATAACAATGCATAATGCAAGAAAAATCAAGTCAGTCTAAACAGAAAATTTATAAAGAGCTTAATGCATTCAAAGAATAGGAATTTGGCTTGCAAATTCTGAAGTAATTGAATCAATGACAACAAATTTCCCAAAATGGACAGCATCTTAAGAAAAATATCAATCCAAGAGATGTAAAAATATGCAGAGGAAACAGAGTTGGGTGGAGGAAATAAAAAGCACAGAATAGAAATCCAGTGTAGATAAATCAGAGAAAATGAAGTTAAGCTCCATATATAACTATGCATAATGCAAGCAAAAATCAAATCAGTCTATACAAAAAATCTATGAAGAGTTAATGCATTCAAACAATAGGAGTTGGACTTTAGGAAATTCTGAAGCAATTGAATCAACGATAACAAATATCCTTGAAAATGTTTATTAAAAAAACAAGAGATGGAAAAATACAAAGAAATGGGTTGGAACATTTTTCAGAAAGTACTAAAACAGTACCAACAAATATCCGCAAAAATGAGTCAGGATTTAGAATAGACGATCTACACAAAATTTCATAAAAAAACAATCCATGACAGATAGATAATTAGAAAATGAAGGTTTCTGAAGCATTGGATCTTCTTTATTGGGTCCATCACAAAATAAAGACTGGATTCATGTATGGTTAGGATCAAGCACAAAGTACATTAGACTGGATTCATGTATGGTTCGGATCAAGCACAAAGTAAATCCTTAGATTTTTTTTCCCCTAGAGATCAACCCCCCATTTACGTTACCCTATCTGCTAACGATTCAAAAATCAAACAGAAGTACAGAATGCAGAAAATGAAATCTGGGTTCTCAAGAAACACAAGAAAATCCAAACCCACAAAGCAGATTTCAAAAAACAACACCTAAAAATTTTCTTAAGCAGCAAAATCAACCAAAGAGATAAAAAAATACAATTAAAAAGAAATAGATAAGCTTACAGCGCGACAATGGCAGCGACATCTTATAGATATTGCTGTTACCAGAGTCCAACACCAGAAGTTCTCCAGTCGCCAAAACCTTAACAGAGAACGGGTCGATTCCAAGCTTACTTCCATCAAACACAGTCTCTACCGTGTACCCACTCTCAAACTTTATCGAAGGACGGCCAGAAACGACTGAAAAAGAAGGCACGCACATTAAACCCACCATTGCAGATTAAAACCCAAATCAGAAAGAAAATTTATTCACTGAAATTAGAAACTAGTACCAGTTTTGGTAGTAGCAGGCAGTGACCAGAGCCATTTCAACAGAGCAGACAATGCATTGGAGAAAAATCCACCAAGAAACCCTACAAACAGATGTGACATACATCAGCTGCTTGAAATGCAGAAAAAAGGAAATGAGCTTTGATTTCTAATACTCACTTCTTGGGGTAGTAGCAGCTGCAGCTGATGAAAAGCCACCAAAGATGATGATGAATATGAAAAGCAGAACACACCCTTTCTTCCCCATTCTCCAAATTTCTTTTTATTGAAAAGAATAAAAAAGACTATAACAGCTCCTGAAAGAAGATGACCCAGAAAGAAAGATTCAATATCTATGCATTCTAGCAGAAACCCATATCAGATCATGAAAAAGAAGAGAAACCCATCTCCATTTCATGCTCTAGTTGGAGAGAAAAGAGAGAGGAAGAAGATAGGGACAAAAAAAAGGCCCTGAATCACAACTGTACTGCAATGTAATGCTGTTATATCTGAGGGCTTGAGGAAAAAGGGTAAAGAGAGTGGGAAGAGAGAGAGTGACGGTAAGAAGGAATCATTCCTGTGTGCCCAGTGCCGGCGTTTCTATTGGGGACAAGCATCAGCATCCTCTTCCTGGGACCATGTTGAATGATTTTGTGGGACCCACCGTAGATCTGCAGAGAAATAGAAAGATCCTAGCCATTGGATTTATTTTTTTTTTTATGTTGGTGACCATTGCTTCTGGTTTCTTTTTACATTCAATTGGGTGAATTCTGATGTGGGGTCTACCTCTGTGGCTGCCAACCAGAAAAGTGAAATTGTGGATGTGGGTTCTACAAAGGAAAAAAGCAAAAATAAAAAAAAAAAATAAAAAATGGGGCTCATCTAACTGATCAAAACTTTGATTCAAGGTACTTGAAATTTAACCCCAGTATAGTGTCTGATTGTTTTAAGATCAATCTAGATGGTGCATACAGTGTAGATGAATGAACTGAGATCTGATTCGAATTCACGGAAAGATATGAGATGTATGTGAGAGAGTTATTGATATGATCCATTATATCTTTTCACTAAAAACAGAAGATTGATCTGGAGACAATATATAAGCTGTGGCTGCTGTGCATGGTCTTATGACCGTTATACTGTTATAGTTTAATGTAATTTTGTCTGATACCATAGGAGTTGAGTGCAGCGGCATGAGTTGCAGCACCCAATCCCAAAGAAATCTTTATTCTTAGGTGTATTAAATATTAAAATAAAACAATAAAAAAGTGTGCAATAAGGAAAGCCAGGATCCAAATTAGGCTCAAGAGGCAAGTATATATATATATATATATTTTTTAACCCAGCCAAGGGGCTGACCCAGATACTCATGACATAATTTATATATGTGAGGTGATGGAAACTAACACATATAAAAGGAGAGACGGACACAACTCCACACAAGCGAGGAGGATAGAAACTCGCACATACGAGGAGACATAGACACAACTCACATATATGAGGTGATGAAAACTCATACATGCAATGAGACATAAACACAATTCACACATGCGAGAAAAATAAACACAACTCCCACATGTGAGATAATAAAAACTCACATATGTGAAGAGGGAGGAGGCGGGATACGAACTCAAAACCTCCCATTGAAAACTAGGACTTCTTACCTTATGGTAACGAGCCGTTCTTAAGAGGCAAGTTTGGGTACCCAAGAGACAAAAAGGAAGGTCTCCGTATGATCAAGGGCATGTTGCCATGAAAGGGATTTGTTACATTGAGGGCAGGGCTTTTTTGTTGCAAGTATTTATGACAAGAATCCCGTTCGAAATTTCTGACATCAATGCTGGGGATGAATCTAAAATTCTGAAATCCCTTTTCTTTGTTGTGTTAAGATTGCAAGAATGGATGTGAAAAGTCACTTTTTGCGAACAAAGTTCTCAGAATTTTGGATTACAAAATGTCATTTTATTTTGAACACTTCGGAACTCACTGGAACAAGCATTTGGAATTCTCCAAATGCTCCCCAAATGCTTGCAACTAAACATATCATATATTTCATTTTTAGAATTCTAGATTCCAACTACAAATGTTCCAACAACATATCCTCAAATGCTTGCAACCAAACATTCCCTATTTTTTTCATTAGAATTCTAAATTCCAATTACAAATGGTTTAACAATATATCTCCAAATGCTTGCAACCAAATAGGCCCTATATTTGTTAGAATTATAAATCCCAGCTACATGAAAAGTCAGAATTATTCTTTTGAATTCTCTGAATTCCAACCTCCATTCATTTGCAAATGTCTCTGTGATCATGAGGATTTTGGGATTCCATGTGGGGGACAACGTTTCAAGAATTTGTAAATCTTCCTATGCAAACTATAACTATTGCAAAGAAACAAGCTCTAATAATTTAATGTGGACCAAATATCAATATGATCTAATAATTATAAACATTAATTTAAGGGCTTTAGAATTTAAACAATTAGCAAAATATAAACATTATTAGTTTGAATCCCTTTATAAGTTTTGATTATTAGACTATATAGATAGTGGCACACCTTTAAACTGCATTTTGACCATTAATCATAGTCCATTATTGTTGGCCCTATATTGTGGTTCTTAATATTATGACTGCCACCGGTTTGTAGCCAAATCTCCATCTCCGAGTCAAATTTTAGTGGATTTTTAGTTAGATGTCATCTAAATTGAGTGTCGCGCCTGAAATCATTACTTGGTAAGCAAGTCCAAAACTATGAACAGATGGCTAAGATTATAGAGGAGTGGGCTCCACCCGAGGGGAAATATTGAAAAGTATTTCCGTTGCCTCTACTGACGCATTGAGGTTTTGGTAGCAATGGTTAGCTAAAGAAATTTAAGATAGTATCAGAGCCAACCGATCTTGATGCTAAAAAAAAAGCATGTCGCCTCTTGAGGTTTTGATAGAAATTCAAGAAAGATTTCCCCAGCTCAACTAGTATTATATGTTAAATAGAGAGCAATGAAAGGTGACTAGGTGAGCCCCTCTTGTACGAAGTGTTGTATTATTACTAGCATTATAGATACTTCCCTTCAAAAGAAACATTTCCTTCTTAAATGTGTGTAATTTTCTTAGAATGCAACATCAGCAATTATTATAATTGGAGGCAGAGGAAACTGCTAACGTAAATCAAGGTTTGGATACATTTCTTCTTTAAAAGTGTGTTCTTGCAAGGTCCACCTTGATTTATGGTTTTTTTTTCTTCCTACCAAAGGGTTTCTAATCTTTTGGGCTGGACTAATCCCTTCGGGCCCAGAGAGAAGCCGGGTAAAAACCCTATGGCTCCCAGGTGGTAGAACTAGTGGACTCAACCTTCGGTTCCTGAAGAGGTGGAACCGGTATCGATATCAGGACCTCTAGCTCTGGAAGAGAGAAGAACCGTGGCCCTGACCACGCTCGACCAACCCCTCATAATAACCTTGATTCATGGTTTGATTATATAAGTTTGGAAGATAGCTCAGGGAATAAAGAGAGGAACTCTATGAGAAGGCTATTGTGAATGCCCTGTAGTCGAGGAGAAGCGCTATAGGCACTGTGTGACGAACTTGAAGTTGAAGACATGTATCGCACGCGAGATTTGTACAGAGAATGCCATAAGTTGATCCCACCTAACAAGTTCTCATTTGCAAAAATTTTGATCTTGGCTGCCCAATTTGAAATACGACAAAAGTATATCTAAAAGCTGCATGGTTTACTTTAGGCTATCTAAAAGCTGCATGGTTTACTTTAGGCAACCCTATTGGTTGTCTCCAAAACACAAGATATTTAGAAAGTACAGTAAAATTGAGTTACAACTTGGAAACATTGACCTCGTAGAACTCTCTATGAAAAATATGTGGAATGGGCCAAAGGAAGCCGAAGGCTGAGCTCCTCCAACCGATTACTCAATTAATGGCCATGACTATACAATGAGACACTATCTTGCTAATGGCATATATCCCTCGTGGAAGATATTTGTGAAAACAATTCAATGTCCAAACGAACCAAAAGCTATAAATTTTGCTACCGCTCAAGAGTCCGCCAGAGAGGGCGTGGAGCAAGCATTTGTAGTGCTCTAGGCTCGTGTTGCAATTGTTCGTGAGCCTGCTTGTTTTTGGGATCATCAAATGCTTCAACATATCATGAAGGCGTGCATTATAATGTACAACATGATTGTCGAAGATGAACGCAATGAAAGACTTCCACTCAATTATGATGCAAGAGAGGGTGAAGGTGATGACCTTGCAGTGTCTCACGACCACACACCAGAATTTCATTTGAAATCACCAACGCATTTGCAACAGGGGAACACATTCTCAACTCCGAGCAAATCTGATTGAGCACCTATGGCATTTTTCAGGGGAGGTGGTAGTAGGATGTGATTTATTATGATATTGTGTATTGGCATTTTACTTTTATTTGTTGTTTACCCATTTATTGTACTCGGATTTAAAATGAGTATTTACATTAAAAATGTGTTTTAATTGCAATAAATAAATTTTAATTTTTTTTAAAATAAATAATTGAGGATTTTACAAAAAAAAAAAAAAGAAACAGATTAATTGACCAGTGGCCTCAAAAGATCATTTTAACCGACCTTGCACCATATCAGTCATTTTGCCCGAAATGGTGTAGTTCTTTTAGCACTTTCTACTAGCGTCTCTAGCGACCTTAGTTTTATAATGTTAAGGGTCCCAAGGGACCCTGCGGTGTACGATTATAAATGAACAGAACTCATCATCATTCCCTGTTCTTGTTGAAAAAAAATGATGAAATCAAAATCCATTCAGCGAGATTAAATCAGATAGCCAATTTGCTACCATCAGCAACAGTCTAACCACATGGCATCAAGCCCAACAACAACAGTTGCAAGCATCGGATATATATCAAAAGGAATATCCGAGAATTGCAGCTGCTTTTGGGCAGATTTAGCAGTTGGCAAGATCACCTCTCCGATTCATGAGAGACATGAACCAAAAATCCTTGAGAGAGATTTCAGGTTAAGACAAAAAGGGCTTAAATATAGGTTTATTTTTAATTACAAGTGTGTGGGGATGTTTCCGAACTTATCGGAGTCCCGTCCAGATGCTCCATCTCGGGCTCCCGCACCAGCTAGTCCATCTCGGCAGGGCTCAGTCTCGGCAACAGTGCCAGCCTCCAGCTCGGCTAAGTGATTCCACTTCGGCCATACGCTCATAAGCTCCACCTCAGCCAGGGCATCCCCAGCCCGGCTAGGGACTTCAGCTCGGTCCTCCACTTCGGCATCCCTGTGAGGTCTCCAGCCAAGTCAAGGTCGCTCCCGACCTCGGCACCAAGCACCCCAGATCGTTCACACCTCGGCTATAACACCAGGAAGCTACCCATGGCGGGGGCTGACAACTGTCCTCCTATGGACACTTAAGCACGCTACAGCACGTGCGACAAGACAAGGGCACCGCCCATATCCTCTAACAGAGCCATCCCTGCCGCCCACATCCACTGACAGAGCGGCGTCCGCAGACGCCCGGGTATGGCCCGATGTGACACGATGTGCCACGATGGGACAGCTCCCTGACAGAGTCACCTCATTGTCTCCTCTCCTCCTCTATAAATGGAGTCAAACCAGAACAGTAAAGGAAATCTCTCCTTTCCAAAGGAACCACACGCTGGTATCATCTTCTTCCCCAAAATCTCTATCCTTAGTCCAGTTCTCATACTGAATTAGGCATCGGAGAGCCCTGCGCTGCCCACAGCCAGGGTCCTCTGACGGTACTCTTCTTCCTCCCTTCTCCAGGTTTCAGGCAGGCAGCGGTGTTCAACCTGAGAGCTCTCAGCTCCACTCCCTACACCTTGTGAGTCATTTTATGCGCTTACAATTGGCGCCGTCTGTGGGGAACTGAGAAAAAAGCCATATTCCCTAACACCATGCCTCAAAGAACCAGAAAGGGAAAGTAACCACTGACATTGTCAACACAGCTGCCGACGGTCCCCCACCAGGAAAGGTCCGCAGCAAGATTTGGTCCAGCGAGCGCCCGACAGTCGGAAACTCGGTCGGGCTCATCTATTAAGGGTCGACCTCGACTCCACTTTCGAGAAGGCGCACCATGGAGAACAGCAGAAGCAACCGAGCTTATGGCGAAAGTTCGGGTGACAGCCACGACTTCAGAGAACGGCTTGATCGACGCATAGAGCAAGCAGTATGACAAAACATGGAGATGGCTGGTTTCGCTCGAGTTTGGCTGAACTCTGACGATTTCGGCACATCCCCCTTCTCTCCAGAGATCATAAACTTCCCCCTTCCTGAAGACTTTAGCGTCCCAAGGTTCCTCATTTACTGATGGGACTTCGGACTCAGCAGCACACCTCCGGCACTTCACTCAGAGGATGTCGGTGTGGGGCAACGTAGACCACCTGAACTGTAGAGTCTTCTCCTCCAGTCTCGGGGACCTCCCCCTAAGATGGTTCTGCGCACTCCCGCAAGGATCAATTACAAGTTGGCAGCAGCTCCGAAATTCCTTCATGGCAAAGTTCTAATCTCACAGAGTCATCCCTAGGTCGGGCGCCGGCCTGATGGCCCTCAGAATGAAGCATACCGAGAACATCACGCAATTCGCCAGAAGATTCTGGACTATCTACAGCCAGATCGAAGATGCCTCAGACACAATGAGCAATCACGTCTTTCCAACAAGCTCTTCCGCCAGGCAACGAGCTTCGAAAAGCCTCGGTCATGCACCCTATGGTCTCAATGAAGGCATTTATCGCCAGGGTGAACCAGTTCGTCAGGCAAGAAGCAGATGAAGCCCAAGCTCAGGAGCACTTCAACCCCTACGAAGACGACCAGACAGCTTCCAGCTCGGCAGAAGTTTCCTCAGGTTTGGGAGGCAGTTAGATGTCTCTTATCATCAATTATCTTCGACCGCCCGTCAGCTTCGATCGCACGACTCTCTACCGTCATTTCTGGAGGCACGATCCTCTACTATCAGCTTTGATGGCGCCGTCAGCTTCGATGACACCGGCACGACCCTCTACTGTCGGCTTCGATCGTACGACCCTCTACCATCATTTCGACGGTACGGTCCTCTGCTGTCAGCCTTGATCGCACGGTCCTCTACCGCCATCAGTCATCCAGAGCCCCATGCTCTTACATCTCGGCCGCGCTAGATAACGATCTCTTACGTCTCGGCTACGTGCCAGATCTCGACTTCGTGCATCGCAACAGCAGCGCCAGATTCTTGACCTCAAGCTGGTGTGGCCCTCATGCTGGCCTCCACGTCATGCAGGTTCGGCCTCGTGCAGGGGGACATCTCCATTTCGTGCTTTGTGAGCATCTCGGCTCTCATACCAGATTGTCGGCTCGCCCCTGGCGACGAGTCAGTGGGTCTTCTCCGTTTCGTGCTTTGTGAGCATCTCAGTTCTCATGCCAGATTGCCGGCGCGCCCCTGGCGACGAGCCAGTGGGTCTTCTCTATTTCGTGCTTTGTGAGTATCTCGGCTCTCATGCCAGATTGCCGATGCGCCCCCACCTCACGCTGGTGTCGCCCTCATGCTGGCCTCCACGTCATGTAGGTTCGGCCTCATGCTGGCTACGGCCTCACGCTGGTGTCACCCTCATGCTGGCCTCCACGTCATGCAGGTTCGGCCTCGTGCAGGGGGTCTTCTCCATTTCGTGCTTTGTGAGCATCTCGGCTCTCATGCCAGATTGCCGGCGCGCCCCTGGCGACGAGCCAGTGGGTCTTCTCCATCGTCTCTTGATCCTTTAGTTGGTCGCGAACCACTCGAATGAAGACCACCAATCTCAAGCGACGAAGAACTCAAAGGCACAAGTGTTGTCCTCCATGACACTTAGCTTCTAACCTCAAAGAGAAGTCTTGTGAGCTCAGAAGCTGGGGGGTTATTGTGTGGGCATGTTTCCGAACTTATCGGAGTCCTGACCATATGCTCCATCATGGGCTCCCGCACCAGCTAGTCCATCTCGGCAGGGCTCAGTCTCGGCAACTAGGGCCAGCCTCCAGCTCGGCCAAGTGATTCCACTTCGGCCATACGCTCATAAGCTCCACCTCGGCCAGGGCATCCCCAGCCCTGCTAGGGACTTCAGCTCGGTCCTCCACTTCGGCATCCCTGCGAGGTCTCCAGCCAAGTCAAGGTCGCTCCCGACCTCGGCACCAAGCACCCCAGATCGTTCACACCTCGGCTATAACACTAGGAAACTACCCATGGCGGGGGCTGACAGCTGTCCTCCCATGGACACTTAAGCACGCTACAGCACGTGCGACAAGGACAAGGGCACCGCCCATATCCTCTGACAGAGCCATCCCTGCCGCCCATATCCACTGACAGAGTGGCATCCGTAGACGCCCGGGTATGGCCCGATGCGACACGATGTGCCACTATGGGACAGCTCCCTGACAGAGTCACCTCATTGTCTCCTCTCCTCCTCTATAAAAGGAGTCAAACCAGAACAGTAAAGGAGATCTCTCCTTTCCAAAGGAACCACACGCTGGTATCATCTTCTTCCCCAAAATCTTTATCCTTAGTCCAGTTCTCATACTGACTTAGGCATCAGAGAGCCCTGCGCTGCCCACAGCCAGGGTCCTCTGACTGTACTCTTTTTCCTCCCTTCTCCAGGTTTCAGGCAGGCAGCAGTGTTCAACCTGAGAGCTCTCAGCTCCACTCCCTACACCTTGTGAGTCATTTTATGCGCTTACAACAAGTGTGCCATAGTTTTTTGTCCTGTAAATAGGTTTGATGATACCAAATGTCAGCTCTCCAGCTCTCAATATTTGTGCAGCAACAACCTGAGCTCACCCTGTTATTCAGGTTAGGTGAATTCCAAAATAATGTTGATTTCACCAGTGTCTTTGATCTCATCGGACAATGTTAGTATTAGGATATGAGTTCGTTGGTTCGGACAAAATAATGCTTATTTCACCAGGGTCAAAATTGGGCGATAGGGAGCATCCAAAAACACATATCTTCGACAAAAAGGATGTGGGAGGGGACCACAGTTGGTAGGAGGGCGAGGAGTCGCAGACGAAAAGGATGTTGGAGGGGACCACCATTAGCTGGGCGCAGACGACTGTGTTGAAGAAAAAAATAAGCTGTTGACAACGAAACTAAGCTCTATTTTGTTCTATCTTTGTATACACCACAGGGTTCTAGGGACTAGAGCTGTTCAGATTGACCCGTGACTTGTTACCCGACCCGGTACCCGGTGTCTTAACGGGTTAACAGGTCAGACAATCATCCCAAATTAACGGGTCGGGTCATGACCCAACCCGTTAACTATTTAGCCACCCGGGTACCGGGTTTTAGCAATATATTAACGGGTTGACCCGGTACCCGTTAACATATTACTATTTTTTTTGAGAAAAATATATGATATTGAATATTATTGATATTACTAGCTGAAATGGATTGATCATTGATCAATGATCACCTCACTTGATCAGCATTCATCAATCATATATTCATATTCATATAATCATATTCATCAATCATCACTTCATCAGATAATGAACTCTATATTCAATTATTCATTGTATATTTGTATATTTGTATAATTATAATGTATCATGTATGAGTATGACACTATGAGGCTATGACTATGTGTCTATGTCTATGAGTCTATGACTTATCAAGTTATCACTTATATAGTTATTTACTTATATTTATCAATTATCAGTAATTTCATCCGTTTATGAGTCTTGTTGTACTATTTGTAAACTGTAAATTTTTAAGTTTGTATATTGTTATTTATGAATTAGGGTTTATTTAACATTTGAACTTTATTTTTAAGCAGTTTTTAAAGCATTTTTATAATTTTTATAAATAACATTGCAAAAACATCAAATGACCCGTTTGACCTGAAACCCGGCTGACCCGATACCCGTTAAGCATATTAATTACCGGGTCAAGGACCCCAGCCAAAATCATTAGGTCGGGTCGGGTTTGACCCGATAACCCGGAACCCGACCCGTTGGACACCTCTACTAGGGACCCTTAACGTGATAAAACTAAGGTCGCTAGGGACGCTAGTAGAAAGTGCTAAAAAAATACCTTTTCAGGTAAAATGGTTGATCTGGTGCAAGGTCGGTTAAAATGATCTTTTGGGGCCACTTGTCACCTAATCTGTTTTTTTTTTTTTTTGGTAAAATTCTCTAAATAATTATTTAATAACATTTAAATGCAACAAAACCTATTTAGTAGAAATTCAATCTATTTGATATAATAAAAGAGGTAAAACATAAAAATAATAATAAAATAATAAATTTGGCATATCAGGTAGAGATCCTACTTTAGAGGATGCCAGATTCTAAACCTTCAAATTGACATATTAGCCTTCAATTTAAATTTGGCATCTTCAAAATAACATGTCCATTGGAGATGCTCTAACAAGCTGGGCTAAAAGCCTATCACCAAGTGAAGTCCCAACAAGCTCACCTTGTCAAACAACTTCTTAAACACTCAACATCCTGATATTTACTTAAGGGGCCGTTTGTCTTTTACGTATGGGATATGTAAATACAATTTACACATGTAAATAACGAATATTCAGATTTTAAGTATGTAACGTTTACACATGCATTTTTTTTACAACGTTTGTCTAATAACACCATTTTGCATCATTTACATATGTGATTTATTTTACCATGTTTGTTTCAATGATATGTGTAAATGTATTAGATGTATTAGATGATTTTCTAAATAATACTTATTATTCATTAAATTAAGTTCTACTATAATGATTTGAAAAGGAGACAAAAAGGTCCATTTTATATCAAATTTTTTATTTGCATTTTAGATACTTCAAAATGAATTTGTCATTCAACATGAAATATACTTTAAAAAAAATACATTTCTATCAATAATCACCTTTACAAAAATGAATTCCAATATGTTTAGTTAAGAAAGTATGAATTTATATTTTAATGGTTAAGCAAATAGCATTATTATTAATATTGTTATTAATTAATATTTAATTCAATATTAATCTTAATTCATTATTCAATTTGCATAAAACTTAACCCATGCATCTCATAGGCTTTATGCTAATATTAATCAATTATAGAAAGTTCTTAAAATGAGTATTTTGTGGCTAAGTTCAATCATATTAAAAGTGTCACAAATTGGTTATGGTTAGATAAAATCACATTTATATATGATTTTTGAATGATGCCATAATGCTATATAAAATACATTCTTCCTTCTCTCTTACATTCATATATACATGTTTAAAGATTTTTAAAGTATTGCAATAATAAATAACTTTAGAAAAATCATTGAGATATTAGAAGAAAACTGAGATAATAAGGTAATTAACTAGTTAAAAGTTGATATAAAAAAATTATTAAGATATTTATCTTAGAGATTGTCCCTTAAAATTCTTATGATCAATATGTTTTTGTCCTATAAATTTTGTCCCTTAAAATCATTGGAGCCACTTTCATTTTCTAATATGTTTTTGTCTTACAAATTTTGTCCCTTAAAATCATTCATTTTGAGACCTCTTTTATTATTATTTTTCTAATGCGTTGGATGGGGGGTTTCGAACCCAAAACCTCTTTTACGGAAATACCCCAACTATGAGACCTCTTTTATTATTATTTTTCTGCATTGGAGGGGGTTTCGAAACCAGAACCTCTTTCACGGAAA
This sequence comes from Litsea cubeba, assembly GCA_012931725.1. Classification (NCBI taxonomy): domain Eukaryota; kingdom Viridiplantae; phylum Streptophyta; class Magnoliopsida; order Laurales; family Lauraceae; genus Litsea; species Litsea cubeba. The sequence continues at coordinate 73,457,099 of CM022945.1, forward strand.
TGCCCCAAAAACAAACCGTCCTCCTAACTGGTATTCTTCGGATGCGCATGTGTTTTAGTATTCTCCATTTTCCCACATCAACAGGTGTTCAAATTTTGGTGTGAAAATGGGCTCATTTTCACATCTGATTTACACGCAAGATGTGTACATAATTGTAGACAAACATGACCGATGTGTAATTGTAGAAGAGACTCAGCGTGCGTTTGGTTGGACTTGGTAAGGCTTTTTGACTTTTCAAAGCCCAGAAGTGTAAATAAGTCTGTTTGGATATCTCTGTTTTAAAAGGGCTTCGTGAAAGTCTTCGCTGTGAAGTCAGGGAGGGACGACTTCACTTTGGGGAAGACAATTTTTGGGTTTTACTGGAAGCAACTCCACACGGTGACGGAGTGATGGCGGGAGACGATCATCTTTTCCTTTTTTTTTTTTTTACTCTACTTCTTTCCCTCCCTTCTCACCATAACCCTTCGTCCCTGCCCCCTTTCTAAAATAAAAAATCTCAACTGCTCATATGGTCACAGTAGATTTCATTCTCTTTAATTTCTGTAGAAAATACATTTGACACCTAGGCAAGAAGAAACATACACATGAAGCTATGTTTTATCGATCTTCTCTATCTTTTCTCAATCATTCGCTATGTTCTTTTCTTTTCTGGTTTTGAACTAGAGAAAAGAAACGATTAGGGGGAGCTGTATGAAAACATTTTTGTTGAATACAATTGGGTTGTTTCAATTCTGTTTTGTACATCTTCAATTTTTCCATGTTACTGTTGATTCCAAATCAGATGGCACTAGTTATGAGTAGCACACCATGTGTTTGAACAACAAACTAATTGAAAAGAAAAACCATCGTAGGAGTGACTTGTCAACCCAATTCAAATTTAATCAATAATTTGGTGTTTGGACTTGAATTCTTAGTTTTCATTGCAATGTGCTCACTATGATATGAGAAGCAGCTGATGCCTTTTGAGTGATTCCACATAGTGCTCATAAGGAGGTTGATTACATAAACTAGGTTCATTTCTTCTATCACACTTAATTTATTTTGAGTGAATTTTTAGAGCTCTTCATGATAATGGTTCCCAATTGCATATGGCGGGCACTTATATGGACAAACACTTGGTCATGGAGAGAGGCACACGCGTTGAAAATTTCACAAGTTCCTAAAACTATCCTAGCCATCTAAGTTTTTTTTTTTTTTTATTGTACTATTGAAATAACTGAATTTTTTTGTTTGCTTGTACTATAACCTTGGATCAGGTTGGCAACTCTACTAATAGAGTCAAGTGAAGTAAAGTTGATTTTAAAGAAAGAATAAAATATAAGTGGGTTATAATGTTATTTTGTTTTTAGTTGTTTGTTTTGAAATTTTTTTGACTTTTTGTATCGAAAAGTGGAGTTTTTTTGTATTTTAGTGGATAAAAGTGGTTGCTTTTTTACTTATATTGGAAAAGATTGGGGGATTTGAATTAAAGTGCTTTTGATGTGACATTTTATCTGAGAAATGGGGGCTTTACTTGACTTTTACTATGCTAGTAAAGTGCCAAACTTATGTGACATTTCCCTCACACGTTCTCAACACCGAGGGAAGTGTTATTATATACAAGGAACCTGCCTATTATGTAATTTTCTTTATATATAATCTTTTATTATTTATGCTAAAAGTTGCTTTCTATGTATTTAACCAAACAATGTTGGATGCTTTTGCTGTTAAAAAGTCGATATAGAAGTTGAGCTGACCAAACAGCCCTTCCTCTCAAAATTTTGCTCTAGAAAAGTAGTTTTTTCAAAGCTACTTTTAAAATAGAACATTTGACTTTAAACAAACCTAACCAAACACACCCTCAGGCCATTCCTTCAGGCACACAATATTTGGACTCAAATCCGAATGAATAGGGCTGCATAGTTCAAAATAAATAATTAATTTTGCGACGACTATATCATATTTGAAGGAACTTTTAATCTCTTACAAGTTATTTATTTTATGGGACAAAGTAGGAAGAAACTATATTTTAGTGACATTATTATCTAGGGTCCTACTACTAAAGTTTAACGGGATGGTGATAACTTGTGGGCCATGGATCGAATGGTTAGAATGATGATAAGGTTTTTTTTTTTTTCGGAGAGGGGAGATCTGGTCCCAGGCGCTCACACAGCTATTAAGTCACATGGATAAGGGACTTTTCATGTGCAGGCCCACTAAGTTGTCTCCTGAAATTCTATTGGTGCTCTCTTTTTCTTCCTTGTGTCTACAGTGTAACCTTGAAATTGTTAGCGGACTTAATTGAAAGAATTGTAGAAAACTTTTATATTTTTTTTAAAATATTCAAATATTTATGTACTTTTTTAAAAATAATGCAAAAGTTTTACACCTTTTTGAAAATTTCCCAAAAAAAATATAAACATGCCTTTTAAAAATGAAATGAAACAAAATTATCATCCTAATAATTATTTAAGCCTTATCCCAACTTCTTGAGACAGGTTCAAGAAGATTTAAAAAAAAAAAAACTGTCAAACATTATCCTAATCCAAACAAAAGAAGAAGATGCCGCAAGCTCATCATCAAAGAAATGAAATCATATATAAAATGTTGTGGCATAAAAAAAATGATCCAAGCATAGGAACAAGTACAAGAAAAAGAAACATCCACACCGAAGAAAATACATTCTACAATGATTTTAAGTTAGAAAGGAATTTTTTCATTCATTGCAGAATGTTCCACATACAAATAAAATAATTCCTCTGTCCAGTGCATGTACAAGTAGATGGTGCATTAAGATGAATCTATAAATTAATATCATCAGTGATTGCTGAATTTAAGAAGAAAACTGCTTTCCAAGAATGTTTCTGACCCATCAAAATGACGCAGAGTGGTAGTCTCGTTATCTTCCTCCATTTCTCAATTGAAAAGAAAGAACAAAAGTATCAGAATCCTTTTAATGCCAGTGACCAAAACTTATCCTGATTGGCTTGGATCCTCTAAAAGTAACACCAAGAAGATCGAAGTGTTACCCCTACAGGAATACAGAACCACTCTCTAGCTCAACCATGTCCACAGCGTACCACTTCCACTTTCTTTACAACCAGTGAGCTCAAACCAATAGCAAAATTGTCATATTTCTCAACAACCTCAAGCAGTGCTTTCAAAGGAAACTCGAATAAGTGAATCTTTTGGCGGCAGCTTAGTTGAAACAGAAGCAAGGCCTTGAAGCAACTTTATTACTTCAACAGTATCATCTAGATAGTATTTAGCCTTGCTTGGCTTTTGTCCAACAGTGCATGCAAAGATCTCCGGAGCAACCGACAATGATGGGCAAGAGACTGTGCGGGAAATACTTTCAAACATGTCTTCATCAGATCGGTCATCTCCTATGCACATCACGAAGTCTGGAGGTTTCCCACTACTAACCATTGTTGAAAGAAGTTTCTCTGCAACCACCCCTTTACTCACTCCCTGTATAACATCCATAAATATAAAACATGGGTCAGCAGATTTCAGCAACCCTTTTTTTGGACATTTTATCATGTGATTGGTGACTATTTTCTATTGAGTTGAATATGTCTTAAGATCTAAATCATTCATCCTGTAGGCCCCTATCAAGGATGGACCATAGCATAAAGAACAATCCAAGTCGTTCAACCAGAGTTTTCAGGGAAAAATAATAATAGAACTAGATCAATGTTATTTTTGACTATCCATTTTATCTATACCACAAAAAGTTACAATAACTAAGAATTTTTAACACGTGATTAGACAATTTTACCTTGTCTGTAGAGGAACTAATTTAAGAGATGAAATGATCACATCAGCAGTGTTCTCACATGGTGGTTCATCCATGGCATAAAGCACCAGGTGGATGTTTCTGAATTCTGATCCAATAATTTAAGTTCCAAAATTGAGCAATCAGCATGACCATCCTTGGAATGGCAACAAGGACGGTTGCCTGGATTTATTACCCCTCCTGACAAAATAATGGAGTCACCAACAACTGAACATTTTTGTTTTCAGTATTTCAGTATACATTTCAAGGCATACTAATCTAACGGGTAAAGATTCTACAACCAGTGTGGTTCTCAAATAATGGTACATTATTCAGACACAGCATATCAAAAGAAAACCCATCAGGTAGACAACTCAGATGTTAAACACGTTTAACAAGTGAGAATGTAACTAATAAAAAGTAGAACTCATACGTATCCTACTGTGCTAAGCCGGTTAGGGACATCATGTATAGTGCTAGGGCCCATGAGTTTGAGTCACTTATCAAGACAAAAAAAAAAAAATAGTAAAAACTCATAGGGAAAAGTAGAACTAATAATTATTAGTATTCCCAGTAGATGCAAAAGATTGCACAAAGACCATACCTGTGGCTTGACTTCCACAATATGCTGGCCCCTTTTAACAACCACTGGCTCATTTGCCAGCACACTTTCCAGATGATCCAACAGTTCTTTTGCTTGGCAGGACCCGAAGTCAGGATCCGCATCTTGATGATGCCAAACCAATGCACTCTCCTTTGACTCTATGTAAGAGCCATCAGTTGTCTCTGTATATAATGTCATAACTGGTTCGGCAATACTTTTCCACTCAAAATCAACAGCTAGTGAACAGGTTTCCCAATCAGAGTATTTACTCCACCTACAAGAAGACACCCATTAAATTAAAATTACCAGCAAATTTCCAAGTTTAAAATCACAGACAATGCTCTATGAACATGCACCAAGGGATGGGAGATTCCATGGACATATTTTTCCACTAATCCAAACCGTTGATATCATGGGCTACGTTGAAAGATGGATCAACAAAATCTTTCAAAATCTGATACCCTAGTAATGATATCGTTGAACAATAAGCATAGAGAATCATTCAAAAATAAGCTAACCCATTTAAAGGTAATATGGTTCAAGCTTTCCAATCTACATGTATTTTGGAAGATTCCTCTTCCATGTTAATGCTGCATCAGATCATTGGTTAAGACCACTAAATAATGGACGTCAATCATATGGGATCAGCAGAAGAGGAAACTATACTGTACATGCATTCTTACACAATGCAGAACTGCAATACCTCCAAGTCAGCATACCTTAAGAAGTACCCATGTTCAGCTGCAATTCCCAATGCCTCACATGGAGCAAACCACTCACCCAGGTAACTACGTCCCCTGCCGCTAACAATAAACACAGTGTTCTTAGGATCACTACACAAGCTGTTAAGGACTGAAATCACTTCTGCACTGGGAATTTTACTGATGGAAGTCTGTGGCATAACAGTTCCATCGTAGTCCAAAAATATTGCCCTTCTCTTTGTCCTCCTATATGCTGAAACAATGTGATCAATGGACAACTTCCTAAAGTTAGGAGAGAGAGCCACCACTCGGAAACTCAAACCGAAACCAATACCCCAGCACCGCCTACTGTAGTGATCCTTGCATGCTCTTTCAAGATCCTGCTCGAAGCTGCGAGCCCAATATGCAACATCATGAGAACTAACATACCGATAATGCTTTTCATGACGCAGTTGCTTCTCAGGATCAGGGATTGTTAGGGCTGAATTTAAGGCATTAGCCACAGCATCAATGTTCCATGGGTTGACCCTAATAGCTCCGCTTAGAGATGGTGAGCAACCTATGAATTCAGACACAACCAGCATACTTGTGCGAGAGGACTCCTCACAAGTACCTATAGCTTCATCCATCTGTCGAGTTCCCTGCCGGCAAACCACATATTTGTATGGAACTAAGTTCATACCATCCCTCACTGCATTGACGATACAACATTCAGCCACCACATAGTATGCAATCTTCTCATAAAGAGGAACAGGGTGCTCAATCAGAATCACAGGGTTATAGCCTGGATGGCCATAAGTCTCATTGATCCTTTTGGCCGTCAGATTTGCTTCATTTATTGCTTCTTGGACATCTCTCCCCATACTCCTTGCTGGATTGGCAATTTGAACTAGGACTAGATTGCCCCTCAACTCTGTTTGCTGCTTCAGAAGCTCTTCCATGGCTAGTAGCTTCAAACTGATGCCTTTGAATATGTCCATGTCATCTACACCTATTATCAGCTTCTTTCCCCTGAATTTTTCTCGTATCTCTTTCACTTTGTCGAATGTACAGGGAAGATTTAAAACAGATTCAAGACGACCCATGTGAACACCCACAGGAAGGATCTTAATGCTTACAGTACGACCGTAGTATTCCAGCCCAATGTAACCCCTCTTAGATTCATAGTCCAGGCCTAGCATCCTGCTGCAACAAGAGAGGAAGTGCCTAGCATAATCAAACGTATGAAACCCAATCAGATCATTATTCAGCAAAGCCATCAAAATCTCCTCTCTGACTGGGAAAGTCCGGTAAATTTCAGAGGAAGGGAATGGGCTATGGAGGAAAAAACCAAGTTTAATTCGCTGAAATCTCTTTCTTAAAAATGAAGGTAAAACCATGAGGTGATAATCATGAATCCAAACATAATCATTATCAGGATTAATCACCTCCATGACCTTATCAGCAAATATCTTATTGGCAGAGACATAAGCTTGCCAAAGAGACCGGTCAAAGCGATCACAGTGGTCAGGACAAATAGGGAGCATATAATGAAAAAGAGGCCAGAGCTGCTGCTTGCAGAAACCATGATAGAATCGTCTCTGAAGTTCAGGGGGGAGAAAAGTAGGCACGCAGCTATAATCGTCCAGCAAAGTTTGAGCAATTTCTTCTTGTTCACTAGCATCTATATCAACCTTCAAAGAACCCACATAAATAACTTCAGTATCTGCTGAAAACCCATCCTTAAGTTGAAACAGAAGAGAATCCTCATCCAAATTGAAGCACCATCTACCCTTCACTGAATCCCTTTGAGCATTCAATGGAAGCTGATTCGCCACTATAATTATCCTCTCCCGGCACATTGACGAAGGATCATCTGAATCATCATCGTTACTTCCAGAATCATCAAGGTCAGAGATGATGCCAGGAGTCGTCATCACTCGGGGAAGTAGTCTAGATGACTTGGGGATATCCAATATATCTTCTGATGCCAAATCAAGAAGGTTTGCACATGAACTAGACACCATGATTGCTAAGAGCTTTTCAGAGACTCAAGTATATCTGTAAAAAAACTGAAATTGAAGGTAAATGCCAATAGATAAGCATCCAAGCCAGTATTCACTGGATGATATTTATGCTTTCTACAAGAATCCAGTTTCATGGACAGATTTTGTTTGTTGCGAATGCATGTGCAGATGAATGATTTCATATGTACTTTTAACATGTTTTCTAAAGAATTTGATATCAGGATTTTTTTACAATTGCATGGAGAAGGCCAGTAATAATTCATGGACAGGGATATGAAGGGTATATAGCCTGACAAATACATGAGGAGTTTAACACACAGCAAAGCACGTACTTATCTATACAACAATAGAGTATTCTTGGATCAATAAAATAAATACATTTAAATAGGTCATGTGTGTATGCTGTTTCCAATAGGGTATAGACATGGAATGGATACAAGGATAATCATCCTAAGCAAATTCCTCATTTTTTTAGTTCAGGTCTCATTTTATAAAAGATATACAAGGGAAACCAATCAATAAAGACAAGATTGCACAGCAAATATATATGTATGCATATGTAGGTATGTAAATAATACACACACACACACACACACACACTTCATTGAAATGGAACATGCCCGAGCAGACAAACCACAGTGAATAGACAATAATAAACAACTGATGATTTCACCCATCAAAGACCAAACCCATTAAATCTGACCTGCTTATAATATTTCTTAAAATTAATATAAAAATAAACAACTGGATAATGAGGACCATTAGAACAGAATAAGCTTCAGTCCATGCTCCATCTTAAAAGGGACATACAAGTTGCATAACCATTTTGATGATAAAGCATGCATAGGGAGCAACTAAGGTGCTTCGGGTCGGCTTAGGATCAACCCCCAGCCAACCCAAATTGTTTGGAGGTAAATACAAACACAAGCCTCACTTAGATGAAACCTCAACATATCCAACCCACAACGGATCTGATTGGTAGATCCCCTACCTGATTGCAACTCAGATTGAGCTGGGTTGGCTCAGTTGGGTACAGAACCCAGTTTTTTTAAGTTTGGTTGCTTTTCAAGGAGTAGAAAATTTAGGGAACGTATCTACTTCACAGTATAATACATTGTATGTACTGTGTATTATACAATAGACATATTTGTGTTGATAAATAAATTGGGTACTCTAAGCATGAAAATGAACCTGACCCAAATTTCATGTGGATTTCAATAATTGGCCACAAGTCCGAGTCTGAGGCCTGTCCAAAACCAAATAAGCCAGGACAGAACTTTCGCTTTTAGTCAGACCAGGCCATGCAGGTTTGGGTCAGAAAACACATAAAACCATAAGTATAGTGGGGGAGCTAGAAACGTATTCCCACTTTCAGCAGGTCCCACATGAGTGCATGACAATCTAAATAGGCCCAATAATGGAAAGGTTTGAAAGTGGATTACACGAATACAATATAACTAGCCAATTAAATGATCACAACTCTTAGTTTAATGTCCTCAAAGTTTAATGCCTCTACATCTAACAAATTTATTTTGATGAAAAAAAAAATCCACTGAAATAGTATGCAATAAGTACTGTGAATGCAAGGGAGGTCCACATGCATGAAGGAATTAATTTTATTAAAGGCGGGCCCGTATAAAAAAACAAAAGGGGGCACCAAAAATTTATAAAGATGGTTTGCCTGGACTATGGGGCCAACCTGGGGCCATGTTAATCATGGGTGGGAGAAGGAAAGATTTCCAAGTGACCTACAGAGTGCACGCTATCAACAACGACCCCAAAGCCTTGATCTATGGTTTCAGGTCTAATGATTTTAAAAGGCATCACTCTTTTGAATTAAAATCCAACTAAGAGTATCAGTTAGATGAGTTCATTGTGATCATAGGTGGACCATACTGTGTGGAGTGCGGACACACACAAGCCAAAAAAGGGGCACAAAAAATTTGATATCCTGAGAATTTCTAACAAAAACACATACACAAATGCAAAATAAGCATTTAACCCCTTCTAAATCTTTGGATTTTTGGACTTCTAGTTACCTTTCTTCAAGGCAAGCTCTTGGATTCCAAGATTCCCACTTAAATATGTGAGAGGACCAACTAGTTCTCTCATATACCTCAAATCCAATCCAAGGGTGTGGACTTGAATATCAATCTTGATCAGAACAATTTCAAAAAATAAAAAATAAAAACACAGGGCATCTGTATGATCGTTCTTGGTAAGGTTTGGTATAAACGGATTTGTTTGCAGATGCTCCAATTCTTTCATTATCATCCAGTAAAAAATTAACAAGAAAAAGGATGCACTACAAATCTAGAACACTGGAAGACTAGTCAAGTTAAAATAATTAAGAAGAAAAAAAAATGCCAAACAAACCAGCCAAAAACTTCATCAATCTGAGGCTGAGCACTCACCAAAACTCAAGTTTCAAGTCAATATACTGCATCACAATTCACATCCCACCTCTACGTCCGACCTACTGCGTTTCAAATCTTTGGAGGTTTACACCCATATAAGGTTGCAATGGTAGAACCATTTTTAGAAATAAAACGAAAATGTCCCAAACTTTCTCAATCAATAGAACATAATCCGCATACAGATGATTTTTTTCTATTCAAAGAAAACCCCACCCACAAAAAAAATCAAAGAAATTCCATATATAGATGATTTGTTTCCATTCAAAGATTCCTTCATAGATTTGGATTAGTCAAATCCAATAGAGTATTAACTCAGCCATCCTATCACTTTTACCGTACTTAAAATAAAATCCGCAATCAGCTCTTTTTTTTTCTTACTTTCCAAGCTCATCCCAACTTTCCCCATTTTATCTCTCGATCAACATTAATAAGAATCTTATCCTCTCGTCTCTTTTTTTCTTTCTCTACTCCACACTTGTATTCTCGAATCATTTACTTTCTAAATATAATTTCACACACCCAAACAGATTTTTTTTAAAATGGTTTCTTCTATATCAATCAATCAATACATATCTATACATATGTATCTAGATAAGGCTCTTTTTCCAATAAAATACATACATATATACATACAAATACGATAAAAAAAAAGATTTGATTTTTCTTCTGAGAGAAGAAAAGGACTGGAAATTCACAATCAAAAACAGTTTCTACTTGCTCATTTGCATCTCCTTTTTTCATCAAATTCATCAAAACAAAAAGTTACTCGGAATTCCACAGCAATCTCTTCAATACACAACATCAAATTCCGGATCTAAAAAGATCCGAGCCATCAAAAACTCGATCCAACAATTTCAGATCACATTTCAGCTACAACTAGGAGTTTCCACAGATTTCCTTCGGAATTCAGTAAAACGAAACCAAAATCGCATCCAAAACTCGTAGAAAACCGCGTAATGTGGAGAAAACAGCAGAAGAATGAGATTTGAGAAACCTTACAGACGAACGAAGCGATTGTTGGCGGAAAAGTGAAAATGGTGGGAGAAATCACGATCTGAGATGAGATGAGTTGGAGAATGAGGATTCCGGCGAGAATTCGGTCGGATTCCGGGTGCAAGAGCTAGGGTTTCGTTGGCGTTACAGATCCGACGGGAGTTTATAAACGGCACAGAGCTTCCGTTTTTGTTCTTCTTCTCTTCAACAGAAGCGAAGTCGAGAGAGAGGGAGAGAGGAGGCTTGCTTCGGGTTTGGATTTAACTACGGTTCGGATTACATTTTTAATCTTGTTTTGAACAGATATGGGAGTGCCCTTAATTTTCAATTAAATTACGAAACGTGCCATTGACTTTTCAAAACCGTTGTATTCATTTCCGATACTCTTACCTGTTTTATGCGTGCGATATGATCCGAAATTAATCAGAGAGAGAAAAGGGGGATGGTGCATCGCAGGAGCTTACCAATTTATGGTCTCCTGAACTTCCTTTAAGTGGGCCCTAGTTTGATGATCAGGATTTCTTCTAAACTTTCTATAAGTGGGGCCCACGATGGATGGATGGCTAAATGTTCTGATGTGAACCCCACCAGCCATCAGATTTTTTTATTTTTTATTTTTGGTAGCACCCAACAACAGCCATCATCATTTTGAGTTCAAATGGTAAAAATCTGGCACTAAAATGGGAGATGATAAGTCTCAGTTTATAATTTGTATTTTTGAGTTTGTATCTTGGGCAATATCTTGATCAGTAGGTGATTGATTAGCAGTGTGCTGGCTGTGGATATGATTAGTCATGCAGATTATTGCACCTATCCTCAAACATTTGGGTGCCATATGAAGGAGGGAACCATGTAAAAGCAGACTGCAATCTCAATCATTGATTGATTGGTGACCCACATATTATTGGTTGGAAAAACACAAGTTGAAGTAGTCTCGTGATAAATGCACACAAGCTCGGTTATTTGATGGTGATGATTAATTAGGATCGGAAATGAATATACCATTATTGGAGAATGTTAATGCTGCGAGGAACGTGCATGTAAAATCCAGCTCAATGGGACCATTGGATTTGGGGCCAAGTTTGTTTAATGCAGACCCCTTGATGCTATTGTCATATTATGATTTGGAATCAAGATTCAGGACTAATTTTATCCTTATTAAACATTCACACAAAGGTGAATTGAATGAATCTAGAAAAAAAAAAAAAAGCCTAGTTAAAGACACCATTAACTTTAAGGCTGCTAAATCAAGGCCTAGGATAATGTACTGGGGCTGGTTTTTGGCTTCCTCCTTATCTATTAGGGGACCTTTCCATCTGCCCTCCTCTCTTTGATAGACATATATCTAAGTGGACCCCACAAGCTGGATTGCATATTAGCAATATTCGGTCTATGTATAGGAGAACATCCCTTATTTTATGGATACCTCAAGTCTCTGTTTTCAAAGTAAAGCAACATTATAGAATTTATTTTTGGATCTGGATTCATGTATATGGGATCCGGAATTTGATTAACGAATGTTCCAGCATGAAATTATTGGATGAAAAATTAAGATAGATTTTATTATTATTTTTGAATGGTAAAATAAAGATAAATTTTCTCGAGCTCAATGAGAATCATCTTTGATTAGAGTACCCTCTTCACATACTCCCCTTCGGATAGGCATTGGGCTCAAGGTAGATATGAATTTATAAATTAGAAAATTCTCAAAAAAGGAAAAAATTTTTGACTCATTGTTAGGAAATTACATGAAGATTTGAATATTTAAAAAAAGTATAAATATCTGTTATAATTGTAACAATTCTTTCAATCAAGTCCTCTCTATAAATTTTTTTGAGACAAAAAAGACCTTCCCTTATGATAAATTTTTATCTTTTCTTAACCTCTTTCCTACGTAAAATTGGCCTTTTTTTTTTTTTGCTTAATTGACCATTTTGATTTTGATGATCATAACCATTTGATAAAACTAGTTTTTTTTTAGTCATTTGAAGTTTTTTTTTCTTTTTAACCATCCATACATAAAGGAAGTTTAAGTGGGGATCCCTAAGTCATTTGTGTTGGATTTGATAATTTCTCTTAAATGATTTATTAAATAAAAAATCTGAAATATATGATATAAGGGTATTTGTGTCATGTCTCAAAAAAACATTATAGAGAGGACTTGAACGAAAGAATTATGAAAAACTTTTAAACTTTTTTTAATTATTCAGATTTTATGTACTTTTTTTTAAAACAAGCCAAAAGATTTATAACTTTTTTTATACTTTTCTATCACAGTGGGGGTTTCTATATAGAAATAAAAAATTGGCATGGTTCAAGTCAGGTGTTGGGGGACACCACTTCCCACCCAACATCACATAGAAAAATACACGTAAACAGCCCCACAAGCTAGATCACATCTGAACAGTATGTGCAGTTTTCTCATACGTAAAAATTCTTTCTTTTATGCGATACAAATTGCCACATAGATTGTTCTTGTACAACTTTGAGATCTTCTACAGGAGAGGCTTCATGTGAAGTGAGTTTGGGTACAAGTTATCCAAAATACTTTTTTATCTCTTACTAATGCAAAAGGCCAGCACCCAACGCAAGGCATGTTAAGAAAATAAATATTAGGGCTGTCGATGGTTGGTCTTGGTCGGTTTTCAGTCACCTCTGCACCCGGACCAAATGTTTGGTTTTTTGGATATAGATAACCGAAAACCGACCACTGTATTTAGTGCAAGTGGGAAAACCGAAACATTCGGTTTGGTCGGTTTCCGGTCGGTTTTTTGTTTTGGCTGGGCCCTAATTTGAATAGGTCAGCCTCATTTTGTATTAGTCTAATTGGCCATTGGGCCTTTAATTTCATTAAATAAGTTAAGTGTCCAATCTAATTTAGTAACTTACATACAAATAAAACAAGCCCAGCAACAATTAATAATAAGTACAGGCCCAGCAGCTAGCTAGTAGTACTTAAAAAATGCAGATGTTCAACAGTTCAAGTCACAAAGTCAGTGCATTCTTCAGCTGCTTAACAATTCGGTCGGTTCGGTTTTAACCGAACGGTTTTTTAGTTTATAAAAAAACCGACCGTAGTTTAATTTTTAGGTGAAACAAATAACCGATTGGTCGGTTTTCTTTAAAAAATATATATATATATATATAGAACCGCCCAAACGGTCGGTTTGGCCGGGCGGTTCGGTTATTTCGGTCAATTTTCACAGCCCTAATAAATATATTCTGAATTAGAGATATTTATAACTATTTTAATAAATTGCAAATGAACATTAACATATAATTTAAAAACACAATCATAATTAAAATATAATTTTAAAAACCTAAGGTCTAAAGGATTAAATAAGTAAAATTAGGCAATCAAATTATCTAATGCATGGTATTGGAAGAATGGCTTCATTATAAAGGATAATAGTGAAAAAAAATGAAAAAGTTAAAAGAGTCAATATGAATAATAAAGCATATTATAAAGAAGAAAACATCTAAAAGTATTGTCAATCTCAACCCTTTTTTAAACATTTAAACTTGATTATAGCTAGGTACCTCCAAAGGCCACCACACTCACAAAGAAAAGAAGAGATTTTTAGCTTGTACAAGAAAAACAATGAACACAATCCAATTCAATACTACAAACAAAGAATTGAAGAAAGTTCTCACTTGAGTTATTTCTAATAGCACAAAGAAAATTAAATAAAAATCAAAAGGTAGAAAAGCAAAGCTAAAAAAAAAAAAAACTCAATGCAAATAAGTATGCCCAATTTGGCCTTGAGGGGAAAAACACCAAGATTCATCGATTTGAGAGAGATTAAAGGATTTAAGAGTTTGAGTTCTAGAGTTGTTGAAGAAAATCACAAATGAATAAAACCGTGTAAGAAACTATGTGACATAGATCTTAATTTTAAAATCAATATTTGTTTAGATAGACAATTAGGGTCCCACAAGATGGTTGAGATTCTGATTGTACTTGGTCATTTCCAACCTAAATTTAATGGTAAAAATGTCTTTATTTTGTAACTTTTTCTACAATGCCCATTATAGTAGGACCCCCAAGGTGACACTTATGTCTATGATGAAAATTTTAAAGTTATCTAATCTCAAAGAGATTATGAGGCTGATAAGAGGGATTGCAATGAGAGAGAAATTAAGGAGAAACTTTAGTTTAAACTTTAGAGAGGATTAGATAAGGAGAGGGATTTCTATTGAGTGCAACATGGCCTTTTGAGAAGACCTGCTGCACTCCACGTATCGCTGGCTCAGGAGGACACTGCTGCTTTAACACGTACTAGTAAAACCCCGTGCTATGCACGAACAATAATTATTTCATTTTGCTTTTCCATTCTTTTTTTAATATATTTATGTTGTTTGTTCACCTTTGGTGATGCCAACATGTTAATCAACATTAAGATTCATTTTGTCCCTATTGTGTAATATATATATTTTTTATTATGATTTATTTTCTTTATTCATTTTTATTTTATGAACAATAATTATTTATTTAACTTTTTTTAATATATTTATGCTGGTTTTTAGTCTTTGGTGATGCTAACATATTAATCAACATTAAGATTCATCTTGTCGATATTGTGTAATATATATTTTTATTATTATTATTTATTTTCGTTTGTCATTTGTATTTTATGATCAATAATTATTTCATTTTGGTTTTCTCATTTTTTAAATATATTTATTCTGTTCGTTCGCCTTTGGTGATGCTAACATATTATTCAACATTAATATTCATTTTGTCAATATTTTGTAATATATCTTTTTATCAATATGATTTATTTTATTTTGTCAGTTTTAATATATTTTAAATAAAATCACGCGTAATTATTTACCTAAACCCCTAACTGCAACTTTAATTTTTTTACTACAGGCCCCATTACATATCTCTGGATATGGTTGTTATTTCATGTATATTTTTCAACATCTTAAGCTTATTTTTTAATATAGCTCAATTTTTTTTATTTTATAAGAAAAATGTATTAAATAAAGAATTTCAAAATATAAATTAGTGGGCCTAATTTGATGCTTGCGTATCTAATTAATCACAGGCTTGTAGTTAGACCCAGTACCCAATTCCTTAGTTTTTTTTATTTGGAAATGCATTAAATCCAACAATTTCAAAATATAAATTAGTGGGCAATAATATCGTGCTTGGGTCTCTAATCAATCATAGGCCTGCAGTTAGGCCCAGCACCCAATTCAATAAGTTGTTATATTTGGAAAAGCAATAAATCTTATGGCATTTAATAAATTTTGATAATTTTTAAACATAAGCATGAAATGAATATTTAAAAAATATATAGTAAGAAAGATACAACAAAGGATAGTAGATATTGAAATGTAAAAAATAAAAAACCAACGCATCCTATTGTATTATAATATTTTGATAGTATTGTATGGAGTAGGAGAAAAGATTACTTTATTCTATGAAGATGATTTATTTGTTGCTCCTATTTTTACAAATAGGAATACAGATCCAGCCCTTTTCCAACTTTTAGTATGAGGTGTGAGGTCCTCTTTTTCTTATAGCTTTACTGGTCTGATGATAGTTAAAATTAGATCTGCAATCTAAAAAAAAAAATCAATGCCTTTAATTATTTAATTAGTGCATTTTAAAAAATACCATTGGTAATCCAAGACATGGATTTATTTTTAAGCACCATAACAATTGTCTTATACCCAATATTTTGTCTGGAATTAGACCCAGATCTAGCCCGATTTAGACCCAAATATTTGGCCTTGGTTTAGATCCAATCTTATGTATTGAATTAGACCCAAAATATGGCCTGATTTACACCAAAAAATTTGGCATGGTTTAGACCCAATATCATGTCTTGTATTAGACCCAAAATATGTCCTAATTTACACCAAAAATCTGGCCCGGTTTAGACCCATTATTTTGTCTTGATTTAGAGCTTGTGGGAAATCTCCCTTAAATAAAAGTATATCTCATGGAAACCGATTTTTGTCTTGATTTAGAGCTTGTGGGATACTCCTTTTTTTTTTTCTAATAATTCCTTTCTTTGGAGTAGCAATCAAGTTAAGTTGTGGAACCTTTTTTTTAGGAGGAAGTTATAGAAGTTACTTTAGAGGGTTTAGAGGATACTGGAGAGTGGAGAGAGAGAGAGGAGAGATTAGCCTGATAGCTGGCTCCATGTCTGTTAGTTAGTGAGGAATGGGAATTTGAAGGCTTGTGGTTAAAAGTATGGAGAATACATTCCCATAGTTATATAGATAATTTCTCTCCATATATCATATTGGATCTTCTTGATAAGGATAAAATTTTGCTCAAACTTTTCCAAATGCCAAATTAATGCCTCTAACAATTGTCTGATGGCTAGGGATATAATTTGGTATACATAGGTGCGTGATTTCAAGTATCATAAGAAGAAAAACATTTAAAGGAAAAAAAAACTACTTATGTAAACAATATAAATCTCATATTTCTTTCTTCGTTGTGCAACTTTTGATATCCTTTCAAGGGCTCTATTGATGGTGATGGAGCTTAAGTTGTAATATATTTGAATAATTGTGTATATAAGGGACCATAATTCATTCTTTAGACGACTGGTGAAAATAAGACCATATGCCTTTTTCTTTTTCTTTTTTTGAACTGTAACGTAAAAATATATTAATAAAAAAGAAAACTTGCACCAAAAAAGGAAGAAAAGGAAAAACCATGCTTAGGTATAGGAGACATATATACCCAAACATCATAAACAACTACATAAAAGAAGCCTCCAAGGCCAAAATCCCAACAACCCCATGCTTGGCCAAAGCATTTGCCATAAAATTAGCTGATCGACTCACATAGGAAAAGGTCACCGAAATGGAGGAAGAAAGAAATTTTATCTCATTCAAGAAAAACTAAAATCTCCATTGACCCGTTTTAGAATCAACCCATGAAATGGCATTCAGGGAATCTCTTTCCACAATTAAATCTTCTAAGAATCTTCTGTTGGAAATAGGTGGGCCTCATGGATAGGTTTAAAAAACTTTTGACCCACTTGATGCAGGGATCAATTATCCTTAAGGCTACAAACCCAATCCAGGATCCAATCCTCAAACTCATCAATCAAAATCAGTATAAAAACTATCTCTAAGATAGAAAATAACATCACCATACAACCACAAATAATCCACAACAAACGTGAAAGTAAATTATACCTTGGGAGCTCAGTTGTGCTCTAACAGAGAAGTTGACAACTTGTTGGATGAAGAACTCTTTCTTTTCTAACAAATTAGAATCTCCAAGACTCAATCGTCTTCCACGCTATATCCCTTATCAGATCTCTTTTTCTCAAGGAGATGGGTGGGATTTCCAAGGGAAAACTACTAGAAGCTCTAAAAGAATCCGGAAGGGAACTAGAAGAGGGAAGAGAGAGAAGCGTGCAACTCTTGTACACTATGGGCGTGGATTCCAATGTGGACGTCCAAAGGGGTGCTCCCTTATTTATAGCACAAAGCCTATCTTCTTCTTACTAATTATTAGAAGTCTAACTTCTATTACAATTAATAACTTCATTCTTTCTAATTATTATTAGAAGTCTCACTTCCATTAACAATTAGTAAATTATTATTACCACTATTAGAAGTCTCACTTCAAATAGAAATAGTAACTTTCTAATTCCTTTCCTTTTAGAGTTCAACTAGAATTAATATCTTTCTAATAATTGGGCTAGCGTGGGGACCACTAGGGATTCCATAGAAAGCTGGCTCCAACTAGGATACCCCGACCCCACATCTCATGTGGAATTCGGGTCTACAGTTAATTGCAAATAACTCCACTATATAAATACAATTGAACTCCAGTCTTAGGAATAAATTACAAAGAAGTCCCTAAACTTCTCTAAGACCACAAGTATCCCCTCCATCTATATCCATGGATCAATTGGACTTGTCCTCCAAATTAGATCCATATCTTATTATCATTGAGACCCAATTAATTATAGTGATCATCAGTACCTATCCAATCAACTCTTAATTGAAATGGGTGCGCACTTACTAATGATGAATCTATTAATTGGCACAAGGGGATAATGATGATAGATTCCATTTTGACCATTGAATGTTCCCACAGTCCTACTACTACGTACCCAAGACACCGAGGTGTTGACCTACAATTGACCTCACTCATTGGTAACTCAAAGCAAATGAATAGACAAAAACTTGAGTTCATTAATATCTCAGGATTATGAGCCTATTGCTAGGAAATTATGAGAGCAAACATTAAATAAAGATAGTATTCATAAGGTACTTCTCATGGTCCTTCAATACATCCAATGTACCAGCACCATGATCTAGAATCTTACATTCTGCTGATTAAGACAAATCATACTATCTCATAGTGCTGCAACCTTGTCAGATGAGATGCCCAATCTCATCACTGGTTTTAAAGATATTTAAGTATAAGATTTGCTATACATGTCTCTGGTATGTGGATCTCACCCATACACATATATTACATCTAGTATACTTGCGGACTCAGGTTCATCTCATGAACTATTATGTCATTCGTATTGGTTATGTGCAAATAAGTTATAAAACACCATTCATCTCATGAAAGGAAAGCATGATTGTATTGATAAATAAAGAAATAAATCAATTTATTACATCATTTAATGGCTTGAGACCATATAAACTAACATCTTCCAGAATATGAGCGAAGAGCTTCTAAAATAGATAGAATATCGGCTTCGTTGGAACCCTTCTCTCCAACATGTTTGAAGAACATAAATAAGACCTCCCACTTGCAGTTACGAAGAACTCCTCCAATGCCAGCTGGACCTCATGGTTTACCTATCGCTGCACTATCAACATTGAACTTTAAGGAACCAATGGGAGGAGGACTCCAAGAAGCTACGACCTTTCCCATAGATGGACCAGACATCATGCAGGCCTTCCAATCTCGGGCAATGTCATCTAGGTTCAAATTTGAAAATTCTTTTTTACATAACAACCACTTAAACAAACGAAGAGTCACCAAAGGAACAATATCCTCAACTACAGTGTGAGAACCCCGCCCGTTTGGTAACTTGACTAGTAAAGTCAAGTAAAGTTAAGTCATCCTAAACATCACATCAAAAGCACTTTTTCTCAAAACTCCCTCCAACTTTTCCAACAAAAAGTCAAAAAGTAACCACATTTATTAACTAAAAGACAAAAAAACCCCATTTCCCATATCAAAAGTCAACAATATTCCTATACAAACAACTAAAAATAAAATACCATCATAACCCACTACATATTTTATTCATACTTTTCATTTCACTTCACTCCACTTGACTTTAATAGTAAAATGCCAAACGGGCAGAGATTCTATTATTAAGGGGCCTATTTGAAAACTAGTTTAAACACTCAAACTTGAACAAATCAGTTGTCATAAATTTAGGGGTGGCAAATGGGCCACGTAAGGCCGAGATATTTCAGGACTAATTAACCTAGGTTATTTACAGCTTGAAGCTCAACCCTTGTATGACCTATTTTCAAAACAAGTCAAGCAACTCCAATCGGCATCTAATACGAGTCAACTCGATTCGACTCACATAACCCGCATCCAATGTGGGTTAACACATTTAACTCAATCAACCTAACCCAACCTATAGAAGTTTGGCCCAAGTCCTATCCATTTTAAGTATTTACATTATTAGGAGTTTGGTCATAGGAAAATGAAAGCCCAAAGAACAAAGAATTTAAACACCAACCCATTTTTGCGGGTCGACTCAAACTAGTACCATTTAAATGTGTTATACGGGTCAACCCTAACCCAACCCATTTTACTTCAGCTTAGATTTATTTGACCCACAATTGGCCCTTATATAATGTGGGTCAGGTTATGTGGATCAAACTCGAGTTGGATACAGGTTGAGCTAGTTAGCAAGCCAGGAAAGATTTTACCACCCTCAATCAAATTTAGGGGTGTTCATGAGTCGAGTCAGGCCGGATTAAGGGATATTCAAGCGCATGCTGACTTTAGAAACACAACTCCTGTATCCAGCCCAAGCCCATATTGGGCCATGAGTGTCGGGTCTGAGCCCACCCATTTAGTTAATTGGTCCGGGCCAAGCCAAGTTGGGCTTTATCGCTAATTAGGGTTTTCTTGCATTTGTTTGCACAAAATTAGTTCATTGTTTTCTTTTTTCAAGAGAAATATGTGTCGCACCAAACAATGAAATAGTAAGATGTACGAAGAATTAGAATAACTTTCCTCTCCCTCGAAGTCCTTTCATTGCACAAATGCAAGCTTAGATTTATTTTTTAAATTAAACGTGTATGTAGAGATGTCAAATACGGCCCGGCTCGGCCCTCCAGTCAACGGCCCACCAGACACGGCCCGTGCCATGGGCCATGCTAGGCTGAGGGAACTGGCACGACCGACCCATTTTAGCACGGCACGCTACGGGCCAACCCATCCATAATGGTCGGCCCGCCAGGCCCATCGCAGAAAAAATAAGTACTAAAAAAAAGCATGACACAAATCAAACTCTTCCATTCTAATTTGAGTAATATGACCAAAAATATCAACTTAAGGGAACTATTTTCCCTCCTCCCATTTTTGCCTTTTTCGTTAGGAATGATAGAGGCCCCTGTAAAAGGAAATTTACCAAAACTTTTTACGCCAAATCAACATTGATAAACTAAAAAAAAAACACAACTACATAATTATTGGCTTTGGAAAATTCAACAAAGAGATATATCGCGTTATTTTTTTTCCATTTATTTGCTCATTAAATCCTAAAACTAAGGGGGAAGAAACAGAAAAAGAAACCATGGGCTCCACTTCTGATGGGTGTGCCCAATATAAGGAAGGTAGGTCAAATGTTGATATTTTTTTGTATACTTTTGTAATGTGATGAATGCCAGTGTAATACTGAAAAGGCGAAAAAATTCGACACGACCCATTTGACATGCCTACGTGTATGTATTTCCAAAAGAGATGTACAGAGTACAAAAGAATGAGGCCCAGCTCTTACCCAAATTTGTCCCCCCCCCCTTTGTGCTACTTACACTAGAGACTCAAACTCACAAACTCTTACACACGAATCTTCTAACCAATTGAGCTACCACTAAGGGCCACCTAACCTAAAAAAATGGTAGGTTCAAAAGTGCATTGAATTAGAGTAATAACTATAGTTATGTATGACTAATGCAATGGTAATTTGGTGATTTTCTTATACAACTCATGTAGGCGGTTTGATTAAACAACACTTTATTATGCATCTAAAAGCTGCAAGTTTAAAGAGCTAGCTAAGGGCCCATTTGGATGTTTACAAAATAAAATATTAAAAAATTTAAATATTACAAGAATAACATAGTATAAAATAGAATAATGCAATGTTATAATATTTTTACTGTTTGGCAGTTTTTGAAGAATATTACAGATTTTAAATTGACTGTTTGGAAGGTGCTATGATTAAAGTAAATTACATTATTAGTGTATTTTTTTATTAATTATTTTTATTTATATGTAATTTATTACGTCTGGATAAAAAAGTAGTGTGGTAAAGTAAAATTCAACTGTCATGTTTTTGCCATAAGTTACTTTTCTTTTATCACATAAAACTATGGTAAAGTATGGAAAAAATAAATACTTTATAAATCTCTCTCCCACTTTGCTTTACCACATACTCCATCTCACCTTACTTTACTTCGCATTTTACCATAATATGACACCAATCTTTATTTTACTTTACCACACCTGTAAACAAGTCACTTTTTATTTACCATATAAAACTACGATAAAATGTGATAAAGTAAAATAAGAAAAAAATAAACTATTTTACCATTTTTCCCCACTTTACTTCTCCATTTAATTTATCTCACCTTTACTTTAGAAAAAAGAAACTATTTTACCATTTCTTTCCACTTTACTTCTCCATTTACTTTATCCCACCTTTACTGTGCCGTGACACCTTTACTTTACCTACCTTTACCGTGCTGTGATATAATTTACTTTACTTTACTTTACCATATATGTAAACAATTAATACATCATGATGGATTTGGTGAATTAACGTCTTTACTTTACTCTACGACTTTAAAATCGTCATTTGAGAAGACTCTTATAGAAAGTTTTTTTAAGGGATGACCTGTAGGAGAAAATATTGAGTTTTTTGAAAGAAAAGAATATTTTCTTCAAATTTCTCTTAGGTTACCAAACGCACAAGATTTTCTTCTTTAGAAAATGAAAGATTATATTATATAAAATATTATTTTCTTGTATTCTCTTGCGCATCCAAACAAACCCTAAGAAGAAAATAATAAATTGTGTAGAGTTTCATAGAATATGCTTTTTAGTAGGGTGAAGAGAAAAGGTAAAATTCACAAAGTCCACCCTAAACAGATAGTATGAGATTACAATAGTGGTGATGCCGATTATGATAATAATGATTTTATTTATATGATAATGGGCTAGAGTTTAACAATCACACCTAGAAAGTAGGTTAATATTTTTTATTGACTATTTTCATCTCTTCTTCCCATTGAATCACATGCACATGTGACACTAGTGTTATAACAATTGTTATCATGATACTCAACAACATGGATGAGAGTCTCGATCTGATGAGGTTTTACCCTATGGTGACCATGAGTGGACCAACCACAGTCCGCCATGTCACCGTGGGGCAGTCTGTCATACATGTAGGCAGCCTGCTCGTGTCCAAGGTCGGGCTACCCATGGCCTACGATGACGTGGCGGACCATGGTTGGTCCACCCATTGTCACCGTGGGTAAACCGTCTCAGAGGATCCCGATTCCATAGATGGATGACGGAGGGGCAGCTCGACCATAAGGCAAGAAAAGACCTTGCTTTAGGCCCCCAAAAAATAAAGCCCCATAGTATTAAATCCCATTAAAGTCATATTTTCACATTCTAAAAAAGCATTAAAGCAACTGCCACAGTTTTTCTTTCTCTCAAGAAAATAAGGCCCCATAATAGTAATTATTATCACATCTCACTAAAATCATCTTTTTACATTCTAAAATAGAATTAAAGCAATATTTGTCCTTCTTTTTCTCTACACAGTGTCTTTTTAAATCCCAACAAATCTCAACCTTCCTGCCACCTCACCATCGAGGTTTCTCAAATGAATGTTTTGCTTATAGATTGATGACAGGCTCTTAACTATCTCACCCCTATTCTAAAATAAAAATAAAAATAAAAATAATAAATAAAAACAATCTCACCCTCTCTGCCTCTCTCATAGATTGTAACTATCTCACATTCTCTGCCTCTCTCATAGATTGCCTTTCTCTGTAGCTTTTTTTTTTTTCTAAAGCAATCATCTTTAAGGATTTACTAATTTGGTTTTGTCTTTTGTTAGTACTATATGGGGCTAGTTTTTTTTTTTTTTTTTATGATATATGTCAATCATAATTCCCTAACTCAAATATAATTTTTTGTTTCATATTGAAAAAGTTACATCAAATTCGAAGCTTATCTACATCTACAATCTTTGTGGCCAACAATGATAAATCCCTAAATTAGTTTCTATTGTTCTATGCTTTTAAGATTTTTTTTAATTCCAAGCACATATTGTATGTTTATTATAGTTAGTGTTTGTTTTATTTATAAATATCATCAGTTATAAATTATAATTTATAAATGATAAATATGTCTATCAGAAAATACGAATCTAAATACACAAAAATTTAATATAAAAAAAAATAATAATAATTTAAGACTTCATTTAAAATTACCACTTTAGGCCGCATCAAATTATCTCAAGCCGGACTTTGGATGACCCTATTAATAGTCATCATGGGCCTCATGGATACGAGTACTGTACTACTCTTTCTCCCATACACCGTTGTCTTTAAAACCGTTTGCACAGAAGTGTGCGCAGGAGATCAAATTCCACAAAGTCCATTGATATGACCGCTTGAACCAATTTCCATTAAAAAAGGACAATTTATGATGCACATTTCTTACACGTATGTAGCCAACTAGACTGGTCTCATTCATGAGGATTTCGCCGTATATATTTGATAAGGATGTTTGAGAGGAAACAAATGCGGAAAAAAAGTTGCTTTCTTGCAAACTTGTTGTCCAGAATTCGTAACACATGTTTTGGAAAAACAGCATTCTTGTCACTGATGTTTAAAACGAGTTGTTTTTTAATGTTTAACTTTTTATTTTATTTTTGCTACGGAGCAGGATTGAAAAGGAGTGGTTGTGTGCACTGATAGTGTGTTAGGATTTCATCTTTGCCAATAAAAACATACAATAGTCTTTCTTGCATCTCACGATCGCCAAACGATTTATGGCGTACATCTTGATTTGGTGTAGGAATGTGGCAAAGACCAAGGTTGTTCTCTTCAAAAGAAAAAAGAAAAATGCTATATAGAGAGAGAAACGAAATGTTCAATCAATCATGATCGAGATGTGATCATGCAGAGGGCACATCAGACGTCTAAGAAGGTAATACTTCAACGTCTTGGTACCACCAGCCATATTTGAAAAGTTGCATTTTCCATGTGGCTTCAACCTGAAATAAAACATTCATTTAAATTAAGTTGTATGGAAGGATATAATTATTATATATGTCCCAATTACTGTGGATAATCAAGTCTTCATGGTTAAAATATGGGGAAAGAAACAACAAAAGAAATGAGTTTAAATAGAAGTGCAACCTGATTGAAAGCAATGTTATTTAATAGTCAAATAATGCTCTTTTCCTGCGCCTTAGAAGTGCGTGCTTGGGAAAATTGTAGTCCTATTA
Source organism: Litsea cubeba (assembly GCA_012931725.1). Taxonomy (NCBI): domain Eukaryota; kingdom Viridiplantae; phylum Streptophyta; class Magnoliopsida; order Laurales; family Lauraceae; genus Litsea; species Litsea cubeba. The sequence continues at coordinate 73,482,303 of CM022945.1, forward strand.
ATTGAAATGGGTGAACTGTCCTCTTTTAAGCTTTCTTTATTTTTCCTTTTGTCTTCGCTACCATAATGTTCATAACTTCTTATTTTTATATTTTGTTACTTTGTGAACCAGTATAGGATAGTCAATGGACCTAGATTTGGCTCAAATCTGCTTATGTTAGAATCCAAAAACACTAGAATTTAGTCTTGGACTCTAGTCTAGCTGGGTCTAAAACGTTATCAGATATAATTTCTTTCTTTGTTTTCTAAGAAAGAGAATTTCTTTTAAAAAACACATAGGCAACCCTACCAACGATGATGGTTACACAAGACCCATCTTACAACATCACCCTCCAAAAAGAAATCCCTCTTATAAGCAAAGCATAGCTTAGCCAAATTAATAATGAACACAACTGACAAAACTCCCAAGCAGAAAACAATACTCAACACAAATGAAGGAACTCGCAACATCCTGAATATATGAAAGGATGCCCTTTATCAACCAATCAGCTTCCATTAATGCCTTTGTTGGGTTATGGGCCCATCTTTTCCTGGGTGCTTCTTTCCTCTTATGGACCGAATGAATCCTTTCTTTATTGTTTGCCGAAACGATTCCGGACTGCCTACAGAACAAGAGAGCTGCTAATGCCATAATTCAAGCTTTTCTTTTTAGATTCCTTTTCACTACACACACGATTTAAGATAAATATTTTTTAATGAAACTCAAATATAAATGAGGGCCACAAGGGGTGGGGCCTCACATGGGGGGTCGTAGCCACTCCATGGTCGTTGTACCACCATGCAACCATATCAAACAAAGAACCATCGATACCCATGTATCCATCAACCATATCCATATCGATATCCATGTCCAAAGATGCTTATTGCACCCAGCTCCTGCGTCTGGCTGTCTCGGTATCCAAACATGCCTATCATGCTCATCATATTATCCATCGTAAACATCGTACTCATCATAGTGCACCCAGTCCGAATGTTGGCTTTCGTAGTATCCGAAGATACCTACGGTGCTCGAACACGTCGTTGAAAACCATAAGTAGTGTACCGGGTGGGGGTACTCTGGACATGATCGCTTTTTTGTGCTCATGTGGGGCAAGACTAGTCGAGTATATGATCCATAGGGTTTGGGGGTGTCGATGCTTACTCTCTTATTGCTATCAATAGTTATTATCACGTATACTCCACTTCTACATACACTTAATTAGTATTATCCCATTCCGTAGTCCATTGTCATTTTGTCCATCGTTACATTCCAATTATTATTGGTCAAAGCCTTCAGTGCCATGCTATGACCTCACTACCCGGGTCTCGACTGTGATTCCATTGATCATTAATCAAAGCTTCAAGTGCAATACCCTGATCAATGTTTTGAGCGTCACTCTGAGGCCTTACTGTCTCAGTCCAAACTATACCAACCATCCATGGCATACATTCATACCAGCAATCCATAGAATGCATATAAACATATAAAAGATGCCTCGTCCGTATTTAAACATTAAATATGGCCATATACAATAATCCGTAGTAAGTATTTGCCCCCTTCAGGTGTAGGGTCCCACTTCACCCAAGATAGTAGTCAAGGAGCCTTGGATTCTTAATTAAGATGTTCTTGGTGCTTCTGACAGTAAATGGCATCCAAGGTCATCCATCAACACCAAATCAAGTTCCATATCATGACCCTAGACCCTACTTTAGGTGAATACATGGGTCAAGGTTAAGCCTGGCCTTTGACTCATGCTAGTATGTCCCTCATAGTCCAAATGGAAGGTTAGTGGGGCCCAAGAATAGCTAAATACAAAAGGGAGGCAATTTTGGAAGATTCTGCTTGCAAAAGAACCCAGGGGGCAAAACATCAAACAATCAGGCAGCACGGATGCACGCTCGAGCAAGCCCCAAGGTCTGCTCAAGTAGGTATCCCAAAAGTGCCCTCGCTCGAGTGGACCATAGGCTCGCTTGAGCGGGTGAACGCTCATTGTAGAAAGCCTGTTCGCTCGAGTGAGTTGAAGTTCGCTCAAGCAGACATTCAAATTGGGTTTTCCAGAGAGCTTCCCCGCTCGAGCGGCCAAATGCTTGCTCGAGTGAAAGTTCCAGACTCTGTTTTTGGTTTTCACCTTCTATTTGATGGACCGCGCTCCTGCTTGGTTCTACCGAGGTCGGCGGACGTGGGAGTCCGTCGGGTCCGACCCTTTCGTAACCGGGGGGCAGGGGCGTGCATCAACATTTCTTTTTTTTTTGTGGGTGTGCCAGATTTTCTATTTTTACTTGGAATTGCAAGTGGTGATCCGGAGATCAACCTTCGCAAGTAAAAGGAAATCAACTTCTTTCAAGTTTTCCATTGCACATATATTTAAGAAAAGAGACATTTTTCTTGATTTGCCGTGAAAGGCGATTTTTTTGGCATTTATAGCCGATTTTGGCGTTTATAGCCGATTTTTGGCGTTTATAGCCGATTTACAATCCTTATCAATAATGAAAGACAAGAATTGTGATTTTTGTCTCTTTTAAAAAAATACAAACTACAATGAAAAGCAAGAAAAGGAGGATCTAACTTCTCAGGAGATTGTGGAGGACTCGTTTAGATTGACGGTCGCAAGCCATATGTGGGCTTCGCCATCATCCATGCAGATGAGAACAGAGGATGCTATTTGATTCGCTTAGCTTGGCTATAACCTCGGGTTTTTAGAAGACAAAGACCAAAGGAAGGTCCTATGTCCAATAAAAAACCGAGTAGACGGGCTGAAAAGCCATATCTAAGCCATTGGAGGCAGGAGGAGAAGGCAAGGACCTTGGGGGGGTGCCCCCCAAGGGACTTTTGTCACCTTGTTGCGGTGGCCGGTGTAGAACTTCTGCAGAGTTTTCTCTCTTTTTCCTTTCTCTGGATTTCTGTGCTTCTCTCTGTCTGTGTGTCTGTCTCTTTTTTCCGATGTTCTGTATTCCTTTGGAGTGCTCTCCTATTTATAGGCTCTTGGTAGCCATTTAGGAGAGCTTATGGGCTTTTAATGTCATTAAGCCACATAATGGGAGGAGTTACAAAATTGATTTGTTTATTTTGTAACTCCTTTTTTCTTGGCTTCTGATTGGCCGGAGGAGATTGAGGGCATTTAATCGCCTTTAATCGCCATGATGGGAGGAGTTTCATGGGTTAAATGCCATGAATCTCTTGACTTGTAACTCCCAAATGCTTGCTTCTGATTGGGCCGTCCAAGGAAATGGATTAATGACTGTAATAAAGCTAGTCAATTAATCGCATTAAGTGGTCGCCGAGCAGCTGAAGAGTCGCGGGCCGTGCCACGTCTTTTGGAATTCTTCTGTTGATGATCATCGATGGATCTTCATGTAGATCGACATCAGATGACCATGTAATTTCAGGTGTTTGTTGCCAACAGCGGGTCGGTGCCATCTGTCCTGTCGATTTCTCGATCGGTCGGGTGGAAAGCACACTTTTTTTTGGTTGACCGGGTGGCGATCAATACTGTCTTTGATACTCTTGATGATTTACCCGTGTTTGGACGGATATCAGAGGACTTGGTGTCTCAAAAGCATGAATTTTGGAAAGTACCAGAGGCTGGGCTTCTCGAATCGCGAAAAAACGGTGAAAACCGGGGTTTCCGGGGCTTTCCCGGCGACCCCGGGGTCCATGGTCGCCGGCGACCCTGGCCCAGGGTCGCAGGGGCCTGCGACCTTGGGCCAGGGTCGCAGGGGCCTGCGACCCTGGCCCAGGGTCGCAGGGGTCTGCGACCCTGGGGGGGGTTTTCCCCCTTTCTGGTCCCGTTTTGCGTCCGTTTTTGCTCTTTTCTGATTCTTTTTTCTTCTGTACTTTTCTTTGACATTTTGATCATTTATTGGCCTGATTTCTTTGTAGGAAACCTGATGAGAATCCTTGCATTTTTTTTTTGCAAAGTTTCCAATTTCCTGAGAAAGCCGAAGACTTTGTCGCGCAGAGCTGCCGATTTTCTGTCAAAAGCTGAAACTGGGTCAAACGATGTCGGAATGACCTGAAATTTGGTGTGAAGCCTGCTGAGCAATAAATAAGACCAACCATAGGCTTTTGTTTGAGTTTCGAAGCCGTTTGGGGTCCTATCACCTGCAGACTTGCTTTTTGTCGCGATGAAGATGTCGCGGTTTGATGTGCGGTCAACCGATGTCCGATTGACTTGAAATTTGACAGGGAACCTATTGGAGTCATTTTAAGATGATCCATAGGTTCTGTCTTGGAAACCATGGTCCCGGAGAGCTTTACCGCCGAGAGGCTTGATTTGGCTGTCGGAGAAGCGAAGTTAGGCCAAATGATCTTGAAATGGCTTGAAACTTCTTGTGTACTCCTCTTTTGGCTGTCTGGATGAATCTTGCAGTTTTTGTTTGATTCTGACAAGATTTTATTTTTGGAAGCAGCATTGCCTATTTATGGCAGGTTGCGACTTCATGTAGCTCTTTGGATCTTGGAAAGACAAAGTGACATTTTTGGTGTCAACAAATGCCCCCTCGAGGTACAGCGGCGAGTTGCTTAACTTTTGTAGTCGATGTGCCTCGAAGAGATTTTTTGAAGGAGAGCCTGTGACTTGACCAAGAGTCTTTGAGCAATCTTTCTTTTTGGTATTTGTAGCCTTTTGAGCTTCCAGGGGAATTTTATGGTGGTGAAAGGGATCACGTACCATCTCGAGGCAAAGTTTTGAAGATGACATCAGGGATGTGGATTTGGGTTTTGACCTTGTGACCTAACAGGCTATATATGGCAGGTTAGGGGGTCGGGTTTGGTTTTGATCGTGTGACCCAACAAGCTGTATGTGGAATGTTGGGGGATCAATTTTGGTTTTGATCTTGTGACCTAACAGGCTGTATGTGGCAAGTTAGGGGATCAGGTTTTGGTTTTTGGTTTTGGTCTTGTGACCTAACAGGCTGTATGTGGCAAAGTTAGGGGACCAGGATTTGGTTTGATTTTTGTGGAATGTCAATTTCAAGATTTTGGCTCAATTTGGTATATGAGGCAGGATGGTTTGATTTTTGGAAGCTCATGGGGCTTGGAATTTTCTTTTGTATGGTCCAATCAACTCAAAAGAGGCATGGAACCATTTTTGTATGCTCTTGGTAAGAGGGATTTCTCTTTGACTAAAAGCCCAAAAAATTTTCTTTTTTTTTTTGTGCCTAGGTGGTCAAACCTGGCTCATATGGGCTAACCCATGGGACCTTAAGCTTTTGAAATGGCTTAGATCTCATATGGTGTCATTTTTGTAAAGAATATCCAAAAATATCTCATTCGGATAGAGAATATCTAAGAATATCTTTACTTGGAGAGAATCTCTCATGATCCCTTTATTTTTGGGATAGAATATCTCAAGATATCTTTCTTTTGGGAAAGAATCCGTCATAGATTGATTTTATGAGAAAATCTCTCAAGATCCCTTTATTTTGGGATAGGATATCTCAAGATATCTTTCTTTTGGGAAAGAATCCGTCATAGATTGATTTTTGGAGAAAATCTCTCAAGATCCCTTTATTTTGGATAGAATCTTTCTAATTTCTTTCTTTTGGTAAGGTTACTAATTAGTAACACTTACCTCTTTCTTCTTTCCTTCTTTGGTTTGCTCTCCTCTATAAAGCAAGGAGAAGGTTGGATCTCTTTCTCTTACTACTTTCTTTTGCAATAATCTCAAGAGGGCTTCAAGACCAAGAGCTTTTCTTCTTCAAGATCTTCAAGAGTTTTCTTCTTCTTCTCCATCAATGGCTTCAAGTAAGTTCTTCTTTTTTCAAGAAACTCCATTGTAGGAAAAAAAAAAAGTTCTTTCTTCTCTTTTTTTTTTTCTTTTCTTCTCTTTTTTTTGTTCACGTGTTTGCCTTTCTTCTTTTTTTTTTCACACGTTTTTTTTTTGCTTTCTTTTCTTTCTTTTTTTTTTTCATGTTGTGTTTTTTTTTTATGTGGGCCGTACGGACAGATCCGTACGGATCTGGCCGTACGGCCATGTGGCCTGTGGGCCACGGCCTGTGGGCCAGCCCCTAAAAAAAATTTCTTTCTTTTTTTTTTTTTTTTTCTTCCCTCCTCTTTTTTTTTTTTGAGAGAGTTTCGTTCCTTTTTTTTTTGTTTTCTTTCTCCTCCCTTTTTTTTTTTTAGAGAAAGTTTCTTTTCTTTTCTTTTTTTTTTTTTTTTTTTTTGCTCATCATGATAATGCATTTTTTTTTCGCAAATCTAGATGTTCATGCATGCCTTTAATTTGTAAATTAAACTTGTAGCATGATGTGATTGCATACCTGAAGTGTTGCAAATTTGGGAACTTGGAGCTCGCAGTGATGTGAGCCCTTCCTGATTTTGCGGAGGACTTTTAGGTTTCGGAAAGTTTGGAGTTTCGGAGCTCGCAGCGATGTTGAGCCCTCTTCAAGCTTTCTATTTCTTTCGGGATAGTTCCTTTTCTTCGGAATTGCCCCGTCATCATGTCAAAATTTCGCCAGATTTTTTTTTAGCGAGATTCTGTCATTTTGATGTTTGATCTTTTTCTTTTCCATCCTTTTCAGGTGGTTCCTCTAG
>CM022945.1:73488915-73728183 GCA_012931725.1 Litsea cubeba
AACAAATAGGCATAAAAATTAACCTATTGAGTTGCAATAAGGTGAAAAATGAACATTTTTCATCTCATATTAGGTCCTTTTACTCACATTTTTATACTATCAAAAAGAAATCTCACTGTAATTAGACTTATGACCTCAAATAACATGTTTTAAACATGATTCATATGGTGAGCTTAATTTTGGTTGAAGCAAAACTTTTCACAGCAATAAGATAGAATAGTGAGCTTAAAGCATTTGGGATTTTAGAAGTGGCCTAGTTAATGACTTTTTATAACACTGCTTAAAGAATATGTACTTCCCTCTTGCAGATTTTCCAATAACTTGGAACAACTTTTTGGTAAATAAGCATACATCAAAAGCAAAAAGTAAAAAACACCAGCAACAACACTCACCCAACAAAACAGCAAAAAGAAAAAGGGAGGGATAAAAAAAACAAAGAAGCAGCCAAAATCAACTCCCCACCACAAGCACAACAGCCACCCTCTCCCAAAAAAATATCCTAACTAATATCACTTGGAACAATTAATTTGGCAAACTTACTCTCATTCAATCATCTAATGATAAATACCCACTCTCAATCATCCTCATCAAATTGAATCGGGTCCTCTAATTTTGAGACTTAGAGAGTTATTGAGACAGGTGGAAAGCCACCAATTGAAAATCAGGTTTGTTCTTTTAAAAATAAGTGAGTCTTTCAATTTCACAATAAAATGTACTTTATATGGATGAGGATAAATTAACTAAAAAACATAAAAATCAACTAAAAGAGATATCCACAGCCCATGTCAAGCAAAAAAAAAAAAAAAAAAAGGCCAACAACCTATGACTAGATGAAACTCATTGAGGAGTTTACTAAGAAATAAAATCTTCCATCAAAAGATGGATGGGAATACCATGTGAAGATTTGATTTCCTTGCATAATTGAAAATCAGATTACTCAAATAAAACACCCAGGCCGTTTGTGAGGGGTGTCTCCAATTTACTCCAAATAAGAATTGGCCCCACCATAAGATTGACCACATGATGCACAACATGATCTAATGGCGTGTGGCATGCGACGAGCTCCTAATAAATTAAATCTCGAAAAGTTTCTTCCACAAAGGGGCATTTATTTTGACCCACTCATATTTTCAAGACGGGCACACATTTGGCAGTTGTCCTTTGGAATAAGCATAAATTAAAGAAAAATGGGTTAGAGTGCACAAATCCACAAAAAAAAATGAGGATTTTTCAAATCTCACAAGGATGATGCCCGGCCTAAAAATAATTTCGTTTTTAAAACATGAGAATTTCCATTGTCCCAAATACAATTTCCAAAATATACAATTTCCATCACCCCCATAAAAAGCAGAAATCTTTCTTTTTTTTTTTAAGGGATTTGGTTACCAAAGATAACCTAAAAAGTGGGCCTCAATGTGATGAGAAATTCCACTCTAAAAGAGGATCCGGACTTGATCAAAATTGGCAGTCCCGATGCCAATACCGGTATAAAGACTAGGGAGTGATGGATGACGTTAGATCCTGAACTGATCACACCAAAAGATCGCAAGAAGGGCAGAGAGACTGCAACTCTATAGAAAGAGAGAGTCAAACCTCTCCCTCTTCCAAGCCGGGGCAACAACATACAAAACAAAAAAAAAAAAAAAGAGAAAAAACGCTCCTTCCTCACTCGCTTTCCAGTTTCCCCCAAATTCCCGGGAAAAGACAAGGATTTTCCTCGAAATCGAAATCCCCTCTCCTTGTATTTCTGTTGTTGCTGATTTTCCCTGTAATTAGCGAGAGCGAGAGAAAGAGATGGTGGGGGCAGCAGAAGAAAAGGTTGAAGAGACTGGAGACGCAGGTGGAGAATGGAGGAGGAGGAGCTTGGGACTATCTCTGCCTCGTCAGAAACTCAAGGCCCGTTGCTCCCACAACGTTCTCAAATTCGGTCTGCCCATCCTCAAAGACCCCAATTCCCGATCCAAACTCGGCAGCGATGGTCAGATTTCTTTTATTCCATGATTTTACTTTTCCAGGAATTGGGATTCTCTCTCTGTTTTTTTTTTTCTTTTTTTTGGTACTTGGTCGTTTATATCAAAGATTGTGTTTTAAAGATTCGGAAAAAACTGAACTTTATCGCTGGTGATAACGATATCTGATGGGATCTGTGCTTTAGGGCACGTTTGGAAGCAGATTAGGGTACCCCTTTTCTTCTGGGGGCATCTTGTGTAGCAGTTTTTGTTTGGTGTAGTGATGGGGAAGGAGAATAGAGTGCACAGACCCATGGGGGAAAAATGGCCCCCCAATTGTTCCCCTTTTGGATTTCTAAATCCTATAAAAATGTGGGTTTTGGCAATGTTTTTTAATGGAAATTGACGGCGCCACCCATCGGATTTACGATTTTTAGTGGAAGACTTTGGGCTGTTTTTATTTCATGGAATTGAAAATTTTTTTTTCAAAGGTGTTTATTCCTAGAAGTGGTTAAAATTGAAGAAAAATTGGTGAAGATTCATAATTGGCAAGAAAACAATCTCCTTTTTAATGGGAAATGAATTAAGGGGAGATGGAAAAAGACTACCCAGCCATGACCCTAGTAAATCAGACCATAGGAAAGTCAGGTCCCATCTACATCTCCACTATTACATCTAATATTCCTATGCCAGAACCTATTTTACCATGATTTCCTAGGAATGAAAAATTCTGTGCGGACAAACCGGCCCTTCACTTTGTCAGTGGGAATTTCACTCTTATGATTGCACTCAGCTAGATTTCTGGTTAGTTTTCTGCGTGTATGAATCTGGTAGCAATGCCAAATGTGCAGGATCTAACGCAATTAGTGCCCATTTGCCTAGTTGGTGCTGAAATCTGTGGAGTTTACAGTAATGTAGGGTTTATCAAAAGGAGTACTAAAGAAGTGAGTAGTGAAGGGTCTAAGGTGGGTTTCTGCATGGGACCATCACTTTCTTGGGATTTAATTTTCTATGGTGACTGGTGGGTAATGATTTCGTATCAAAGGGTAGAGCATTTGATTTTGATGGCCTCTTTGATAGAAATGCATTGCCAAATGGGCCCTCAATGATTTGAACATAAACAGGTCAGTGCTTATTCTAATAGTGTTGTATTCAACTGTCTTCGGTGGGTTTAAACTTTAGACAGTGGTCATATCAAGAATTCCTTGTCATTGATTCAAAAACACCAGTATCCAAAAATAAATTGCTGAAAACAGGAATTTGTAGTACCTTGCAGGCTGCAACTGAGGAATGACAAGCATTGACTATGTTGCAAGTAAAATGAGAAAAATTGTCTACGAAGAATAATTATGGCTGGAATTTGGAATGTATAACTATAATAGAGAAATGCAAAGGGAATCTAGATAGAGTTTCATGGTTCTGTGTTTAGTGGTTTATGTGAATTCAGTAAGTTGTTCATTCAAGCAGAGCATATTATGGGATATGGACATAGCTTGTATGTTTACTTTTGAGCATAACACTTCAAGACAATCCCTTTATGGGATGAAGCTACGGAGATGATGATGGTCATTCAAATTTCAAGTAGAGAAAGAAAGCATGTTGATGTGAGAGATGGAATCTGTCTCGTGTTTAAGTTTAAAACTAAAAGTTAGTCCACCATAATGATAAAAAGGAAAAGATAAAAAGTGTTAAAAACAATACAAAATGATGAATTTTTTATTTATTTGTAATGAAAATATAATTATCAAAAGTTGAAAAACAATAGTTTTTCTAAATTAAAATGGTTGGATTTATATTATTATTATTAATTTTTTTTTTTTTGGGGGGGGAGGGGGACTAGAGATTTTTGTGTGCTCTTTTTTGTGTGAAGAGGTAAACCACTGCAGACATAAAATGTAAGAATCTCGTGTTTCAGGAGGATCTGAAAACCTACTAGTTATGTTTATACATTTTCGATATGCTTTCTGCGTATATGGGAGTGTTGATATGTTAATGGTAAGAGTAACAGAGCCTTAAATCATGTAATGGATGGTCAATTCTGAAAAAAAAAAAAGCAATAAAGCTATCTACCCTTGCCTTGCCCTTTGAAAATACAATCAGACTGTCCACCCTTGATCCTTTTCCCTTCACCTCTCCTCTTTCTGTTGCAATCATGTTGGCAAGACAACGAGCTCCTAGTTTAGAATGATTGCATGTTTATACGAAACTATCTCTAGTGTGGTTTATCTCTACACAAAAAAGAAAAAAAAAGGATTATAGGAACAAAATGTTCTCTCCCATTTTGCCAGTCATTGCAAGAGCTATTAAGTCCGGATACGGCGTGGATACGATAGAGATATGCCTAGACATGGATTTTACATATAAAAAAGTGAAGTATCATATATGATACGTCATGAAACGTTGCCCATTTTTAAGTATCCCGGCATCATAGTGCAAGAGTTAATATTGAAAGAGAAGTATGATTAATTAGCTTCAAAGTAATCATTATTCAGTTTCACAACTGGTTGTGTACTATGAATCATAGAAATTAGGGATTGAAGTTGAGAAAAAAGGGGATACAAAAGTGTTTAAATGGTATATAGAGCTAATAGAGATTGATAATTAGTTCTCAATATGAAAAAATAATAAAGGTTTCCAAAAGCAAAGCAATAAATAGAGTAAGGTCTATTTTCCGAGATATTTCCATAACCTCAGATCTACTGAGGTCACCAGAGTGCGATGTTAGATGTCCTACTGCTACTACTACTTTGTATTGACAAAGGGTTAGTTTTCCTTCATAGGTAAGTGGGAAATCACCAATATCGTAGAAGGCATTTAGGAAAATTAGATTTCCTATTTGTGTCCCTTGAAGCAGCAAGTGGTCAATTATGATTTGAAGCAGTTCACATTGCATGAACTGATTTTTTTTTTTCAAATCATATATAGCTTTGCTATCTTGTTACTGAAGTTTAGAGCTGTTTTTTTTTTTTTTTTTTCTTGACATGATATCAACCTCACATGTGTCTCTCAATGCAGAGTGGACTCTTTATGAGCAGGTGGCTATAGCAGCGATGGACTGCCAGCAACTTGAAGTGGCAAAGGTTAATTTCTTCTTCTGATTCCCTGAAATAGATGCTTTATTTATTCTCTGGGATAAAATATTCAAAAACATTGTTTACAGGAAGAGAGAAGGGTTCTTTTTGAGTAAATATGAATCAATCCCACAATCTCATGGCTGCAACAGTATGAACCGTCCAACTTAGTTAATGTTAAAATCTGGGGATATTGAAATTCGAGAACCAGAACAATCTTCCAAATCAATGACATGGAAATTTATGAAAATACTAGCAAGTTGATTATTGCCACTCAAGTTTTTCAAAGAGCCAATTGCTTCCCATAATTGTGACTCAACTTAATGCTTGGATCCTTGCCTAACTGATTAATTCACCAAGTTTCAATCCTCAACTGCCGAATCCCCTTCTTCGATCAGTGGCCCATTATTTTGGCCCACTTTTATTTTCTTAGTTTTCTTTCAATAGTATTATCTTTTTCTTTCAATAGTTGAAGCTATTGTTGGGGCACGTTTGGAAACAGTTGGAGTCCCACGGCCTATGGAATCCATGTTGTACTTTTCCTTTGGGTGATTTCATGACTATGGAATCCATGAATATGATTCTTTTGGGTATGGTTGTGGGGATAGGAGGAGAATACACATTTGCGTGGAAAAAGTCACATTCTAGCCCCTCCCCTTGGACTTCAAATCCTAAAGATCATGGATTTTTTGTTAAAAAAAATTCTCAAAAAACATTTGCAGCAAATATTGGATTGGTACATGATGCAGGCCATGGGCTTGTGTGGAAGTACGGGAGCACGATGGTGGATGATGGAATGAATAGAGTGTCACGCCAATCGATCGAAAAGGATCGTTTGGCTCTGATACCATTTGATGCAGGCCATAGGGTTAGGGCTTGCGTGGAAGTGCCGAAGCACGTGTCCGCAGACACTATCACGTCGTCTCCGCAGAGACAATCAATGAGGATGCACCTCAAAAGGGATAAAACCCAATTCTATTTATCAATCAATTCTCTGTGAGATCTAAGTCTCTTACAGTGCTCATATAAATAACAAAGAAAACTTGGTGGCTAAGAGAACCTGATCAAACTAGGAAACAAAATTAGAAACTATCCTAATTAAAACTCTTTTATAACTTTGAAATCTAATGACAAATAATTAGGGAAATAACATAATTTCTAAACTAGATTGGCCCCTGTGTGGGCCCACAGGTCCATCCTGCATCAGCACATTCTTCTAACCATCATGTAAACTGTTTCTCATTCCATTTGTCTCTTTATATCATGTTTCTTAGAACAATCACATGCAAGATTATTAAATTGGCAGTGATCTAACTTGGAAACCCTTTCTGCAGGATTGTCTAAAATCTCTTCGTAAGAAATTCCCAGAAAGTACAAGAGTTGGTAAGTGTGTGTTTATTTATTATTATTTTTTTAACTGAGCTTTTAGAATTTCCATTATGAAAATTAGTTAATTGAAGTTGATTCATACTTAAATGAATAGATTTCGTTTTGTCCAATCTTCATGTGATTTCGCATGCATGCATCAGCATAGGTGCCTCAAATTGAAGTCATGCATTTTATCACGACCTAAAAGATTAAATAGAGTGAATCTCCTGTTATTTATTTTCATTCTGAACATTTTCTATCAAATACTCAAGAGCATGACTTGTTAGAGAGTTCATTTGTGGGATGAGGGATTCCTTGATAGAGAGGGAAATTGTTCTGATTTTCCATGCAGCCCACTATTCTGTTGTTTGGTGCGACACATATTCCTTGTGGAGAGGGAACAAAATGAATTGCTTTTCCTTATTAGCGAGGATTTCAATTTCCTATGAGAGGGGTAGGAATGCAAGATTCCTCTCTCCGGTGGAAGTATAAATCTTCTGAGAACAAAATCCTGTCATTGCACAAATAAGTCCATTAAATACTATCTGTGATCATTTAATCTACAAAGTATTAAAATGACCTTTTACGAACTTAAATGACTTGCAAAGCATCATGAAGTCTGAGACCATCCAGCTTCCATATTAATAAAACAATTATTACTAATTCTTAGCAAACTACCTTAAATGACTAGTGATTTTATTATGTAAAACCTAGACTCAAAGAGTCAAAGTAGAGATAAAATTAGGGTTCTTATCATTTCTCAGGTAACCGCTAGCTGTTACCATTATTGAGAAACTAACTCCTAGTGGTCCCTTTTTTTTGCTTTCTCTTATGAGTTACCACCTCCTATCTCTATCCATCCTCTTTGCATTTAGAATTTGTTAGAAATTGGTACTTAGAAAATATCTACTGTACAATGAATGGTTCCCACTGTTTTCCTCTTGACTGGTAGATGGTTTCACCATTTTCTGTAAATCCACGAGTTTATTCAGTTTCAGTATGACAGTGTTTATTTGGGCACTTATTATGTTTGGCTAGTAGTTTTACTATATTTTGCGACATGCCATGGTCCTTGTTTGGCAATAATCTTCAGCCAGATTAGAGTGCATGCTACTTGAAGCAAAGGGATCATGGGCAGAAGCAGAGAATGCTTATGCACGACTTCTGGAGGATAATCCACTTGATCAAGTAAGTCAGCAGTGCCTGTCTGAATTCTGAAGTGAACTTTTGAAATATAAATGGGTCCTTTGGTTGAGGAGGAAAAAAATGAGGGTAGAGATTTTTGTGACGTTTTTTCTCCAATTCCACTTCCTCCTTGCTTCTATTCGTCCAAGTGGCCCTCAAATTTTCTTTACTCGAACTTTCTTCCACCTTATTTGGGGGTCATTACATCATCAGGTCATGCACGACCGAAAGCAATACAAAGTTATCAAGAAGTTGATCTCATGACCTGCATAAGGGGGCGCCTGATGTGTGTGCTTCTCATGTTTGCATTTAAACTTTTGATGTGCTCATTTCAAGAGAGAGTATACGAAATTCAGGCTGAGAATATTGATGTTCTCTAGGCTTTAGCTTGTACTAGTAGGGTGTGCTGGTCATGTGATCCAAGTTGTTGATATGATGTGTTCATCCTCAGAAAATTTCCCAGATTCAAAGCCCTATTCAACTCATCATTGGCCTTCTCTTACCCATCTATTTTCTGACCCCAATTGAAGGGCTACAATACTTGCATCTTGGAGATTTTTGGCAAGTAGGGCTTATCATATATGGATTACTGAGATGCGGCACCCACTGGCAATCTTGTCCAACTGCATATATGCTCAACCCAAGCATTGTATATTTCCTCTTAAAATGTTATGAATGTCGTTAAAGAAGAAATGTTCCGGATAGAAGTTTACATGTGCTTTTCATCAATCAAAAACTAAAGTTCAAAGGCTTTTCTTTTTTAGGCAATCCACAAGAGGAAGGTTGCTATTGCAAAGGCACAGGGTAATATATCAAGTGCCATCGAATGCGTCAATAATACCTATGAATGTAAGAAAGCAATACTAATCCCTTAATTGTTATCATTCCTTTGTTTTCTTTATTAAAATCATGTCCTTTCTGCTGCTGTTTTAACTTTACAAACATTGCTGATTTGGCTTAATTCTATTACAGATTTATGGCAGATCATGATGCTTGAGAGAACTTGCTGAAATATATGTTTCCCTACAGATGTAAAAATTGTTCCTACCCTTTGCGTGATGTCAGATGTGCAGTATTTTCTTAGCTTTAATTTTCTTTTCTTCTTTTCTCCAATCAGGTATAAGCAAGCAGCTTTTTGCTATGAAGAGCTAATTTTATCTCAACCCACTGTTCCACTTATCACCTAGCTTATGCTGAGGCAAGTGGACTGTTTATTGTTGGTTTGGTGCTTAAGTAATTCTGTTGTTTCTCTCTGTCATAATTTGAACTGGGGAAAATATTAGTAGTGTCAATACTTGCACATTGTTTGTGTTCAGCAAAGTTGCACTCTGAGGTCCTCTTTCATGAAGGTAGATCATTCAATCAAACAACCCCACAAACAAACCACCACCACCACCCCGCAAACCACAAACCCCCTACCCCCCTACCCACCCCACACCCCACTCCACCCCACCCCACCCCACTCCACCCAACCCCACCCCACCCACAAGAGAAAAAAGAAAAACCCTTTCTAAGGTCCTCTTTCATGAAGGTAGATCATTCAACCAAACAACCCACAAACAAACCACCACCAACCACCCCGCAACCACAAACCCCCCCAACCCACCCACGAGAAAAAAGAAACCCTTTCTTCATGAGGTGGCACTTGCTTGTGTACAAGTTGAATCTGATTTATATTCTACATTATATCGATATGATCTTTATAGACCCATGACTATATGTGAACTCACAAAGTAAAAACTCTCTCAATCCATTCAAGTGATGTTTGGCCCAATGCGAATTCGTGGGGGTGGTTTTTTGATCATGTAGGTTAATCTTCACAGAGAGGACAATATAATACATATATTAATCTATCATAACCATGTGGGTGCCCTCTTTTTAGGGTTGTGGGACCCCCCTCTGATCAATTGTAACGGCCCGGGCCCGTTGTCCACATGATATTATCCGCTTTGGTGAATGCTCACCGGACCCAACGCCCTTCTAACAGGGGGGCCACAAGCGTGACATCAATCCAACCCCTTCACACCCTCTAACAAATCCACTTAGGAAATGTCACAGACCTCATGATATTGAAATCCTAACAAGATTATGCCCTATAAAATCATTGAGGGCCATGGATTAAGGGGGTCGCACACAGTAGGTACATCCAGGGCCTTTGTTTCCCCCACCTCCCCCAAGATTGCAGTGGCCCAGGTGGTCCTCGGGAGAGCATGCCTTTTATATTTAAACACCATCCAAATGCGGCTGGACCATTGGATTGAAATTTTGGGGACTTGTGACATTTAGGCTGCGGTTGGGGGTTTGGGTATTGTTTGTGAGGGGTGGTGTTTCAGGGGTTGGATGGATCATAGGGGGCCCCAGATGTGCTTCTCACAGAAGTCCGCAGGGAGCAGGAGAGTATCCTCAAACACACACATATATGGAGAGAGAGTACCATCCTTTATAATTTTTTTTTTTTTTAATGACCATCCTTTATAACTGAGGTATTAGTTTTCTATATAGTGAGTGTTATTTACTGAACTCCCATGCTTGCTTCCATGATTCATTAGGTACTCTACACTCTGGTGGCTTAGAAATCTTCAGATGGCTAAAAAATATTATGCATCCACTATTGACTTGACGGGAGGCAAGAACACCAGGGCTCTATTTGGTAATGTTTGGTGAGATATTTTAACTCATTTACTTGATTCTTTACCATGATTACTCACATGTGATTCCCCCTCTCTGGGAACAGATGCAACCTTGTCGATTTGCATAACTATAATACCTTTCATTTCGTTACAGTTTTGAATGAATAGATAGGATAATTGCTTCATTCTACCATTTCCAAGAATTACTTATACAGGAAAATTAAAGGGTCATTAACCTCAACCAAGTGGCCCACCTAGGCAGACAAAATAAGCAATTGCAAAAATATGCAAGTTCGTTCCACTTTTAAAAAAATATCCAAGAATGAATGATCGTTCCTTACATGGGTATAATAAGCTTCTAATAATTTCTGCCTAAATTTAAGAATCCTAATACATACGAAATAGAAAAAGAAAATTTCAGCTCAAAGAAAAGATTCCAAAGAAGGGTCCGTAGTGTATATCCTCATTAGATGTTACTCAAATAATATCGCCCGCCACCACATTTAAAAAAGAATTCAAATATTTCTTATAGATCATCTTACAGTGGGCCTAGATCATTTAAATTTCTCATAGAAAATGGGGAAATGGGACACTTGATTTTTCTTGAGTGTGCCCCACTCAGAAGCCTCACAAAACTCAGAATTCCAATTTTCTTAGTCCACTCAATACACCCACTCTTGAAAACTCTAAACCATTAACAAAGGCCATTTGACAGGCCCAGAGCCTTTTCAGTTCTTTTTTATATACAGAAATGGGGCATTGGGCCCTATTTTGATTTTTCTTAAATGGGCCTCACTCAAAAGCCTCACTAAATTCTAATGAGTGGGAGGCTGGGAGCCCAAAAGTCGCACACTCTACAAATAAATGAAAGAGGAGGAGGAGGAGGAGGAGGAGGAGGAGGAGTTACAACAGGTCAGGAGTTAGTAACTGGAGCTTTGGTGAGCGCAAGGTTCTAAGCTTAGGCGAGTGACACACAAATGATGGCATGCAGCTCATAAGAGACATGAACGACCCTTCCTCTGATTTCGCTGCGTAGAAAGTAATTGAAACAAAGAAAAATGAAGTGTCTGGCTGACAGAAGGAACTGAAACGAAGAGCTTCGGTCGGTCAGTAAAGACAAAAATGCCCTCATAAGTTTTTCAAATTGTATCTTCTACCTGTGGAACACATTTCGTCTACCAAAATCCTTTCTTCCGGTCCAAAATCAAGAATTTCGTCCGAAATTCATTGAGACTTCCACTGAAACTTTTGTGGAGGGATGTTCAGTTCTGTTTCTTGACTGAACTGAGATTGTTGGCAATTTCAGTCTAGCTGAACGGAATTTCGCAGTTATGATTCTTAGACTCAGCCTCACTGATGAAATTGCCTGCATCTGTTTGCTTGAATAATTAAGGTGCGTAATGTATGGATGAAGGTTCTATCTCATTTGATTCCTTCAAACCACTGGACCGTAGAGATAAAGTATCTACCCAAGCCAGCCATTTCTACTAGGTGAAGCAAGACTACTAGGAAGAATTATTTGCTTGTGAGAAATGAATTGTATGTAACGACCCGGAATTAGGGGCCCTTCGAATTCCGTGCCGAGACTCGTAAGCATCACACACATAGGGTAAATCAAAGATCACAAAAAGATTCAGGCATTTATCAGCTTAAACCAACTTGTATTAAAAATCCAAATCTAATAAACAAATGTAACATTGTCCAATAAAAATAATTGCAATGTCTATAAAATGAAATAATCTGAACAATCTGTAAATCTATTTCTTCTTCATCTATGTGGCTTCGACGCTAAAGTACGTATCCCAAAGTCTATCTCCCGATCATTACGGTTTTCCTGAGTCGCCAGGGTTCTGATTACCTGGATTGGGGCAAATCCACAAAATATCAGTACAATTGAGTGAATAGATATTTCTAATCTATTTGTGCATTTAAACATATGCTTAGATAAGATTACACAACAAATTAAAGTACATCCAAAGTCTCATTCAAGCCAAGGTTGGAATCGGGTCAAACAACGACAACCTCCTAGCCACCTGTTAGCACCAGCCCAAATAAAACCGACCACCAAGGTCCAAAATAAATCCGACTGCCAATGTCCAAAACCATCGACCACTAAGGTCCAAAATAAATCCGACCACCAAGGTCCAAAACCAGTAAACTGGTACCACAAAATCGACCTTTGCCAAAAGGTCCAACATCAACAATCCTCACAAAGTCGGCTATACATGCTCATGGTCTAGGGGTGTCCAAAAGGTTCCTCCAAACAAACAAAGTCATCGTTTCTCAGTTTTCCAATCAAATAGCAAATATGTCTCATAAAAAATATGATATTTAGCATGTCCTCAACATTAGTAATGGGCAAATTCCATAATCAACCCCTTCTCAAATTATGTGGATTTAATCTGCCTCAGTCCGAATCAAAATTGGTGTACGAGATGAGAGAGGTCAATTACATAACTCACCCTTTACAGTTTTGAGGGAAATATTCAATTACCAAATTAACCACAACATATACATATACAAACCACACAATCTACCATGTGAGGTCCCCAAATAAAAAAGACATAAGCATATTAATCCACATACATATTTCAAGTCACCATATATTCAAATAACAGTGTCCAAAATACCGATTTGACAAATCAAGAACTAAAGGAAACCATAACAATGAATAACAAGCCTTTGTTTGCAATTTCAGAAAACTTAGGATCCCATTACAATTTATACAAGACAGTTGGGTCTAATGGTAATTTCAGAAAAGTTACAAAGGTAAAACACAGATTCGACAGATTCCCAACATGGTCTCACGCTTCTCATATTGAAGTCAACTGGATAGTGGGCCCCACTGGTCCAAACCTAAGATGGACCTAACACCAAGGTCGCCCATCAGTCCTCTACCCATTGCATGGACCTGATCTCTAATCAGGTGGGCCAGGGGGTCCCGCTAGAGCATGTCGACATTCAGCCCAAAAACCTGCAACTACCGCCTCTCTTCCTTCAGGGAAAATGGATTAGGGCCCAGATGGGACCCACTCCACATGGGTCCACTACCCTAGGGGTCGCCCATGGGTCCCCCTTCGGATCCCTGGATCAGATCTCTCATCAAGTGGGCCATATGGTCCCACAACACCTATCAACAGAACCTGTTCCTGACGATTTGGAAGTGCAGAATTCAATTCCCTGCCTTGGATCCCCATCGGATTCTCTTTCTTTCTGTAAGAATCATTATCTAGGGATTACCTTAACCAAAAGAATTCAATCATCATGTCTAACCAAGAAAACTAATCATTCATTATTTAAAACATGGCCTGTTTGTGTCGACAGTTTCTTACAAACATCTGAAATTGTGATCTATTATGCAACAATCCAATTTCTTATCACAAAGTAATGCTACAGAAGTGCTGGCAAACAAGGTGTAATTGTAAAGCAATGCAATCCGTACAACCATCGACTCGTCATCTTCATAATGTAATTTCATCAAGACACGTATATGGGGAATTCTACTCACCATAAAATAGAGGAAAATACACAAGAACAAGGCCAGAAATTCAGAACCATACAATTAGATTAGAATCTCCACTCACATGTAATGGCTTGAAGGAAAAGAAAGTATAAAAGAGAGAGAGAGAGAGAATAGCTTGAGAGAGGCTTGGGGTCGATCAATATATAAATGCTAGAAGTTAGAATCCTTTTCAAGTCCTCTTCCTAATTTTATTATTTCCTTCTCACATGCCAATCCTATTCCAAACAATAATAGAGTCTATGGTATAACCAACACAAGTCCCACTCGAATTCCTCCATCAAACTATGGGTCCCGAAAATCAAGAAAAATTAAATATAAAATATCAGAAAATAATCTAGACAAGGGCTAGCTTGAAGACCAGAAGAGAATGATTGGTTTGGAATCGTATTCGTAGAATTAAGAAGTAACAGCAATAATCCAGATCTCCTGAACAAAAGAAGTGACGAGAACCACGACAAATTTTAGTTACACTTTGATACCCCTCATGGATACTGTTTGAATTGTTTGTACTTTTTTTACCCATGTTTGAATTGTTTGTACTTGATGCATGGTTACATAATTCTACATTTTGCCTGCGAGAAGCGTAAGATATAAGAATCGAATGTACAAGATGGTCATTGATGAAGAAGTAATCATGGTTCAAAATATAGCGACCGCATTATTGGCCATAGCAGTTGAGGCTGTTATGCTATTTTGAAAATAGCGGTGCTACGGTCTACGGTCTGAAACCTAGTAGAGTCAACCCATTTTAATTTAAAACACTGATTTTCCTATTTCTTCTCTTCAATAGCCTCTCCTAAAGTTGCCTTTACCCTTCTATAGTTCCAAATCAATAATAATAATAATAAAAATAAAAAAAAAACACAAGATTGGCTGCTACACAAGATTTGAAATTTTTTGACCACTTAAAAAATTCACACTGTTACACCGCTGCATATCGCCACAAACCGCTAAGTATCGCCCACTACGTAACGTTTTGGCCACTTGCCACTATGCCCGCCACAACCGCTATCTTGATCCTTGGAAATAATCAGAACAGGGTCTTACAATAGGTGATAGGCAACTTGCATCTATCGACCTAGTCACATTTACAACCGTACTAAATGACATGGTGGAACATGATGCATAGCCACGAGGTTGTGTGTTTGAGTCATGTGACCAATAAAAAGAAAGGTCAGAAAGCCCTTGTTAGTTTGAGACATTTGGTGTGATGTGCTCCACAAAAACATGACCCATATCCTCAGAAATAAATAGGGAAAGGGAAAAAAAAAGAGGTGGCTTCATTACTTAAAATTGCATCACGATGCTCAAGCCAATGCATACAGATCAAATACGAAACCATGCATGTCATTCTAATGCCCAAGAATCAGTAAGGACTCCAAAAGAAGACAATCAAAATCAAAGCTCAAAGTGACAGCCCCAAGTGTAAAGGAATAACAAAGGTGGGATAAGAAAATTGGGAGAATAGATGTTGAAGGGGGCTTGATTGTGGGTGAAGGGGTTCATGTGAGTTTTCGGAAGGATGTATGAGCGGGTGATAAATCCATTGAAGTTTCATTTCCAAGCTTTAACAAGTCTCCAATTAGAAAATTGATTATATTAAATCTTATGAGGAAGTGGTAGGGAGGAAGATGGGTCTGGAACCCCACATTTCAAAGAAATTTCATGGATGATGAAACTTGGATCTACAATGGATCTCACCTGAGTCGCCACAGCTATCCTCCTTAGGAGAATTTCAAACTCTGGTTCAAATAGGAGTAGTACGCCATTCTAATGTGCGTTGGATGAACCACATCCCCAGGTCAGGCATTGGTGGGCACATTGAACTATCCATGTGGTTGAGAGGTCTCACAGCCCAGGCATGACGCAATTATTAGGGCACTCTCTACCATTGTGCTAATAGAGGCCCCACTATGCCAAAAGTGATTGAAAGCCAATCCTTCTCTTTCCTTTTTGCACCCCCAAGTCGCCACATGGGAGGGGCATGGGGGCATAAAAAAAGGGGATCTTAACAACTTGTTCTGACTTAATGATAATAAGCTCATGAGCTGGTGTTCACCATCGAGAAACAAAGGACAACTTCCATCTCTAAGCTTAGTTGAGATGTAGCTCACTTCTTTAGCTCTCTCTTTGGAAAGGAGGTGATGCTTGTTATGACTTCACTTTGGTTACTAGTGTCCAACACCGCGCAACCCCAAACCCCCCCTCTCCCCCCTCTCTCTCCCTTCTTTCCTTTTGGTTAAGTTGACGACTTGGGCATAGCGTGGCAAGCAGTGTGCACTGTGCACAAGGCCGGGAACGAATTCACCTCCATATGGTTGATTGACGATTACTAGCAATTCTAGCTTCCATATAAGCAAGTTGCAGCCTAAAATCCAAACTTAGGATGGGTTTTTAGAGTTGGCTCTCCCCGGTGGGATCGTGAAGGTAGTTAGGAGTTGAGGGTAGGCAATTTGCTTGAGAAAAAAAAAGAAACTAGTGGAATCTTCTCAAGCAAATCTATTTTCTTGCTTATCCATCCAGGATCATATTCATCATATCCTTTCAAATTTGTTTGAAAATCACTGGCCCGTTAGAAAGTGAAGACCTTTTGTTGTTCCACCATAGTTATCAATATTGTTTCCTTTCCGCCAAAATAGCCGAAAATTTTGTTTCGGCCATGAAACAGAAATGAAATGCGTTGTATGACTTTTTTGTTTGGCTTTTGGTCAATTTCTGCCGAAAACAAGGATTTCGGCTGAAATTGACCGAAGTGGACAAAATGGTTTGGAGAATGTCCAAATTTCAAACATAAAGGTTGTTAATTTTTATTGTTATGAAAATTGTGTTTAAACTTTATTGTGGGAAGGAATGTGCTTAAATTTATACTTGTATGTTATAATATTGTTTTATCATAATGATTTAAATGCATAAATTATATTTTATATTATATTATTTATTCTTTAAGGTATATATGTATATTTTGATTTTAATTAATTTTTTCGAAACGTAAGCCCAAAATGTTTTATTGAAATTCCGAATCCAGCCGAAACATTTCATTTTAGTGGCAAGACTGAAATGAGGTCTAAAACGAAATTGACAACTACACGTTTCACCCACAAATGATACCCAACTGTTTGACCACTTAAAATCTCGTAACTTTGCTCCACCTAACATATGCTTTTTTATGTTGTTCAAATGAAAAAATTAGTTTCAAGCAAAAGAGAAAAAAAAAAGTTGACCATCATTTTGCACATTGCCTATTCGCTTCATTTGGTTTGCTTTCCTACACCTCTTCACCATTGCTTGGGTAAGGCAGAGTCCTTTAAATCTCTGATGACAGATGAAGATTGGGCTCTTCTTAAAAAATTGGGCAAATTTTATGAAAAAATGGTTCCACTTGCAATCTCATGTGGTGTTGGAAAGAAAGAAACAAAATAATCCTTGAAGGAAAAGGTTCCCCATGGTATGTCATATTTACTTGAATTGAGTGGCAGTCAATGAATGGGGTCTTCAAGCCCAGGAATTTTATGGCATATCTGCAACTTATTTGCATAGATATTGGGAAGCGGCAATTGATGGCCCAGTAAAAAATGCCCTATTAGATCCTCAAATTAGATTTCTGAATGGAGGGTGATAAGTTGAATGTTATTGGGAGCTTGAAAGGGAACTCTGACCCATCAGGAATGTGGGGTGGGGGGGGAAGCCATAAGAATCATTACAGTGAGGCTTTGATGTCTATCTCAGGCCGATAAGATTTGTTTACTCTCTGCATTCTTCTCTTATTGTGAAATTCTGTTATTTCTGAAAAGAATCATCAATTGTATTTTAATCTAAAAATGCCATGATAAGTAGGCCCCACAATGTAGATTTTCTTCAACCTTTATCACAATGAAGGTTTTGAAAATCGGACTTGGGCCGACTAAGTCTCCCTTGAGTGAACTAAACTCAAACGAGTTCGCCTAATAACATTTAAAAAATATGAAAATTAACAAAAAAAAATCCAAAGAATAGAAACTATAGTTTTATTAATCTAAAATTTTAAGATTTGTTGTATTTCATGTATTAATAATGAATTCTAGTTGTTACAAGTACCCATGTTTATGTTTCATTTAGTTTGATGAATAGTACCACTGTCTCCAAATGATTGGATCTTTAAATGAAAAAAGAAAAAAAAAATAGTGGTTTTGATCTTCTAGAATTAGTTGAAATGTCCATAAGTCTTCATAATTGAAAAAACTAGAAAATAAGTGTATTTAGGGTCAAAAACCATTGGAATTGGCCTAGCGGGTGACTCGGGGCAACTTGAAGCAGTGACTGTCAAGATGGAGTCGATATGGCTGATATATATGACCATTATCACAATTTAATAATGCCACTTGCCAGCTCATTCTTGGTTGAGAATAATTCATTTTAGACAAGCACCAGGAACAGTATATCGTCATCATCTTCATCAAAGCCTTAACCTTATCACCTTTTTTATTATTATTAACGGCATTGCTCCTATTATCTGTGGATAGTACTAAGAAACCCTTGATTTCCTTCAGTGTAGTGTTGCCATCGGTCAGCTGACAAAAGGGCGTAACAAGGACGAGAAAGAGGCCTCAGAGCTTCCATCTCTAGCTGCAATGGCCTTGATGAAAGAGTACAAGGAGAGGGCTCCCGACAAACTTCCTCTGCTTACATCAACAATGAAGAGCATGAAATTAATCTCCTGACTCACTGCATTCTTTGGCATCTCATGACCCTATTTTTACAGAGCCGAAAGGCTTTTTGAATACGATAAAACCTGTTAGGTTACTTAATGATTTTGTTTACCATTGCCTCTATTTTACTTATGGTGGGACCTTTTCTCCAGTTCTGGGTGTAGCCTCTGTACTTCCTAAAATGTGTAGAGGAAATGAGAATTTTGTTTCTTCCATTATTGATACGTTACATATCCAGTTCATGATTGAAAGATCGTTTTGGTTGGCTATATTATGCTTATTATTTGCATTTAAATGTAGGTGGTTACAACGTATCAATGGAAAGAAATGTAAAGGATCAGGAAAACATACATTGCTTCTGAATGGTGGTAAAACAGACTAATTTCCTGATTGTTACCTATGCATCAACATTCAGTACTCTTTATTCCCTTGGATGAGGTTATTAGTCTGGACAATTGTGATGATCATGGGCTTCTATTAGTTTGCTTTTGGATGAATAAGTACAGTAAAGTTAGGCACTTCGGATGATTTGATAGTTTGTTATTGAAATGGACCTAATCATGGTTTGTTTATTCTTTGCATGGGAAATGGTAACCCAAAAGGATGTATTCATCTGGGAAAGAGTCGGTTCTATGGTTCTTGGCTTTTTATTGGATGGGATACTTTTGTTTGTAATTATGTTGGCTCTTTTAGACGGAATATGATTTTGATGCTGCTGATGATTTATTTTTAAGGTCTTGTTTTGATGGCATGAATTTGATGGATTGTTGTCGTAAGAATTTCAAATACCTCAAATCGTCATAAAAAATTCAACCATTGAAATTTGCAAAATGCATCTTCGAAAAAAAAAAAAAAAAAAAACTCTTTTAAAACTCCAAATTCTGGAGCATTCCGAAGATTATGTAAGCCTTTTTATTTCAGTGGTATTTGAAATTTTCTCCATCAAATAGAAAATTTGGAGAATTCAAGAGACAAGGTTGGAATTCCCAAATATGGTGAGTTTTACAAACATAATGACAAACATGAAATAACTTTTTCAGGCATCATTCTTTCAAGGGATAGCATTTGCCCCTGAACAGTAAAAGTTTTAAGTATTTTTTACATAGTTTTTTGTGCGAAATCTTAGAGCCGTGTGATATTGTACATATCATATTGTGCACAATATCTCCGTATTATAATAACAAGTCTGCGAGATATATTTAAACTGATTATTTTAGAAAAAAATATCAAGTTTAAGGGTAGTACGGTCAATATCCCTTCTTTCAATCTTGATGATAATAGGCCTATTATTAATCTTTGAGGTAGGGTATGATGTAGCGTATATATACTTCCATGACATGAGGGCGGACCCCTGAAATAGGTCTGCTGTTCTTCTATCTAATAATGTCTTTTCCCATACCGTAGTAAAGATTAGATTGGTGTGATCTGACTATATTGGATTTAAATTACTGGATCCTTCGTCTAAGGATAGAAATAAAACCAATGATTTGGTAAACCAGCAAAGAGATCTTTTGTGAATACCATAGAAGGAGAAGGACCATGACTCAAGCCCCACCAAAACCATGGCCATTTAGATCATCAGAACTCAGTTGCTCTGGAATCAATTTACCTGTTCTCTAATTACCTGTAACTAGTGTGAAAGGCCCGAAAAAGAAAAAGTAAATGTATAAATTGTCAGTGAGACATCCTTCAATGTTAATTGTGTGCCGCTAGAAAGGTTGAAATTTGCAAGGGAACATTGCTGAGAAGCTCAATCCTTAACAAACGCAGCACTTCCCCGAAAGGTGACCTGGCAATATGTTCTAAGAAAGGCTTTAAATTCTCCACATAAAGAGTTTAGACCCTAAATTATGCTTTTACAGTCACCGAAAGAAGATAATAAAAGAGTGTTTTGTTTGCATCACAGATAAAAATTGGTGGAATCACAACCAGTAACATCAGGGTGAAACTTCTTTGATAAGCGAGCAGCTTTCTTGATGAATGTAATGACAGGAGTCGGTCACACATAATCTGATAAAATGATTATTGAGAGAACAGAGCATGACTTCATGTGATTCCTTGGTTAGAAAAATGGGGTGACGTTGAAGAAGACTTACCTTGAAAAGTGGGGCGCTTCGGCCTTTTGAGGAGGACCACACCTGCAAGACAGACTGATGATATGAATTATGAGATGGCAAAGCATGCATGTCGTGCCTGATTTTATGTAATGATCTCTGCTATGAACAAAGGGGTGATGACCATTTTCTTCTTAGTAGACATTGCATAAAACAGGCCATGGGCTTCCTCTAAACTAGATTGCCCTGGACTCAGATTTTCTGTACTCGATACAACTTGTAACTGGTTATGACAACAAAACAAAACTGACACTTAAATTAGTAATGAATTAACCTCATTTATGTGTATATCCAGTTAAGAAGTTTCAAACAGGCCCTTGGATGCTCCAAATGGCACTTTTCTTAGTGTTGGGAACAGGTACAAAAGAACTGTGAAATCATGTTTCAGCATAACTAGTTTATCCATGAGTTCCATCAGAGAAATCAACCAAAAGAAACCCAAAACTTTCATTAATTTACAAGGAAATGACAATGCATATGGTGCCAACTACTAACTGAAAATGACAAATTCATCATCTGATAATTCAGCAAGTAGATGTGATCTAGTTTGCCAATTAGGAAGTTTAGGGTATTTTGATCTGTATTCATATATGGGCAGATTGGATAATAAACGATGTCAAGCATCAAAGCCAGAGTAGATTCCACTCTCTCGCAATAGCCTCTTCTCCTCTTCCACATAGTTCTTGCCCCTACTGGCCTGACCCAGCTCTCGCTTCCTCTTCTCCTTCTGTGAGAATGAAAGGTTCTTCTCCTTTAATGTCCGTGCATTTTCCAGCTTCTCACCTTCAGCTAATGCTGCACGGGTCTGCTCACGTACTTCATATGATTCTTTAATGCCCCTGTTGTCTGTGCCTCTGTCCTTGCCAGTCGACCAAGACCAATCTTTCTTTTCATCTTCAACCACCGGCGGAGGAACTTTCAAGACTGACAGCCCACCACTGTAGCCATGCTGACTTAAAGCTTCATAGTCAATAACAAGACCACCCTTTTTCTTTTTGGCATTACCTGTTCATGGAGAAAAAAAAATTAAGGTCAAGTAAAAAAATCATAACTCTCAGTTGATACAAAACAAGAGCATAAGCCTTAAAGAGTATTTAGAGGGTAAATTGTACAATCCTTGACCTGAAAAAATGTACAGTTTGCTTGTCATTTTTCAGTTTGTAACGATGGGAGCCAATGGAACAGTTGAAAACCAATGTTACAACTGGCCCCACAGTGGATGGCCCATGTTCAGAAAATCACCAAGACCAGAAATCCTAGCCTTTCAATCTTTTGGCTCATTGTTGTTGTTGTCAAATGTGGACCAGAACATTGCTGTATTTTCTTAACCTTCAAGTAGATGACCTAAACTAAAACCAGAACCCCATTTGGGAAACGTCGGTGCATAGACCATCACAGCATCCATGGTGGGGCCAACAGACAGGTTTGAAATAGTGAATTTGTATAAACTGAAACACGAGAAACTGTAATTATCGCACTGAGCAATGGAATGGTACTGGATCTGCTTTATCTAAACCCCCTAAGTAGTCATGCATTCCAACTAATTTAAAGCACCAAAAAACTGATATAGAAATATGAATTATAAAAATGACAGCCACATTCCCACCTCTAAAGGCATCATGAAAACTTGATCCATTTTTTTATCTCTATAAAATCAAGCACCTTCTACTTAATAATTTCTGAGAAAACTCTTTGCCAATCTTTTTTTCTTTCTTTCTTTTCCTTATACCTTTTGCTTTGGGTAAGCGATTAATCATGCTTCACAGTGATCTAATTATCAGCCTGGGTCTGAAGCGCACAAAAAATTACATTTCTGTGATAGGAGCAAAAACCAAATTTCCCAGTTATATTTAAACGTAATGAAAATGCCTCAGAAGGAAAAGCATGGTGTAATTAAAAAAAAGGCTTTGTAAGACAGGTCTCATGCTTGTGAAAAAATGTAACATTTGAAAGCAGGATGCATGGGGTCGAGAGATCAAAGTGTTGGCTTTGTATCGGGAGAAGGCCAAATATTGCTCAGTTCCTGCCCTCTCCCAAATACTTCAATATAAACAGTTGTTACCTCACGAGCTGAACGCTTCTATATTCCGTTGCATTATATTATTCAGTTCCATTTCTCGCAATAGGTCTGCCTATTGAATGGAAGGCCACCAACTATAATGCTAACATCCTGTATTTTTCACTCGTTACCGCACCCTTGTACATATCCTAATGATTTTAATATAACTTCTTGGAACACTCCTTTTATTTAAAACCCACAAAATTAAATCTGGAAGAACCCTATCATAAGCTTTCTCTAGATTGATGAACACCATATGCAGATTTTTCCTCTTTGCTCGGTATTTTTCCATTAATTGCCTAAGTGAGAAGATAGCTTCCATAGTTTGACCTCCTTGGCATGAAACCAAATTGATTTTCAAATATCTTGGTCTTCTGTCAAAGTCTTTGCTCCATAATTCTCTTCAATAGTTTCATAGAGTGACTCATAAGTTTAATCCCATGATAGGCGGTACAGTTTTGTATTATCTCCTTTGTTCTTGTATATATACTATACAACATTTCTTCTCTATCCATCCGGCATTTTCTTTGTCATTAATATTTTATTGAAGAACGTAGTTAACCAAATCCACCCAATTTCTCATAAGCATCTCCAAGCCTCTATCGGAATGTCATCTAACCCAATATCCTTTCCTTTCTTCACTTATACTACCCTAATTCTTTGGTAAAAAGAATTTCTTGCTAACAAAGTATCCACTCTTGTTCTTATGCCTCACATAGAATCTTCATTTAAAAGTTTTATTCTCTCCACCT
Source organism: Litsea cubeba (assembly GCA_012931725.1). NCBI lineage: Eukaryota > Viridiplantae > Streptophyta > Magnoliopsida > Laurales > Lauraceae > Litsea > Litsea cubeba. The sequence continues at coordinate 73,512,252 of CM022945.1, forward strand.
TTTTTTACTATTGTTGTCCTTCACCAAAACCTTTTGGTCATCACTCTTGATACATTTGATACGATTTAAGTCTCTACTTTTCCTTTTCCTTATTTTTGCAAGCTTTATCCCACTCTCTCGTTCCCAACTTACTGTATAGGTCATTATATGCTTTGGACTTTGCATCACTTACTACTTTCTTAACTTTTTTCTTTGTCTTCTAATACATTTCATAATTTATCACATTCCTAGTTCTAGTCCCTTTTTTTTTATAACAGAGGGTGCCCAAGCCCTTTGGGCGGGACTAATCCCTACGGGCCCGGGGGGACTCAGGTACATCCCCCGTGGCCCTAGTGTTCCTAGTCCTAGTCCCTAGCCAAACTTTGTGATGCCTTTTCTCTTGAACATCTTCGTGAACCTTTATACTCCACCACCAGGTTTCTTTATCATTGTGTCTTTTCCCTTTCGACACTCCAAGCACCTCTTTTGCAACCATCCTAATACAAATGCACCCCCACCCCTCCAAAAAAAAAAAAAAAAAATTGACTTCCACCACCAGGTTTCTGTTAGGTTGCAAGGCCACCACTTCCGGCACCACCCATGATGGAAGCTTTGCTCGCACCACAAGGAGCTTCACAACAACAGCAGCCTAGACGCCAGCCACCTCAGCATCAAAGGCCACCACTAGGGATGGCATTTTAAACCCGCCCCGCCGCAACCCGGAGTACCCGCCCCGCCCCGTACGGGTTTTCCCTGCCCCGACTCTTAGACGGGGCGGGGACGGGACAAAAAAACATACCTCGAATCCAGGGCGGGGCGGGATGGGTCTGCCTCTTGCCCCGCCCCGCCCAGCCCCGTTGCCCCGCCCCGAAATTAATATTCCTCTTGAAAATATATATTAGATTTTTTTATAATAAATAAACATATTTATATATATATATATATTTAGATTTCTTTTATCATATTGCTAATATGATCCACATGCTTGGGAAGTCAAAGGGGCTAAGGTTGTTTAGGGTTGTAAACGGGTCGGTTCCGGTCCGGGTCCAGAGTGGAACCGGAACCGTTTTTTAAGAGGGGGAACCGGAACTGGACCCGGTTCGGAACCAGAAAACTGGTTCCGAAACCGGACCCGATAATATTAATGGGAACTGGAACCAGAACCGGAACCGTATGTGAGGCGGGTCTGAATCCGGTTATGGGTATGGTTCCGGGTCTGGACCCTAATACCTGTATTTTTCCTTTAAAAAAAAACCAATCATGCTTTTTCGTTATTCAATTGGATCACCTACAAAGCAAATGTAACATTTTGTCTATCAATAACATGTGGTTTGCGGACGGAAGATTAGGTTAGAAACGTAGAATGAGAGGTTCCCATGTAACATATATATATAATAAAGTATTTAGGTTAGAGTATTGGGTCGGATCCCGGGTCCACGGGTCTGAGCCACTGTGGATCCGGAACTGGACCCGTTTAGGTAACGGTTCCAAAAAAAGGATCCAAAACCGGAACCATTTACTTGTTGGGACCAAAATAATGACCCAGACCCGGAACCTAACGGGTCAGAACCTTCGGGTGATCGGAGGGACCCATTTACAACCCTAAGGTTGTTTGACACTACAATAACCAAATCCACATATTGATAGGTCCTTTCTCTCATCTTTGCAACTTGCAAATAAATTGCAAACCCACGATTATCTCTTTATTAGTGAGTGGAGTTCAACACCAGAAATGAAGTGAAACCATGTATTGATGGAGTTCATGATATTTTAGAGAGATATTGTCTTTTTTATAAAGAATGTCTCAAAGCATATATGATATTTTCAAGTGTATGTTATATATTTGTGGCCTTCAAGGGCTTAGAGAAAATCTTATAAGAATAAATCTCACTTTAAATAGGGGCTTGAGTTTCGGACTTTCAGGCAAATGAGTAAGCATGGTTGAGGTTTTTTTTTATATATATATAAATATTATTAAAGGCATGGAGACAACATAGATGAATCATTCATGTGTTTTTTACCATGTAAAATCATTCATGGGCAACCGAAGAAGACGCTATCGTTATCCCTCTGTTTCATTTTATTTTTATCCTTTTCTCTCTGTTCTCTCCTCTTGAGCGGCTTCTTTCTTCGTCAATCCATTTGCAGAGGTTAGTCTCTCTCTCTCTCTCTCTCTCTCTCTCTCAAAGACACACACACCACTTGGGATTTTAAACTCAACAGGACTGAGTTTGATGTCACTAAATCCCCAATATCAGAGGCAAAAAGAAGAATTCTTGAGTCATCCTTAGCGCCAGATTTATCTTCTTGAGATTAATGTAACCCCGCAATTTCAAAAAACGCAAGTTGATGTTCAGACCACCGGTATTTATACCATTTGTTTTTAAAGTTGAAATTTTTTTTTGTTATGAATTGGGTTTTTGCTGGATTGATCAAATGGACAATTTGGGGGCTTTTTTTTTTTTTTTTTTCTGGGGGGTTGTTCACTTGTTTGATCAAATGGATCAGGCCCGAGGCGCGCGCCTAGTGGGCTTCTTTCAAAGCGGCCCATAACTTAAACTTAAAAAAAAAAAAGGTCAATGGGCTTAAAAAAAAAAGGTCCAGCAGCCCAACACAGAAGAGCCCAACAGCCCCTCTTATATTCGTGCAAGAGAGAAACGGCGGAAGGAGGAGGAAGAAGCTGCCGGCTGTGCAGGTCGTCCGAGATCTCGTCCGGCTGTGCTCTTCTCTCGTCCAGCTGCACAGGTACATCACGTTCCTTGCTTTCTTTTTGTTTCTTTTCTTTCCTTTCTTTTCTTCTGCTGCTACTGTTTTCTGTTTTCTTTTCTTTCTTTTTTTCTGTTCTGCTGCTGTAATTTTTTTTGCACTGTTTCTGTTTTTTTTTTTTTTCTGTTCTGCTGTAATCTTTTTTCTGCTGCTGTAATTTTTTTTTTCTGCTGCGGTAATTTTTTTTGTTCTGCTGCTACTGTTTTCTTTTCTTTTGTTTTGGTGATCTCTGCTGTAATTTTTTCTGCTTCTGCTTCTGGTTTTTTTCTCATTCGGTTATCAACCCATTTCTCACGCATGTTTGAGCTCTCTCTGATCTGACTGGAAAGAGGTTTGTTCATTAAAATTGCCTTGGATGTTCAACAATGCTGCCAACATGTCCCCAAGTTCTTAGGGACTTCGGTAGTTTGAGTGTGCTAGGTTGTATGTACCATAAGGATTTTGCACACACCCCTGTTGGGCCCACCTAGGCCACGTTAATTCATGGATTGTATGCTTGAGAAAGCTATGTTATACGGAAGTGGCTTTTTTTTAGATGGGTGGCGATTTTTCTTTACTGCAACTTTGTTTTGTGTGATGCATTTTCCAATTTCTAGTTGACACATTGAAAGCAAATACTAAAAGAATTATTGCAGATTTTGTCAAAATGTCTTCATCATCTTCACCTGGAAATGATGATATGGTTAGTGTATCTCAAACTTCTTCACCAATTTCCGAAAGTCTGCAATCACCTATGATCCCTTCCGAAGAGAATCAATCCAATACTTCTTCACGTCCTATCAATTCTGAACTAAGTTGAAGCTGATGATGGTGGAAAGTCAAGATTGAAGTTGCCTATGTGGGGTCATTATGATAGAAAGAAAGTTGATGGGGTTTATAGGGCAGTGTGCAATTATTGTTCCAAATCCCTTGGTGGAGAAACTAAAAATGGGACCAAGCATCTACATGACCATTTTAGGAGATGTCCAAAACGAAAGTATAAAGATATTGTGGATATGAGACAAGAAGTTTTGGTGAATCAACAAAATAAGGCTGATGAAAAAATGAGTTTGACTCCCTATCACTTTGATCAAGAAGTATCAAAGAGGGAACTTGCAATTATGATTATTTTGCATGAGTATCCTCCTTTTATAGTGGAGCATTTTGGGTTTAGAAGATTTGTAGCTTCATTGCAACCTTTGTTTAAAATGGTTTGCAGAAATACAATAAAGAGCGAAATCTTCAAAATCTACAATTGTGAGAAAGTGAAGGTGATGAAAAAGTTAGATAAGAATCGAGGCAGAGTTGCCATTACAACTGATATGTGGACATCAAGTAACAAAAAGAGGGGTTTATGGTTGTAACGACACACTTTGTCGATGACACGTGGAATTTACATAGTCGAGTTATGAGGTATATACTTCTTTTTTTTATACTATTTTTGATTGCTTGAACTTAAGTATTGAACAAGTAGATTTTTTTAACTAATCAAACTCAATAATTACTTATGTTTCAGGTTTATTTATGTGCCTTCTCCACATACAAAGGAGGTTCTTGCGGATTCAATTTTGGATTGCTTGTTGGAGTGGAATATTGACCTGAAGTTGTCTACAATGACCGTGGATAATTGTAGTACAAATGATGCCATGGTTAAAATTCTTTGGGAGAGGCTTCAAAAAAGTTCACTTATGTTGCACGGGTCGTTGTTGCATATGCGGTGTGCCGCGCATATTCTTAATCTGATTGTTCAAGATGGGTTTGGTGTAATTAAGGTAGCAGTTGAAAAAATTCGGGATAGCGTGGTATTTTGGACAGCATCAACAAAGAGAAGACAAAAATTTGAGGAGACAGCGCAACAGTTGCATATGGAAAGAGCTAAAGAATTGGTTCTAGACTGTAAGATTCGTTGGAACTCCACATATCTTACGTTGTCTACTGCTATGATGTACAAGGATGTTTTCTTTTGCTTAAAACAACGTGACTCATCCTATGATTGCATGCCAAGTGAGGAAGAATGGGAGGTTGCAGTAAATATTTGCACGAAACTAGAGTTGTTCTTCAATGTGACTAAGTTGTTCTCAGGTACCACATATCCTACCGCTAATATTTATTTTCCAAAAGTTTGTGAAATTAAAATATCATTGGCGGAGTGGTGTTTGGATTCTAATGTTGTGATTAACAATATGACATTTCAGATGTTTGAGAAATTTAATAGTTATTGGAATGTCATTAGTGGTATCATGGGTGTAGCAACTGTCCTAGATCCAAGCTATAAGTTGATGTTGTTGGAGATCTACTTTCCTACAATTTATGGTGACAGGGCAGATGATGAGATTAGGAAGATTAAGGGAAGTTGTGAGGATTTGATGCATGAACATAGTTCCCAAAATATGGACACAGATAGCCATGACTCCTTTACATCAAATCCAAATGTGGTAAAAAAGCAGAGTCTTGGAAGTTTTGATCAGTTTGTTAGTAGTAGAAAGAAGGGTTCAATTGGAAAAATAAAGTTAGAGTTGGACCACTATCTTGAGGAGTATTGCCTCGGTCTCCTGATTTTGACATCCTTGCTTGGTGGAAAACTAATGGACCCAAGTATCCCAATTTGCAACGTATGGCAAGGGATATTTTAGCCATTCCGGTGTCAACGGTTGCTTCAGAGTCGGCCTTCAGCACTAGTGGTCGATTGTTGAGTCCACACCGTAGTAAACTTCATTCAAAGACGGTTGAGGTGTTGATGTGTGCTCAGAATTGGTTAAACAATGAAATTTCACCTAGAGATGGAGGTATGCAAAATTAATATTTAAATTAGTTACATGTTATTTAATTGAATTTATCTTATTTTTAATATGTTTTTGGTGTTAGGTCCTTCATTAAAAATAAGTTCAAAGGATTCCATCACGTTTCAAAACATTCTCGATGACATTGATGATGATGAAGGAGAAGAAAGTGATCAAACTCTGCTTGGATGATACCTTCAAATGTAATTTTTTTTTTTTTCACTTTCACTTTCAAATGTCCCCCTCAAGGTTAAAGGAAAGTATTATAAGGTGGCGGTACGGCCAGCATTGTTATATGGATCAGAGTGTTGGGCAGTAAAGCATAATCATTTCAAGAAGATGGAAGTTGCGGAGATGAGAATGCTAAGATGGATGTGCGGGATCACAAGGAGAGATAGGATTAGGAATGAGGAGATTAGGGGCATAGTAGGAATAGCACCGATTGGAGATAAAATGAGAGAAAATCGACTGAGATGGTTCGGCCATGTTAGAAGGCGTCCAACAGAGGCACCTGTTAAAAGGTGTGAAAGCATGGAGTTTGCCAAGAGTAGGAGAGGGAGAGGGAGACCCAAGAGAAGTTGGAAAGAAACTATTAAACATGATCTTGCCTACATGGATCTAACGGAGGACATGGCCCTAAACAGATTTGATTGGCGTCGTCAAATCCATATAGCCGACCCCACCTAGTGGGAAAAGGCTTGGTTTGGTTTGGTTTGGTTTGGTTTCACTTATGTAACTGCTTGGGAGTTTATATGTTGATTATTGGATTCATTAGATTTTGATTTTGCATGGCATTGAGGCTGACAGAGGACAAAGGAAGTTGTTGGTGCATTTGTTGCTTCTAAGGGCGTTGCAGGGTTTTTTTTTTTATCCTATTTTCCTGGTGTATCTGTTATGTGAACCTTTTCATGTGCTCTATTTGAATGGACTTGTTATGGGCTTGTGTACTGGGCTTGTTATATATTCAGTTATTCACTGAATGAGATTGAATGGACTTGTTTTATTCGCATCACTGCTCCTTTCTTTCTTACCTTGACTCTTTTAAGTGCTTCTAGTCATGCAACCACTGAGATCCACAAGGAAAACTGGTTGTTCCCTGCTCTCATCAAGTCAAGAAAAAGCCCACTTTTTCTAATTCTTAAATTTCTTAATATTTATTTGATTGCAGGATTTGGTCCTTTGAGATTTAGATATGGTAATTGGTAAGTCGGCATCGAGGCGGGGCCCGGGGCATGTCGGGGCGGGGACGGGGTATGCCACATACCCCGAATTGCGGGGCGGGGCGGGGATGGGGCAACCCAATTCCGCCCCCAATCCGCCCCGTTGCCATCCCTAGCCACCACAGCAAACTAGACATCAGTAGCATCACCGGAGCACCATGCCGCCGGACATGTGTATGCACTTGCCAGGGCAGATGCAAAGGTTGCAGGTAATCTAGTAGAAGGTATCACATCTATCTGTTTTTTAGAGAAAAGATATCGTAAGTGTGAGGCCCCAACCCTTGTGGACCCTCAATTTGAAGTTGAATACTATAATTCTATCCTATAGTACCTAATTATACTAATTAGTAGGGATTAGTAAGGGTAGATAGGTATTTTCCTAGGTTTTAGTTTAATTAGCCTTGTTGTATAATTTATAAAGTCAATAGGGTGTCTTTTATAATTCTAGAGTTAATTGATTAGAGGCCCTAGCTAGGAATTAGAAATTACTATAGGGGGGTCTCCACTGGAGAAGCTTCTAGAATCCTTGCTTAAAGACCAAACTACCCATGACCTTAACCCTAATCCTATTTAAACTAAAAGGGCCCTTTGGTCATTAGCCACCCAACATGACCTATATAATTAAATCACCCATCTCATACGTATGTTACTTCCTCAACTCACTTTTCCCTCTCTTTTCTCTCTTCTTCTCTAATTTCCCTCCAACTCTCTCAATTTCCCTCCAGTTCTCCCATCTCCCTCCCTTTCTCTCTCTAGAACCCTAGATCTAGAACTCCAAGAAGAAGAAGAAGAAGGCTATCTACAACAATCTCAGCTGCAACTTATTATAAAGATCTCTCTCTATCTTGCTAATCTCCTCTCCCTCTTCTAATCAAGGTATGTACCCCTTTCTAGTTCAATTTCCTTAGAAATCTCTCTTTCTCTCTCTAGATTTCTCTTCCTTATAGCAATTCTCTTGTGGATGTGGGTATAGGTGTTAGAGATCTCTCTAAATCTGTGTTTTAGGGCTGGTTGTGTGATTGGAAGACCATAGGAGCTGAGATTTGCATTTTGAGCTTTGGATCTCTCTTTTTTCTCTCTATTTCATTGTTATTGGATTGAGACAAGTGCAATATACTTACTTAGCATAGAATGCGTGTTTACTGTTATTGATTCTGTAATTTTCCATTCAAATGATGTTAGAATTGATAGATCTACCTTTGAGCATGTTTTCATGGATTTTTGGCCATTGATGGATGGGTTGATCTCATTTGGAAGATCAATGGCCCAAGGATTGGATGGTTGGATGTGTATTGAAGTGATGTGTATTGAAGTGTTTTTCATGTTTTATGATGTTTTTATGATGATTGGACGAGATTGGATGGGTTTTGATATGAAATTGGATTGAAGAAGGAGAATCCCAGAATCTAGATTTGCTGCAGATTCTATGTACTCGGTCGACCGACCTACAATCGGGTCAACCGAGCACACTGAAATCTAGAAAATCCAAATCCCAGTTAAAGTTCTGTAGGATTTACAAGTCTAGTGTGTGCGGTTGACCGGAACCTGTTCTCGGTCGACCGAGCACATAGGATTTTCAGGGATTAACAGGAATGCTGGATTTTCCCTTAGACCTAGAAATCAGTGTTTGCGGTCGACCGGGCCCTGTGCCAGGTCAACCGGGAGCACAGGGTTTTCAGTGAAAATGGCTAAGAGTTGGGACATCTTTTTCCAGGTTTTTCTGTGTATGCGGTCGACCGCCCAGGCCAGGAGGTCGACCGGACACATAGGAATTCCCTGAGATTTAGACATGCCTGCCAGGTGCCTGAACCCCATTTTTCAGAGTACTCGGTCGACCGACCAGGCTAGGAGGTCGACCAAGCACACTGCGCAGAGGGTCGACTTGGGAGTCAACATCCTAACAATCCAGTATACTCGGTCGACCGAGCCCTGTGCCAGGTCGACCGAAGACACTGTATACAGTGTTTTTCCAGCTTTCACTTTTCTGAGGTTGTGATCGTTTGTGGGGACCATTGACCATCCAAATGGACTTCTATTGATGTGCCAAGCACGAGTCAATGGTGTGCCTCTTGACTCGTGGGGACCACCAAGTAGGGTCTAGGTTGTGGATTCGACGATGATTCGATCAAACGTCGTCGAAGATGCCCGTAACTTCTAGAGCACCAAATACAGTATCCATTGGCATCAGCGACCTCATTTAGATATCAAATTACCTGAGATGGACCTGGACCTGAATGTGAACCAATACTTAGGTTGGACTGTTGATATTTCATGTTGATTCTCATACTTGGAAGTTTATCTCACTTATTGTATTACTATCACTTTTATGTCCTTACTATTGCTTGTAACTCATTATGGATGTGAATGGACTGATTATTGATGGATATGGACTTGTTGCCTCATTTGGACTGTTCTAGACTAGGCCATGTATTTGGTGGGCCTTGGTATGGATCCAATGATGAGACTTGGACCTGGACTGTGTTCCATGGATTGAACTGGTACTTGGACCTCTTAGGGATTTTATTAGGACTTTGTTCGCGCAAGGCAAAGCCTAGACAGACACATACCTTTATTGTCTCCTTGAGTCGGCATGAATATTCACTCAGTTGTTCCAAGCTCAGCCTTTGGACTGATCATCACTAGTAGAAGCTACTTTGAGTGTTGAGTGGGCTATCATGATGAGCTATATTTTGGATGGACAGTGTGATACCGGGTCCCGAGTGATGAGTGTGGTGAGAATGTTGAGTGTGATTTGCGGGGCTCGTTATTCCCCAGCACTGGTGAGGTTTCCCCGCCGCAACTGTGTTCAGTATGGAACGGCCGCGGCATAAAATCCCACGGTATCCAGCTTGTGTGAATGTGCATTGTTGTGTAGATTAGATATCATATTTATTCTGATTCTAAATGCTTATCTTGCTCAATTGCCTAGATTCTATATCCTATATTCTCTTTAACTTTATGACTGTCTATACTCTTTTGATGCATACATCCTACGTTATTTGTATACTGTGACTTGCCAAATCTTTAGATCTGACCCATTCTTGGTGCTTAGGTTTCGACCCCGATTACGAAAACGGTGCGCTCCGCGCTCGTTGAGGCACCCATAGCAGGAGACTACGAATGGGGACCAACCGACCAAGAGGTCGCGTTGGAGGTTGGAGAGCCGGCACCCAGGGTGTGAGAGTTCATTTGTTTTGTTTGGGTTTTCGAGTGATTTTTGTAGTGAGCAGGGTAGTAGTTGGAATATGTAATAAACCTTTGATTCTTATAGCTATGACACTTCAGGCTGGACTTCAGCCATGTTACGTTTGATATATCTTTTATCATACCTTATGCTTCCGCTATCTTTACAATTGCTTCCGCTTTACTCTTTATACTTCCGCAATTTAACCATTGATATTATAATGTTCAAAAAGTTTTAAATTGGACCTCACTGCAGACCTACGATCTTGGAAGTTCTCAGATTTTCCGAGATGTAGCGCGCCAAATTCTGTACCTTGACGGTTTTCTTAGTATTCAGAATTGGGGCGTTACAGTAAGCTCCTGTAATCTGAATGAACCTCAAACTTCTCTCCATACAGGTAATGGCTCCAAATCTTCAAACCAAAGACAACGGCTGTAAGCTCCAATTCATGTGTAGCATAATTCTTCTCATGGTCCTTTAACTGCCTTTTGACCCTTAAGATACAAGCTTGCCATCCTGCATTAACACACATCCCAAACCAACCTTAGTTGCATTTGTAAAAATCAGAAAATCTCCATTTCCAAAAGGTAAAGTAAGGATAGGTGCTGAGGTCAACTTCTTCTTCAATAACTAAGGTTGTGATGATCGAAAAGCCTTCCACATATCTCATACAGTAACCTGCCAAGCCAAGAAAACTTCTATCTTCATCCACATTCTTAGGGCTCTCCTAGTTCACAATAGCTTCAACCTTCGAAGGATCTACTGCTAGCCTATCTTTAGAGATTATGTGGCCAAGGAAGGCAACCTGTTTCAACCAAAATTCACATTTGTTCAACTTAGCATACAACTGATTATCTCTCAACAGTTGCGAGGAAGTCCTCAGATGCAGTGCTGATGCAGCGTAGACCTCATGGCCATATGTGTAGGGCCCACTTAGATTTAGGATTTATTTAATTGTTATTACTTAATAGTTTTATTTGATGAGTTGTATTTAGGATTAGGTTTCCTATTTATTTGGTTTCCTATTTTAATTAGGTTTCTTAGGGCTTAAGTTGTGTTTTCCTATTTATATGGCATTGTAGAGAATTATTTCTCAGAGTTGATTAATGAAATTGGGTTCTCCCATTGAGGTGCGTCCTCGTTTATTGTCTCTTCGGAGATTGATTGTGTCTTCGGACACGTGCTTCGGCACCCATTGTGCTTTTAGCACTTCCAACGCAAGTCCTAACCCTAGGGCCTGCATCAATTGGTATCAGAGCCCAACTATCCCCAATCGTTGGCGTGTTACCCCTATCCATCGTCCATCCACTCTGTCCATTCCCTGTTCCCATCCCCGACAACCCCACCATCTTCCCACGACCCTTTCCGCAACCAGAGGATACCACTGCCTGTACCACTGATCCACTGCCAATCGCCAAACCCATCTTGACCTTTCCAATCGACCAAAACCCATCCCGTCAAATTCCCCCTTCCCAGACGCAACTGAACCCCCAAAGTAGCCACCCTCTTCAAGAGACCCTGCTCCACAGAACCCTATCCCAGCCCTTCACTGGAAATTCCTCGTCCAAAACCCCAAAACCCTATGCACAGGCAAAACCCCTTCTAGACCACCATCGCCATTCCAAACCCCTTTCGGTCTACCCCTTCTAGACCACCATCGCCATTCCAAACCCCTTTCGGCCTAGCCCTTGCATCGCCCACCCACATCGGCCAAACCAGACCACAAAAATTAAAACCCTAAACCCATCTCACCAAACCATCGACTTCCAGAAATCCATTAGTCAAAAAAAAAAAACGCCCATTCGATATAACCCTGCCGAAGCCCAAATCCACCGCCTGCCATTCCACCGAAATCCCCAACCCAGCCCAAAACCCACTCCATCTCCTTCGCCGATCTCAGCCATAACCCAACACCACCGGAACAGAAATAGAAAAAAGAGAGCAGAGAGACGAAGAAGAAGAACAGAAGTAGCAGAAAGGAAGGAGATTAGGGAAGAAGGGAGTACCTGGCACCGTCGTCGCCACTACTCCACTCCACCGCCAGTCATCCATTGCGCAGAACCTCTCCATCGCCACACTTGTTGCCAGAACCGCAACCATCACCATCGTCGTGCATCTCCATCTTCCCTTTCGTCGGAGCTCTCCTCCTGTTCTCTCTCTTTCGTTCGTTTCATTGAGCATCACTAGTAAAGGGTTTTAGCCCTTTGTTTCTGCGCACATTACACGAGGAGCAACCAAGGACCCTCAGTTGGGCCTATAGTCCAGTTTGGGTCAGGCTCTTGCCTATCCTGTTTGCGGTCCAACTCTGTTTGAAGCCCAATACAGTTGTGCTGACATCATCTCTGCATCAGTACCTCTGATCAATAGCAGATTTGACTCAGATCAACGGTTGAGATTTCTTCTGACGATATCGGGTTCTAATCCACCGTCCAATTTCAGATCCGTTCTCGCCCGCGTGATCGTGGAAATCAGATCTACACATCTGATGGCATTGCAACTTTTTGAAATAAATAGCAGGCTTACAGAAATCAACAACAGAGCTACAAGGATGCCATATGCAATCAGATATGGGCAAAGATATTATGCAAATAAAGACTACTTTGAGCAGTATATTACTTTGACACAAGGAAATTTGTCTGTCATGGAATATGCCGATGAATTTGAAAGGCTACATTATTTATGTGAATTGGGAGATTCACTTGATTTCAATCACTTTCTCAAAGGTTTGAGACCAAGTATATTGAAGAAAGTAGAGAAGGCATGCAACGATATGTATGACGCCTTTTGGGAAGCAATTCGTGTGGAGCGAATGCTTAAAAGATTTCATCTAATAGAAGTTGCTCCTCAAGAAGAACAGTCGCCACACGTCACAGACCGTGTTGAGGAACCAGTGCCAACGGATTTACAGACCGAGCTGCCAGTATTAGACACCGACAATTCCATATCTACAGTTGGCTATGAAATTTCTTCTATGAGTACTAATCATCCAGACGTGCACACACCAAGCGATGGAGAGCCAGTTATTGACATTCCCCACATTAATTCTCCCATTGATTTTGTCTTTGCAGATCAACAATGCCAACTGAGAGATAACCATAGGATAGTCAGAGATTATGATTTGATAGTGCATGATCTACAAGAGGGCGAGCCTTGGCGCAACGGTAGAGTTGCTCCTTTGGTGACCTCGAGGTCACGGGTTCGAGGCGTGGAAACAGCCTCTTTGCAAAAATGTAAGGGTAAGGTTGCGTACACATGCGCCCACCCTCCCCCTACCCCCGCTTAGCCGGGGAGCACTTTGTGCACCGGGTGAGCCCTTTAGTGCATGATCTACAAGTAAGGCACATCAACACATATTTCAGCCATCAAAAGCAATTATGCATGAAGCTGTGCCAAGACGTTATAGATCGACCGCATAATCGGACATTCGTCAGATTGATCTTTGATCCAGGTGGACATTTTCCGAACTCGAGGTCGAGTTCTTTTTCAAGTGGGGGAGAATGATGCAGCGTAGACCTCATGGCCATATGTGTAGGGCCCACTTAGATTTAGGACTTATTTAATTGTTATTACTTAATAGTTTTATTTGATGAGTTGTATTTAGGATTAGGTTTCCTATTTATTTGGTTTCCTATTTTAATTAGGTTTCTTAGGGCTTAAGTTGTGTTTTCCTATTTATATGGCATTGTAGAGAATTATTTCTCAGAGTTGATTAATGAAATTGGGTTCTCCCATTGAGGTGCGTCCTCGTTTATTGTCTCTTCGGAGATTGATTGTGTCTTCGGACACGTGCTTCGGCACCCATTGTGCTTTTAGCACTTCCAACGCAAGTCCTAACCCTAGGGCCTGCATCAAGTGCATGCTCTTCTCTAGACTTTAAATAGACCGAGATATCATCTATGAAGACAATGGTGAACTGATCCAAATATGGCGCAAATATCTTATTCATCAAAGCAATAAAAACCGTGGGTGTATTGGTTAGACCAAAGGGCATAACTAAAAACTCATAATGCCCAAACCACGTCCGGAAAGCTGTCTTAGCCACATCTTACTCTCTAACTCACAACTAGTGATATCCAGTAGGGGGGCTCAAGGGCCGAGCAAGGCCGAGCTAAGGCATATCCAGGCCCGGCCCGACTTTAGAAATGCTGGCCCAGGCTTGGTCTAAGCCCGACACGGGTCGGTAAAGTAAGGCCCAAGCCTGCCCATTTAATCAATCGAGCTAAGCTGAACAAGGCCTTTTATAAATTTTGTGGGCATTCGAGCAACTATTTGGACTAATTAAATTAAGTTACATGCATTCTTACAAGGGTAGGGTTGGGCTTTGGGTTTTCTATGACTTGATCCAGGCCTAGCCCGCTGGGCGGGCCTAGCCCATGAGCACCCCTAATATCCAGACCTCAGATCAATCTTAGAGAAATGTGATGCACCCTGCAACTAGTCAAACAACTCATCTATCCTAGGCATAGGGTACTTGTTCTTAATTGTCATTTGGACTTGGTCCATCCAACTGTGTATAGTCAATACATATTCTCGATGAACCATCTTTCTTCTTCACAAAAAGTACCGGAGCTCCCAAAGACAACACACTAGGGCGAATCAAGCCCTTATCCAACAAATCTTCTAACTGCACCTTCAATTCCGCCATTCTATAGGGTGCCTTAGAAATCAAAGCTGTCATCGGCATCAACTCAATAGTAAAATCAATTTCTTTAATGGTGGTAAACTAAGGACCTCCTCTGAAAACACATCTGAGAACTCGCATGCTACAGGAATCTCCTCCAACCGTTTGGGCCACTTTTCCTCCGTAATAAAAGCAATGTACCTTTCACAGCCACTATGCATCAACCTATCCGCGTTAAGAGTAGAAATCACTCATGTATCAATACTCTTCTTAGTGCAGCCTCTGTATCTAGCCTGGTAAGTGCATACATGTGTTCACTAGCCTAGGGCCTCTGGTGATGCCGCTGCTATCTAGTTTGTTGCGGTGGCCTCTGCTGCTGAGGTGGCTGACGTCTGGGCTGCTACTACTGTGGTGTGGGCAAAGCTTGCCTCACGGGTGTCCCTGAAGGGGTGGACTTGCAACCTACTAAGAAGTCCTGACACCTGGATTTTGCTTCAACAGGCAATCTCTCACCACATGGCCAAACGAACTGCAATTGAAGCACGCTCCTGTCCTCCAATGGCACTAGCTAGAATCATGTCTCTTCCGGTAATAATCTTATGAGATGACCTTCTAGAAGCCTCCGCCTTGCTTCTGCTTCTTCCCTTTCCGAGGGTGTTGTTGTGTGCCCTTGTGTGATAGGGTTCATTCCTTACGTTTTGGCTCGCTCTGCTGGATATTCTGATTCTCCTCCTCAGACCAATAGGCTCTAGAGACTGCCTCATCATAGATAGCCGGGTGAATCATTGCAGTCACATCCTTATGGATAGAGAGTGTGAGTCCACTAAGGAACCGATCCACCTTCTTAGCCTCGGTATGAATCAACACTTGGGCAAACCAGGATAGCCTCATGAACAGATGGATATACTTTACAACCGTTATTTTCCCGAGTAAGTTGCTCAAACTCAATCTATTTTCTTGTGGCAATATGCTCCGAGATGAACTCTTTCCTAAACTGTATCTCAAAAGCAGCCCATGCAATGCCATCTTCCAATGTCTGATAGGGTCCCCGGACACTCCTCCATGCTGTGTCCACTATCCTCTAAACATATAGCATGCAAGTGATACCTTCTGACAGCTGGTACAATGCAAAACTTTGAAGGCATTCTCCATCTGAACCAACCACTCATCCGCTTCAGGCGGATCAACACCTACAAATTTGGTGGCTCCCATATTACTGAGTTTCTCGTAAAGGTCATTGGGGTCCGGCTCACGGGGTGGCACTACCACCTGAGGAGGTGGGGCTGGCTATACTTGTCTCTGTAATAGCTCTGCAATCTAGGCTTGCATCTGTGCTCAAGACTGTGTATGGGCCCCCTTTTGTTTCGCTATTTGTTCATTATGGCGCGCATGTGTTCACTAAATGTTTGCTACTGTGCCAAAATTACTTACAACAATGCCCATTGTCAAGGTTTGGGTTGCTAGGGCATGTGTAGCTAGTCTCTGGTAGACCTCTCCTCACCATTTATTGCAAAGCAAATAAGGTTAGGACACAAATAATACACATATAACAAATAATTACCCTCCTAGCACGAGCATTGTCAATCTAGAGTCCTAACGAATCCTCACCATGTCCCCTAAAGTTCTAGTGTCTTTAATTCACTAGAACTGTTCAATGCAACCACGGATCCGCGAACAAAGATGGAACCAATGTGGATAAACTCCACAAGGGGGTTTGCTGAATCCTGGATGGATTCTATTACGGACCAACTCCACAGATGGGGGTTGGCCAAATTTCTCTTAGAACTCAACACATTCGAGCACTCTTCTATTGAAGAGAGACACTCACAACCATAGGAGAATCCATAACATTCTTTATTGAATAATGATAAGTTATCTTTCCCAATGAAGGGATTACATATTTATGGGAAACATTGGACATCCCCTTTCCAAGAAGAATTGTACTGTACTAAGCATTAAAAGAAATCAACACATTAAACTTGCTTAACAATCCAAATCAAATAAAACTCCTAATTTAAAGACTCCCAAAGAAATCAAAATTCTCAAATAAGACTCCTAATTAATTAAACTTCTAATTAAATGGACGTCCATTGGGCCTTTGGATTGGGCCCAATGGGCTGGCCGACCCATGGGTCTAGCCTGCATCACCTCCCTCTCCTTTATTACTTTATCCTTAAATATTGTTGTTATTTCATCTTCAAATCCCTCCACCTTATTTTAGGGCACATTTTAGCCTTACAATATTTTTTTTAATGGTAACCTTACAATCTTTACAAGCTAGTCGGTCATGTTTTCTAACTAGAAAAAAGTTTATATGGCTCATGTTAGTTCCACTCTTATAGGTAATTAAATGCTCATCTCTCTTTTTAAAATAGGTGTTTGCTATTACAAGGTCAAATGCTTGTGAAGATGATCGGATATCTCAGATAAAGGAGGGTTGTGCTAGGTAGGTTGACAGCCAGCGTAAGATTTTGTAACCAACCTAAACATGAATTCTAAGAAACACTACACATAGGAAGGACCATAGGTATAAGACCAAGAAACTCCACGCCTTCACAATTAAATGATGTTTACTTTGCATTGGACCTGAGGGGAACTATCATCTATGTTTTCTTTTTCTTTTTCTTTTTTTGTTCTTTTTAAGAGACAAGGGAAAAAATCGTCTTGAATCATCAATTGTACAAATAATCCAACATTTCATTTATTGCCTTCATTATTATTGTAAATTTAGATATTTATGCATCCATCAGGGAGCAATATCATTTAGACCCAGTCGGACTCTCAAGAATGGAAAAATTTTGATCATAAGGTGAGACATATAAGGCATGGGAAAAAATTGTTCACTTCCCTACCATCAGAACATTAATAACATGTAGCCAGTTGACACCTCCCCATATCTCATCTTGTTTACATTTCTTTTCTTTCTTTCTTTCTTCTAGAAAAGTACCCTCTTGTATCTCATGTTAAAGACAGCTTCTGTATTATTCTATTGTATATTCATTTATATCCATGAGAAAAACAACAGCTTAATATACATAATCATTTAAAATAATTATTGATAAAAATCTCTCATTTTGTAGATTCAAATGACATTTTTTGTCACACCTAATGTAGATTCCAGGTGAGAGTATGACTATTGAGAGAACTAAAAAGGAGACAAAAGATGCAGTAGCAAATGCTTTTAGTTGGCATGCATGGAGAAATAGTGCTTGAAGAAGCTAATAATGCAGAATTGGAATGCTCCAAAAGCTTGTGTTAAATAATTCTACAGAAAGTCAATATTAATATTGTTATGTAAGTGAGTGTCCTAAAATAAACTTGGAGACATCATTCAAAGATGACAATGATTTCTGCTGTAGAGTCCAATATTAATAACTTTAAGATTTAAAATGAAAGTTTAATATTGCAATATGACATAAGCATAAATGCCGAAAGGTTGTAATAAACCTTGAAGATGTAGCATAACCACAGGATGAAAACAGTGAACAAATAGCACTACGACAAACTCAGAAAATACTTACCTTTCGTAGCAACATCTTTTTCCAATCGGCCAACTGCATTTTTATTGTCAGGCTTTTTGCTACCAGCCTCTTCATCATCTTCCAAGTCCGAGTCCGAGGATTCATCTGATGATGAAGTGTATTTTTTATCCCATATCCCTGCCCTTTTCATGCTACAAAAACTGAAAGTAATTAATAGACACAACTCAGAGAAATAAATAACTTTGAGAGTTGCAGCTTAACTAATGACAAGAATATAGCCTCCAGTTAAAAGCATCGGTAACTATTTGTTTTAAAAATGCAACAAAAAAAGGCCAAACATTACTATACGCAAATTACAAACAGGGGAGATATTTGAGAAAATCTTGTAGCAGATAAATAATATTATGACCACAGTTTTCTGACTCAGTTGGTTGACAAGAATCAGCCAGTCAGGCAGGTCAGTAAATTAATTTTTAATATACCATTTGGTATATATTGGTATACCAATAAAATATATCAATATATACCAAATATCTACATATAAAGGAAACATAAAAATAGAAAATCTATAAATAAATTCCATGTCTAAAATAAATAAATAAATAAAAAGGAATTCATATTGCAAATTAACACTAAGAATTTGGAAAATAAAATAAAATACATCAACTTAAACTATAACCCAAATAACATAAATATCCAAAACCCATTAAACAATAAATCCAGGTACGTAAAAGTCACAATAAATCCGTCCAAGTATTCCAAAAGTCACATTCACAAAAAGCATCCAGAAGTGACATCCAACATCGTTCAGATATATATATATATATATATATGGAAGGTGCTCCTATGAGAGTATCTCTCACCTTACCATGAGAGATAGGGGTGCGGCCCTCACTTTTAAGTTGTTGGCATTGGATATGGATATGAGGGTCCCCACCTTATCTCTCATAATAAGGTGAGAGCATCTCTCATAGGGGCATCTTCCTATATATATATATATACAACTTTTGGTGACTCAGCTGACTCGCCTAAACCAGTACAAGTGGACGGAGTCCCTGATTGACTTGCCAGGTCAACTGAGTTAAGCCCAAAAATGTTTCAGCTGGGTTCTACCTATCCAGTTACTCAGACCTGGCAAAGACAACTCAGGTGAGTTCCTGGTCAACTCATTAGGCCAGAAAACTATGTATGACCATTAAAGAAAATTTTCAAAATCTATGTGCAACTGCAAACGAAGCTGGGAGAAAACAATTAAAAGTCTCAGATGACGCACCCAAACATGAACATACACAAACATACAGCCCAGTTGAGAAAACAAGGATTTCTTATTTTGAAGAAAAAAGAAGAAAGAAAATAAGATCAGTTTCTTGGAAAATGTGAACTGCAACAGCAATTTGGTACAATGAAAATGAATCGGAACAATCAGAATCTGATGAACAACAAAAGACTTAGAAAAGATAAAAATGAACAAAAAGAATAGTAGAAAGAAAATGCATCACTAAGACGATGCATCCAGTCATCAAAAGTTGGAAAATATGTGAAAGATCTAAAGGGTTTGCATTTAGAGCTATTAGTTGATTTCTAGTTTGTTTGTTTTAAGTTGATTACAAAAAAAAAAAAAAAATGTAAGATTGTTGTGCAAGAAAAAAAATCGATACATTGTACCCCAATTCAGTCACAGGCTATGAAAGAAATAAGTTTTATTCTCTTCTTGTGCGGTGTGCAGTTTGATAATTTGGTGAGAGGAACCAAGAAATTGGGTATTCTCTTGGGATTTCCTTCCGGGTTATCCTGTCCCTCCCTCTTCCAGCTACATCACTTTCCCCAACCAAGTCCCACATGGATGCCAATTTCAGGTGCCCCTGAAGGAAGGACCAAATAGTTGGAAGGAATACTAACCATCACACTCGCAATCAAGTGGGAGAGGCAGGCGCTCACCCTTCTAGCGTTATTATACTAGCAATGGATCTCTTCCTCAAGTTTATTCTCTAGCCCGGCATCACTTCAGTTCATGGTTTAAAATTATATCCTTAATTGTTTCACAACAGCAGTTATGAAACGGTAAGAGCCTATGCCGTTACGTTATTTTCAATATAACAGTTATAATGGTCACGGTCTAAAAAAAAATGAAAATAAAGGTCCATAACGGTTAAAATGTCCATTCTTTTGAAAATAACGACCATTACGGTCATAATGGTCATTATTTTGAAAATAACGATCAAAATAATGGCCGACAATATTTTTTTTAAAATTTACTTTCTCCTTCTTTCTTTCCCAAACTATTTGTGGAGCTTCTTGAGATTAAGCTAGAGCTTCCCAAGCCTCTTCTCCCACCAAAACTCAAATGATTTGCAAGATTTTGGTGGATTCTCATATGAAGGCTTTGTTCCTTATCAACACAATATCCCTATGTCCATAATCCATTATTTTAATTAATTCATTCATCTTGATGTAGTAGTAAATGTTACTTGAAAGTTGAAATTCACTCTCAACTTACTTGGTGATTGAGTAATTGAGTATTGCACTACTACTACTAGTTTCTTGACTTTAAGTGTTTAACACAAATAGTTAGTTCAAAATTATGGTTGCAATGAATACAGTAATATTCGTGATATTTCAACTGATTTTAATATATACATGTAAATCTATTTAATTCATAATAGACTTCACAAGTTTCAGATAAGACAACGATAAACGATGTTTAAGACTTTTTTTTTTTTTGTGGGGATGGGGGGGGGGGGGGGGGGTGGGGGGGGGGGGGTGGTTGATCTTTTGCTTTAAAGTGTTTACGAATGGAGGAAAACAAATTGTTTTCTAGCATTTTATAACATTCTGGATTTTTTTACAATATTTTTGAAAAAAAATTAGGTAAATAAAAATTTGCATCGCGATGGACCACGACAGCCACGAACCACGACGCGATGCCACGTCATAACGGTTTTTTCAAGGTCAATCGCGATGGCGACTGCAACCGCAATTTTAAAACATGCTTCGGTTTCAAAGAATGCATGCCCTACTTTGGTCAAGGATTAAAAGAACATCATAAATAGAATTAGTCCAAGGTGAGCAAAATGGAGAGAAAAAAGTGGAATGTTGTGAAATTATACGGTGCCACTAGAGGTGGCAACTCCTAACCAAACCCACCAAGCTAACCCAAACCCAACTTGAATTAGGTTTAGGTTGACACTTCTGACCCAATTAACAATGGGTCAGGTTCAAGTTCATTCCATTGTTACCGAACTTGCCAATTTAACCCAAACCTAACCCAAGCCAATAAATTGTACAATAACCCACCAATGCAACCCAAACCCAAACTGTTAATTGCAGGTTCTAGCTGACATTTTAATTTCATGGTTGGGATCAGGTTGAATTTTCAACCCTAATTAATAAATGGGCCAGGTTTGAGTTGAGCCTATGCATGTTACTCGAAATGCTCAGCCCAACTTAACCTGACCCATTGCTACCCCTAGGTGTCACTTCAAAGGAACATTTTCAATAAAGATTGTATGCCTTCATGCATTGTTGTATTGATTTGAAGACTGGGCAATGAAGAAATGCTAAGACGACAATGTGAGGAGCCAAGAAGACAAGCACATGTGGCTAAGATTATTGTAACTATAGAGGATGTAAGGGTAAGAAATAAGGATATCATTAGAAATGCTAAGACGACAATGTGAGGCGCCAAGATGACAAGCACATGTGGCTAAGATTATTGTAACTATAGAGGATGTAAGGGTAAGAAAATAAGGATATCATTAGAAATGCTAAGACGACAATGTGAGGCGCTAAGAAGACAAGCACATGTGGCTAAGATTATTGTAACTATAGAGGATGTAAGGGTAAGAAAATAAGGATATCATTCGAAATGAACACACAAGAGGAAATCCACAAGTGGCTTGATGGATGTGAAAATCAAGGGATGCCATTTGGGATGGTTTTGATATGTATATATAGGACGAAAAACAATCTCTACATGAAGAACTTTAGTGTTACAAGAAACTAGAAAAAAGGAAGAAATAATAAATGCTCAGAATGAAGTAGACCGATCTGACATGTTAGAATGGTATCTCCAATAAAGTTCCAGTTTCTCCCTAAAAAGAAAAATAATAAGAACAAGAAATGTTAGATGGTGGAGTGATAGAGCTATAGAGGACTTAATGCTAAATGGGGATGAGTGGAAAAGCAAAACTCACAAAGCCAACCATAAATGAGATGAGGCTTTGAGGATGACGACGACGATGATAACCTTCATGAAATAGAAATGTGTGATCTCCACAATATGGTCCTCACTTAGGATCCTTGAATAGGCTCAACTCTGTAGCTTTAAAGAGAGGGCTTAATCCCTCAACTACTACATAAAGAGGATGAGTGAAAATGGATCAGCTCGGTTAAGTTCTCTTGAGTTCAAGAAGAACTCCCTTGTTACCTGAACAATTAAGATCAAGAAGCTAACAGTAAAAATGCACTCCCTCATCCAATTCCATATAGAAGGAATTTCCACTCGACATACATATGTATGCCTTTTTCAACATCCACTTCAAAAACAGATCATAGGATCCTACAACAGCATATTTAGTCTACAAATGAAATCAATTGTCATTACAAACAACAATATGCATCATGCAGAAATGCACCTTGGACTGGGGAAATTACATACATGTGACTATGAGCATGCCTACACTTCCTAGTAGTCTCAACACCGTCAGTCGCTTATGTAAGAAACCACACATGAAATTTAACATTATGTCAATACAGATATTCAATTGGTTCCTCCTTTTGACAACTTTGAAAACAAAATCAATGAGGCAAATGCATGTATATGAAAAAAATAATAATAATATTAAGTGCTTGCATGCCTGCTTGTTATTGAGTTCCAAGGAACTAATAGTAAAGGGGGTTTTACCAAATGAGTACTAAAGAGGGGAGGAGCAAACATTCTAAGGTGGAGATGCAGAACAGACCACAACTTCCCCTGAATTTAACTTGCTAGAGTACAGAGTGGGTAACCATTTCCTATTGATGGGTCACTTTTTTTCATTAATATGATTATTATTTCACAGCCCCTTAAAAAAATCTTCACCTTCAATCACTCTCTTTCAGCCCCTTTCATTTACAAAAAAAAAGAAAAAAGCATTGCTTAGAAAACCTAATAATTCAACACTGACTAAGTAGTAAGTATATTTATAGCCCCTAGAAAAACCCAATTGTAATATTAGATTCATCAACCAGTAACAAGTTTCCATTTTAATTAATCCTAATTGGTTCTATTAGAACATGTCAATCATCACTCCTCAAATACAAAATAACATTTGTCTCCCTTGCTTCTATTATTCCTTCCAAAACTTTCACCTGTTTGTCCACACCCAAACAGCTGCAAAAGATCCTTGGGGGTTTTTATTCTCAGATGTGTAGCTTTTACCCTCTTCTTCTAATCACCAAAAATAGCCAAAAACTCTACTCTCGAATAGTAAGAAACCGTTTTTTTTTTTTTTCATGAAAAAGACACTAAGATGTTTCAAATTCCAAGAACTTGTGAATGATTTGCATGCATGAAGAACACATGGAAAAGATCTTACTTTTCCAGAGAGCTTTTTCCTTGTTCCTTCCTTTGGTTTCTTCGGAGTCGGAAGAGCCTGTTCTGTCCGGCAAGTGCTCTCTCCACAAAAGAAACATTTATAGTGCTCGGTCGAGAACATTCTCAGTTGAGCTCGGGAGATTTTTAGTCCGCAGACCTTTAATTTTTCATTGTTTTTAGTAGACAGTTGTATATTAAATTGCATCATAATACATAGGAATATAATACATAGGAATTAAATACATATGATTCAGACAATAGGTGTTAAAAAAATATAAATTAAATGTGAATTTTTAGAAAAATAGCATATTTCCTCCAAAAGAAAGTTTTTTAATGGTCGGTTTTTTTTTAGTACACCTTTGACCTTCTTTTTCAATTAGTAATGATATGAATTGTTTTTATTCAATTATTTTGCATTTTTAATGCAAACAAACAACCCTAAATCTAAACCTCTCAAAACAGTTGGCATTTGTAAATTGCTGGAAAATTTTCACTATAATCATCCTTTGGGCTCACCGACAAACTGAGCACATGTGGAAAACATGATATCATTAACAAGGGCGAATTTTGATGGTCTTTTCCTTGTATTTAAAATTCATCTATGTTTTCATTTTTCCATATTCTCGATCTTTAATTCTCTTTTCTTTGTTAGATTACCTTGGATATGATATTTGTAGATTTTATCAAATTATTTGCTTGATTTTCATAACAAATGGCTAATTTTTCTTTTTTTAATGTGTTTTCTTCTCAAAATGGAACATTAAAATGGTCATGTAATAAATTTTTTCTTTTATAATGGAGGGTGTTCCAGCTCTTTGGGCAAGAATAATCTCTACGTGTCTAGAGGGAGCGGAGTAAATCTCCTGTAGAAAGAGTAACTGTAAAGACTAGATCGGACCTATATCCACTATCATGTTTTGTTTTTTTGCTTGCTCAGTTGCTTGGCCTAGTGGCCAAGAACACCTACGCCTACCCGCCAATATATTTTATGATTTGGGCACCTAACCCTATAAAATCTAATTCTAAGAACCTTATCAAGATCAATGAATTAGGAATGAACATAAATTTTATAGACAGTGCTATTTTGGATAGGTAGAAATACTAAGATTTATAAAGAGTTATCAGATTGCCAAACCATCCAAGGGTTAATGGTGTTATTTGTTCTCAGCAGTTTGCTAATTAAGAGGGTGAAGTCTTTTGCATATTAAGAAATCATGTGCTTAATCTGAATCACTGGGCTATTCGCCTTAATCTAAGTTATTAAATTGTGGACTAAAACATAAACATGTGAGTGAACACAAGATAGATACATGCATATTAAGGGTTTCTTCTTTGTTCATATATAGCCATTTACATATGATTTTTATCCGTAATGGTTACCCATCTTATATTTATTTGTGTTCATTTACGCATAAACCAAACCAAGCCTTTTTCCACTAGGTGGGGTCGGCTATATGGATTTGACGACGCCAATCAAATCTGTTTAGGGCCATGTCCTCCGTTAGATCCATGCATGCAATGTCATGTTTAATAGTTTCTTTCCGACTTCTCTTGAATCTCCCTCTCCCTCTCATACTCCTAACAATCTCCATGCTTTCACACTTTTAACAGGTGCCTCCGTTGGACGCCTTCTAGCATGGTCAAACCATTTCAGTCGATTTTCTCTCATTTTATCTCCAATCGGTGCTATTCCTACTTTGCCCCTAATCTCCTCATTCTTAATCTTATTTCTCCTTGTGATCCCGCACATCCATCTTAGCATTCTCATCTCCGCAACTTCCATCTTCTTGACACGATTATGCTTTACTGCCTAACACTCTGATCCATATAACAACGCTGGTCGTACCGTTACCTTATAATACTTTCCTTTAACCTTGAGGGGGACTTTTCGATCACATAAGACCCTCGAAGCCTCCATTTGGTCCACCCGGCCTGAATCCTGTGACTTACATCAGTATCAATCCCTCCATCATGTTGCACCATAGATCAAAGGTACCTAAAGTTTTATTTCTCTACAATCTTTGTGTGCCCAAACTTACTTCTATGCTACCAGGTGTCCTACTTTGACTAAACTTGCATTCCATATATTTCGTTTTGCATCGACTTAACATAAACCCTTTTGTCTCTAATGTTTTTCCGCCACAAAAGGGTTTAGGCTAAGTCGATGTAAAACGGAATATATGGAATGCAAGTTTAGTCAAGTAGACACCTGTAGCATAGAAGTAAGGTTGGGCAACACAAAAGATTGTAGAGAAAGAAAATCTTTAGGTACCTTGGATCTATGGTGCAACTAGGATGGAGGGATTGATATTGAGGTATTCACAGGTTCATGCGGGTGGACCAATGTAGGAGTGCTTCGGGGGTCTTGTTTTCATTAGTGTGACGCTCGGAGTCCCAATGCTAGAGAGAAGTGAATGGCTTTGAGGTGAGGCGAACAAATCGTGAGGCCAGTGGGCCAAGCGGATAATATCATACGTGGGCATTACAATGGTCAGAGCCGACTCTCGACTAGTTCGAGTGTGGGTCCCCTGCCGTGGTCTGGTGCAAGTGGGCGGGTTTCCATGTGGGCGGGCCAAGAGGGCTGGCAGGCTACTGCACAGGGACGTGCAGCCTTAAGGGGGTGGAATGTGACACCCCGGATTCCACATCGACTATGAGAGAAAGTGAATGAGGCATTTTGATGGGTTGAGGCCCATCAGAAACAAAACCGTGAGGCCAGTGGGCCAAAGCGGACAATATCATGCATGGGTAAGGGGTGGGGCGTTACATTTACGCATGTAGTACATAAATTGTTCAAACATGATACTTCATATATTTGAGAAAACACTATTTGTGGGGATGTACTGTCAAATTAAATGGCTTTACAAGGCCAAGAGAACTATAGTTGTATGGTTGTATAATCTATTAGCCCTCTTTCCTTGTTATTTGAGATCGAGGGGGAATATATTTCTACTCTTGAATTTCCATTCTATTTTTCCATTGTGCTAAAATAAATTCCAAAAAAGTTGGTATCAAAGCCAGATTGACAAATTTACGAGTCACTCATCCTCAATTGTTTTTTGAGGATTTTATTAAAAAATATATATACTTAAGATGGTCATTGCGCCAAAAGGATCACTTTAGCTAAACTCACACCAAATCAGCTTTCACGCCCAAAAAGTCACTTTAAGAAAAGCCTCCAATGTCAAATCCTCGTATTTTATGTCCTATAGAAAAATCAGTTACAGACACACTTCTATTGACATCAAAAGTAGCAAAATATTGGAATCAGAAACCATATCTTGATAGGTACTAACAAAAAGAGAGGAAGGGGCGTGGAGGAAGAAGAAGAGGAAATCAAAAACCTTATCGTTGAGAATTGAGATAGAGAAATTAAGGGGCATAGGAGGAAGAGGAAGATGAGAGTTCGGGAATGAGGGCTTCACCCATGAAGAGTCGCAATGGTAGGGGAAGAGGGGATACGCATACAAATTCTTTTGTTTTTTAATGAAACAACTTTAGTAAGGAAGCGGAGCCCTTATGCTGACGTGGATGAAAGGGAGAGAGTTCTTATACGTTTTCCTCCCAACTATTTTCCAACTTTAATGAAGAAGAATCTTAGAATATGAAAAGTCATGTCTTTTCAATTATCTTTAAGTGGTCTATATAATAAGGCTAATGTAGTTGTTTTGTAGTGTGTAAAGAGAGTGTGTGGTGAAGGTCGTCTTAAAGATTATCTAAGTGTTTGGTTAGAAAAATATCTCTTGTTATCTTAAGGTTTAGAATAGAAAATTTTATTTTGCGAAGTATTTTGTTCTTTTAATTTTGCTAAGTATTTTAAGAATGATTCTAATGGTGTAATTTATTTATTATGAATTTGTGTTTTTCATAATAACATCTTAAAGAAAATCACTTGATATTACAATTATTATAATATATGTCCACATATTTTTTTCAGAATCTATAATGATCTAAGATATGAAACTTCACATATATATGTGGGTTAATAATATTTTGGATCATGAACATAGAGGCAAGAAGATTGCGAAAAAAATCACAAAGTGGGATTAAGCTATTCTTTTGTTTTTCACATGCATCTCAAAATCCTTGGGATCTAAGACATGAAACTCCATTCCTTGGGTTTATCAGTTTAATGAGAATATTAAATTGCTCGGATCATGAACCTAGAGCCCACACAAATGTTGGTGTCACTAGTGGGCGGGGCCAGGTTTAGCCCAATCATGAAACCATCGCGGGGCATGTAAAGTTTGGTGTGAGTTAAGGCGGTTCAGGTTTAGCCGAATCCTAACAAATCTAATCCATTGCCATCTTTGATTGACAGTCAAAATTTGAAATGAAATTGTGCCAAGTCAGAGTTTGGCAAATTTTACTGCAAGAGTACCCTTGATGTTTTGAGAAGGTTATTTGAGAATCTCCTTAGGCGCGTTGAAGATGAGAGGAATGATGTGGGCGTGGGTAAATTTATACGTTGTTTGGTATCTCTATTCTTATTTCTAGCATGCCATCTAAAATAGAGTCTTAAAAAAAAAGGATGCATAAGAAATAACAAAAATAAAAATGTGTTTTGTCTTAAAAAAACCCTTCCGGCTCTACCTTTTTGAAACCCTGCGACTCTTAATTTTAGAAGCCTGAAATTAGGGCTTTTCTTTTTAAGAGGATTTGTCTCTACTTCTCTAAAGTGAGTAGAGGGTAGAATATATACTAAACGCTCTCATTTTCCAAACTTCTACCCACTTTAGACATTTAGATAAATAGAGGTTGAAAACAGAGAAGCCAAATATGCACTCAGCCCCTATTTGGAATAACTATTTTTGGCCTCTATTTCTCAAAACCTCTAAATCAAGAAGATATTTTGAGAATAGAGGTGTTTGCCAGCATATGTCAACCTTTAAATTGTGCAGAGAAGTAGAAGCAATGCCGCTATTTCACAGCTTAACATTGGATGCTTGTAGAAAGTAGAAGAAAAAAAATAGACGGGGGTGAACAGTGTTCCTGGCCCATTCACTCCCCAGTCCGTTTTTTTTTTTTTAGAACCTAAAAGTGTAAATCACGACCCAAATCATTGAGAATGTTCACAAGATCAAACACAAGATGAGATCAAATTTCAGCGGTTGGATCATAACCAATCTCGAGATATGTGAAAAAAGTGAGTCATTAATTGGATGCAATTTTTTTGGGATCCGTGGGCCCCAAATGAATGATCCAAGCCATTAGATCTCTTTGGAAGGTAAAAATTGACTATGTGGTCAATTTTCAAGACTTGATACTTTGTTGAACTCAAGATATTTGCAAAACAAAATCAGCCATTGATGTATTATGCTCAATATTGGATTTATCCATGAGCAGTAACATTCTTCTATATTTTTATGTTATTTATATGAGTGTAAATCAAGATCCAAACCATTGAAAATGTTTAAAGATCAAACATAACCATGAGACTAAATTTCATCCATTGGATCATCACCAATCTTGAGATATAAGCGAAAAACATGAGCCATTGGATGTGATTTTCTGGATTATATGGGCCCCAAACACAAAATTCAAACCGTTAGATCTCTTTGGAAAAGCTTAACACGGCCGAATAGTCGATTTTAAAGGCTTGATAACTTGTGGGTCTCGAGAAATTTGTAAAAGAACTTTCAACCATTAATATAAAAAAGTCTACTTAACATAGATCCTTGCATCACCAAACACTTTTTTTTGATTCTAGCTTCTATTTTTTATAACTATTTTTTTAATGGCTTTATTTTGATGGGTCTATTGGAAAAAAGAGTAGATATACCGAACAAGGCCCAGTGACCTTGAAATAAGAGGTTACGATATAAGAGACCTAAGACTGGCAGATCTTTTCTAACAAGAAAATAGTTGGTCCAATACACACTATATAGCTACTTCATGAACTTGGAACCCACTAGAGTTCAAAGAAAATCAAAAGGTGGGATTCGGCTATTCATGCGTTTTTCACATATTTTTCAAAGTTTCTTAGAGCCTTGGATATGAAACTTTACCCATTGGGGTTAATTAGTTTTATGAGAATGTTGAATGGTTAGGATGCTGATCTTGGGGTCCTCAAGAGTGTAGAAAGAAAAGTTGGATTCAGCTTTTTTTTTTTTTTGTTTTCCGCATGCAAAATCTGTGAGAATTAAAGATATGAAGCTCCAGTGTTGAAGTTTATTATTTCTCTAACAATATTGAATAGTTTGGATCATGAACTGGGGGCCCACATGAGTGTAGGTAGGGATGGAGGGAGGAGGGGTAGAGAGAAAAAAAGAATGAATTTAGGCGTTTTTGTAGAAAGCAACAAAGGCATTCTTGTCTCAATAAGAGGATTATTATCTTTTTCTTTTTCTAAAAGATAGGAACTTATAGTTTTATATCACCTCCGTCTCTCATAATGTCATTCTACTCAATCACTAATGTCCCATCCCACATCTAACCAAAGAAGAACATTGTAGGTGAGAGTCCCACATGTTTGACGCCTCGGTGCACGGTTTCCATGCGAACTGAATGTAGGAGATCCTTTTCTTATCTAACCATTAGGTCTTTTAGTTTTAGAGAGTATTTAGTGAAGCTCTTGAGTGGAGCCTACTTGAGAAAATGAAACGGGCTCAAAATGCGGACCCTTTAGTATGATGCTCTTGAGTGGGGCATACTTAAGAATAAAAATAAAATAAATGCTCTAATCTCTATGAAAAAAAATAAAACTCAATATGATTTGGGCCAAGTCAAGTTGATCTATATGGAAAAAAAATTAAATTTTTTAATAAAAATTTTGTTGGAATAATTTTAGAAGTTAACAATCAGAAGTTAGGTCCTTTGAGTGAAATCTGATAAAGACTATACAGTATATGAGGAGGCTACTTTTCAATGATTTAGATATTTCATAAGTGGGCCTATGGTCATGGAACTCTTCTATGATGCTTTGTTTTCTTTTCTCTTTTTATGATCTCTATTGTATAGCTAGCATCTATGGGCATTAAAATCATCCTAACTCTTGATTTAACAAGCTTTAAATATGCTAACAATCTTTAATCAGAATCTCTCTCTCTCTCTCTTGATGATATTCATCTAATATTAGCATGGTTCCAAATCAAGGTGAGGATATAAGTGTGAAAGGAGCAAATTGATCAAAGGTGGGCCCAAATGAGCCCCATAGAGCTGGATTTTTTTACAAGTAATCTAATTGTAAGAGAAAATTCTCCTTTTTGAGTGAATCTTAAATAGATTATAAGAGAAGGAGCTATTTTCAAATGTTTAAGTTTTTCAAAAGTGGGCCCACTGATGCTATTGGTCGATCATCTTTGCCCACCCCCCCATAAGGGAAGTTAGATTATCTTGGTTTTGCATTTTTTTAATGCTTCTTAAAATCCACAATGATGTAAGATATGAAGCTTAACACCTTGGGGTTTATTAGTTCGATGAAATTGTTGACAAGTCAGATCACAAGGGGGGTTCCTATGGGGTTCCTAAGATGAATAAAAATGCGGATAGTGGGACTTCAAACTTGTTGGACCGTTTATAAGGCCACCATAATAATGTGACATCATGAGAAAGCTTAATTTTGAAATAAAGTGTATTCTCAGTGTTTTGGTCTGCTCCTTTAATATATATAATATGTGACAGGAACTATATTTCTATTGCCTGCAATCCTTGGATGCTTACTTTTGAGTTTTATCTCTTAAATTATAGTGCCACTTCCTCATGTAAAGTACAATAAGCTGACAAATACTAGGAAACAAATTGGGCTTGATAGGGCTTAGGATAAACTCATCTCCACTCCAATTAACAATGCCATTCATAACCCAAATTTTACAGTTTTTAGGATATGCATTATTGTTAAAAACCCAACTGGACTGAGAGGTGTGAGTGTGTGACCCAGTTGAATCGCAAATGCCACTGTTTTTAAATACCCTATGTTGAACCTGTGAACTGCACATTGAACGGTTCAAATTGTTTAAACTGGCCTGTTAAACCTCTGTTTTTTCGCAAAAAAAAAAAAAATTTGAATACCCTTGTGTTGTTCTCATGGTTTGGTCAGAATGAACCACTGGTTAGGCCAAGTTCGAAGAAAGCGTTCGCCAGTTCAACAGGTCTGATTTCTAAAATATTGAGGATTGTATGATACCAAACCCAAATCATTAAAGATTGGGGTCGGTTGAGTTTGATGTGGTCAAACACTCCTTTTCTTTCAAAAGAAATGTTCAATACTTTTAAGAAACATCAACCTTTTTATATAACATTTTCATTAATAAGTATGAAAATAGGTCATAATGGAACAAATTTTGGATATTCAGAGTTTTGTGTGAATGAGTGTGTGAGCATGAAAGATGTTTCAATTTAGGGAGTTTTGAGTTTTGCCAATTCGGGAATGCTGAGAATTTGGTGATTTGGAGCTTTTGCAATTCTATAAATTCTAGAATTTGGTTATTAAGCCTGTAAAAGAAGCCAGCCCAGCAGTGTACCATGGATAGAGATTCCACTCAATTAGGATCAAAGTGAGTTTATTAGATCTACTCATTAATTACACAACTTGATGACCTAAAATGTTTTCAGCAATTAAGATAAGGGTTGAGATGGTAAGATAGTGATTAGGGAATGGTATAATGGAGATACAAGGCAATTTCTCCTTCTACTAAATCGCCCTCATTATGATGTATTCAGTGTGTTTTACATAATTAGATATTGATGCAATTGACAACCAGAATATGAAGATCAATGGAGAACACAAATTCAATTCCCAATATAAGCTTATATGATTTACTCCTTTAAATCATGTTTCATGTTTAAATAAAAATTCCTCTACATGGCATCTCATCCACAATTACTAATCATAAACAGGTCACATAGCAACTAGCATCATTCTATAGCCCCCTTCATGGTCAAAGCAGAAAGTTAGGTCAATAATAGTACAATTTGCCACTGAATGCAACTAGGCCTGGGTTTTCATGCAAATTATTATCGCTAACCATCTTCCAAATTATGGTTTGATTTAGAAGCAGTCTTTGGATCTTGGGAACTTGGCTGTGGGGCAATAAGTTTATCTGTAAATCTAGTTACGTATAAACAAAAAAAAAAAATTGTCTTAGGTAAAGGAAACTATGGTTATCCATATATATGAACTCTCGTTTATGCAAAACCCAAGATGCACAAACAATCCAAGAATAATAAATCAGCTCTGATATTTTAGGAAAATGAGAAAGAAACTGTTTATTTCTTGTTAAGAGTGCCATTGTAGGATATAAGGAGATACATGTTTGTATACATCAAGGATTTGTATAGAATGAGAAGCGGGCAGACGTGCTTGGCACTGTAAGGGCCAAAAGTAGAGTCAGTCATGTTTCATGTAGAAGCTAGAGAACACCCAATATCTTTCTTCTCACCAACCACCCCATATCCGAGCCTTCAAAATGTGTGTTGCCTGCAACATACAACACCCATAGCCCAAACAGTGTACAAGTAGATCCAAAACCCCTCTGTTGAACCTGTGAGCTGTGCAGTTCAAGCATTGAACGGTTCAAATTGTTTAAACTGGCAAGTTAAATACCCTCCCTTGAACCTTAAATATCCTCGTATTGTTCTCACCATTTGATCAGAAAGAACCACTAGTTAAACCAAGTTCGAAGAAACCTTAGCATTTGCCAGCTCAGTCGGGTCTGACTGCTAAAATATTGAGGATGATATGGTACCAAACCGAAAGCATTATAGACTGGGGATGGTTGAGTTTGATGTGTTCGTATACCTTCTTTTCTTTCCAAAGAAATGTTCAATACTTTTAAGAAACATTAACCTTTTTATATAACATTTTCATTAATAAGTACGAAAATAGGTCCTAACGGAACAAGAAAGCAGACCTGAATGGCCCCTCCACCATACCCCTGGTTAAAATGTATAAACCCACACCTACCCTAAAGGTACAGAGCCACTACCAAACTGACCTTTAGTGCCTGTTTGTTTCATGTAATTGAATTCCTACGACTTTGATGATGATGACAATGAAGCATCACCATAAGCACCACAAACTAAAAGGCAAAATGACCCTCCAATCATCAAATGGAAGAACAAGATATAATTATTTACCAAGATTCAGTTAATTACTTCATGGAAAACCACAAGAAACCGAACAAGCCCGTGGAGTTAACTTCATTTCATCAGATCCATGTACAATTCTACTAACACTAGGAAAAGTTGCAATCTTGCTAACTTACCTGAGGAACAAGAAAATATACTAGAAACTAATATCATGAATGCAAGGAAATGTTCTGGCATGAAAAAAATTCCGCAGGTTATGGAATTCTAATGAATCCTGACCTCATTAGTTTAAAGGGAAGTCACTCACCATTTGTCACTGGTTTGATACATGCACAACAAGGAACTTTCTTTTTCCCTTGGCGTATCCCACCATAGAGGTAGTCCCTTAGTGCAGCTTCCTTTCTTCTATCGACCGCTCTGGTTCCTTTGCTTTTATGTTGGTCCTCATGTTTCAGCAGCATAAACTGGATTCTTTGCACTTCCAACTCCAGCCTCCCGATCTTTTCTGATGATTTTCGTACACGTTCCACTACTTGTCGTTTTTGCAAATTGCCCATTTTGCCTGCTGACTCCCTAACCATGCTATCTGAAGCAGTATAATCTTCAGCGTTCTTTGCTAGTTTCCTGTTGAAATCAGCTAAATGCAAGATGGCTTCCTCAAATTCTTTTAACTGCCCTTTCATGTCATCATATTCAAAAGCTGCAGATCGTTTATGCTTTCCTGATTTGTCCATCTTCTTCTTCAGTTCTTGTACACTTGTTTGAAGATTCACCAACCTTTGAGCATCCAAAGCAAGACTTTCTACAATCTTCGCATTCTCTTCTTGGGAAATGTCCATAGCTTTCTTGGATACCTCTGCATTGTCAACTGCCAGCTCCTTCTCAGCATGTAATTCAGAAGATGGGTGTTCACTTTTCTGCTCTTCTACGACTTCTATCTGATAATACTCAGTCACATCTTTATTAGCTGTTGCTGATGCAGGAAACTTTCGTATTGGTTGAAAGTTACATTCCCGCTCAGCTGTTTCCCACAATTCAAGCATCTGATCATCTGTCTCAGAAACTCGTATATGGGCCTTCCCAGATGAGCTGTTTCTACGGGATGATGGATCCAAGACATGATCAAGCTGAATATCTTTCATTGTGAGCCCATGCTTCGACTGAGAGGCTTCGGCGTCAATTCTCTGCAGTTCTTGATCCTTGCTAAGTTCCCTACCTTCTTCTAACAGAAGAATAACATCCTTTCTTGTCTCAGTTTCTTGTAGAACTGATCTGCTTTTCACTTCCAGCTGTTTGATCTCTTCCACTGCAACCTTTAACTTGGCCCTGGAATCGGAGCTTTCCTGCAATGCAAGTGCCATTGTTTCAATCACTACCTTCTCCACATCGTGAACCTTAGCCTGTAACTTCTGTAATTCCAAAAACCCAGCTGCTGCTATGATTCTATGATCTTCACTTGGTTCTTGATTGCTGATATCATTCTGATGAGCCATTGCCACCATAGCTTCCTGTGAAAACATGCTTGATGTCAAGATTTCCATCAAACGCAACTTGGGCATTCATGCAGGGCTTAGCATTCCATGAACAAGCAAGGCCCTTTTAACCGTGACAAGCCAAGTTGTTCATCTGGTGACAAGCATAGAGCTTCCCACCATATAACTGTAGCCATATGATAATTGGCTTACAACTGTATGGTTGAAAATAAATATAGCCCGAAGCCCAATATTCAACTGGAAATACCAAACTGATGAGTTGAAATGGTCATTGGACAATTTTTATCCATTGCCCACACATGGTGCTCCACCATATGAATGTCACCACTCATACAAAGCTGACAATGGTAAATTCCTCCTTAATTAGCAATCACTTGTTACAAACAAATAGCATTTCTTAGATGATCAAACATTTCCAATTCATTCCCTGGCTGACCAGACAGTCCTGGCCGACTGAAGCCATGGAATATTTACACAGGTCCAGGTTGGTTAACCCAATTGAATTGCAAATGAGAATTAGAGTACAGTTAATAAATGAAGTGCTCAAAATAAAACTCAACATTCAAAGAGAAGACCGGTACCTGCACCTTCAGATTACCAGTTGCAAGAACCTTTGCTGGAGCAAGGGCATGGTGTTCCAGAGATGACACACTCTTTTGCAAAGACAATATGAGAGGCAAATATGCAGCCATTTCAGCTTTCAGCCCTAAGTTGTCTCCTTCCAACACACTGACTTCTCTCTTCAGCTCCTCAATATCTGAATTCATCAAAGCCCTTTCTTCATCAGACCTCTGTTTTTCAATCATGGCACTCCCTTTCAAGCTTTCACATGCTGCACTGAGCTCCATAGCCTTTTCCTTAAAGACTGATGAACAAATAACAGAGACATTAAGGTCTTCATATAATGACGCAACGTCTCTCTCCCAGAGCTCAATCTTGTTAGTTCTCTTTAGCAGCTCAGATTCCAAATGCCCTTCACGGTTTTTTCCCTCCTCAATTTCTTTACATAATTTGGTATTCTCTCTCTCCCAGAGCTCAACCTCATTAATTTTCTTTTGCAGCTCGAATTCCAGGTGCTCTTCAAGGATCCTGCCTTCCTCAATTTCTTTATGCAATTCAGCATTCTCGCTCTGTGTGGATTCAAGCTCCTGACTTACTTGCAACAACGTCACTTCCTTGTGACTCAACAGATTCTTTCCAATCTCAATTTGATGATTCAACTGATCATTTATGTTTCTGATCATGTTCAGTTCATCCTGTATAATCAATGAACTGCTTTTGTACTCTTCCAACCTCTCAATTGACTCCTTGAGATTTAAATTTTCTGTCTCTACCATTCTCATCTTTTCGATCACTTCTCTGATCTCATTCTTAAGGTTGTTGTTAATTGCACAGAGACAATTGAAATCAGCACTAAGAGCTTTTAAAACCACAGTCTTCTCAGTGCTAATGCTCTCAAAAACAATTGAAAGGTTATCTTGGGTCATTGCCTCTCCAAGGATACCATCGTTTTTCTCTTCTAGAATGTGATTTTCCGCCTTCAAGTAGCTAACTTTCTTTGCTAAAGATACATTTTCATCAAGCAACTTGAAATTTTCATCCAGTAATATCTGATAAGCCTCTTGCAATTGTGAAAACTGTCCATCCAGCTTCTCCATTTCATTCTTTAGTACTTCCTCCCTATGGCTACCAGCCTGCTTTTCCAGTAGCAGCCATTTGTTTTCCTCAAGGAGTTTGTGAGTCTCAGCCTCCAGCGCTGAAAGCTCCCCATTCCTGATTTTACCCTCCCTCTCCAGAGTGTAGTTTTCTGTTTTCAAATAATTTATCTCCATTCTCAGCTGATCCAGAAGAGTAATGTTAATGGATTTTTCAAAAGAAAGCAGTTTATTTTTATCTTCAGCATCTGAAATAGAACTCTGCATTCTTTTAATCCTTTCTAAAATATGCAGCCAAACTAATTGGTCTTCGATTCTGTCTAGGAACCCATCATCCGCACAAATGTCGAGCACTTTCAGCACCTGATGAATCACCATTTTCAACTTGCTGATTTGCTCCAAGAAGGACTTCACTTTTTCCTGTTGCCAAAGATTCTCCTTCTCTAATTCCAAAATCAAATTCTTTGCTTGTGTAGATGCATCAACATACTTCTGGCATTCAATAGACAGAGATGAGCTTCTTTCTTTGATATCATGGATGCATCTCTGTAAGATAAAGATCTCAATCTGGGCATTGATGACTTTAACTTGTTCTTCTTCCAAATCTTCCATCCTCCGTTGAGCTTCCTCTTGCAGGAGATGCATCTGGTTCTCCAAACTAGAACGCTGGGTCTTGCTTGATTGGATAGAATTTGCATGCTCCTGTCTTTCTAGATTCAAGAGAACTTGCAGATTGTCAACATGACAAAGTGTCAATTCCCTATCTCTCTCCAGGCCCGTGTGTTTATTTTGTAATTCACTGTGCCTCTGCTCCAGGTCTTCTAGACTCAGCCTAAAACTTTCTACCTGAGAGACCAGATCATCCTGTTCAGCAAGAAGGCTAGATTTTTCATCCTGAAGAGACTGGCACCATTCTTCTAATTTATTTGACTTTGACCTCAATCCATCCATTTCGGCATCCATGTATAAGAGAGAATTCTCCAAAACAGCATTTGTCTCAGAAAGCATCTTCATGTTCTGCGTAATGCTCTCCACCTGAGAGACCAGTACATCCTTCTCAGTAACGAGGTCAGATTTTTCTTCCTGGAGAGACTTAAAGGATTCTTCCAACATCTTTAACTCTGTTTCCATCTCCTGTAACTTGGCAGTTGTGTCTGATAGAGAGAACTCCAAAAGCATGTTTTTTTCCGAAAGTTTCTCCATGCTCTCCAACTTCTGTGAAAGGATTAATTTTTCGCTATCATTTTCCTGGCAAATCTCTTTCAGCTGCAAGTTCTCATCCTGGATAGAGTGGGAGGATTCTTCTAATGCCTTTAAGTATTCTCTCAACCCATGTACCTCAGCACTAGCATCTGACAGAAGTTTTTCCAAGAGCATTTTCTTCTCCACAACCTTCTCCATATTTTCCAACCTCTTCAAAAGAACTATCTTCGCATCATTGTTCTTTTGGCAAATCTCTTTCAGATGCAATTTCTCATCCTCGAGAGAATGGTAGGATTCTTGTAACGTCCTCATAGTTTCTCTCATCATTTGTAACTTGGCACTAGTATCTGACAGAGAGTTCTCCAAGAGAATGTTCTTCTCTGAAAGCTTCTCCATGTTTTCCAACTTATTCAAAAGGGCTAGTTTCTCATCATTGTTTTTCTGGAAAATCTCTTTCAGGTCTAAGTTCTCATCCTGCAAAGAGAGGTAAGATTCTTCTAGTGTCGTTATGGTTGTCCTCAACCCTTGTAACTCAGCACTTGTATCTGACAAAGACCTTTCCAAGACCATGTTCTTCTCTGTAAGTTTCTCCATGTTTGCCAACTTTTGCAAAAGAGCTACTTTCACATCATTATTTTTCTGGCACATCTCTTTCAGCTTCAAGTTCTCATCCTGGAGATACTGGTAATATTCTTCTAATGTGTTTAGTGTTGCTCTCAATGCTTCTAAGCTGGCAGTTGTATCTGACAACGACCTTTCCAAGATAATGTTCTTCTCTGAAAGCTTCTCCATGTTTTCCAAATTCTCCAGAAGCGCTACTTTTTCATCATTGTTTTTCTGGCAAACCTCTTTCAACTCCAAGTTTTCATCCTGCAAAACCTTCACAGATGACTGAAGGCATGTTGTATTTAAGCCTACCGACTCCACTTGGTCCATGACATTCTGGTATCTCATCTTTAAATCATTTTTTTCCTCATTAAGAAGACAGAGCTCTTGCTGAAGTGCATCCTTTTGAATGGTACGCAGACCTGCCTCGTCCTCGAGTTTACCTATCATCTCCTTCAAACTAGAGATTTCAACTTGCAGATTCTTTATTAACGCAAGAGAAGATAGGTTCTGTTTGTTCAAGGTACTGTTCTCCTCTGCCATTTGCCGAACTTCATCCTCTAAAGAATGTTCTATGACTTCCATGTCCTTCAACATCTGTAACCCTTGTTGAAGTTCCAATCTCAAAGCTGTCTTCTCATCTTGAGACTGGGAATACAAATGGTCCAAAGACTGTAAGGCTTCTTCAGCCTGCACCCGATGCATTTGTTCATCTTGTATGCAGATCCTCAGTTTCTCCAACTCCTCATGGTTGCCCATAAGTTCTTGTTGTTGCAATTTCATCTTCTGTACTAAAGTTTCCACCTCTGATTGCAGAGACTGATTCGCCCCATCCAACAGAAGGCATCGCTCTTCCGCACCATTTAGTTTCATGGCTCCCATCAGAATCTCATCTTTAAGCCTTTCAATTTCTTCTTTTCCACTAGAAAAGTCAGCCTCCAGATTAGACAACCTTTCCAGATGCTGTTGGCACTGAAGGTGAGCATCTTCTTCTTCAGCTTGTAATTTAGACAAAGCTTGATGCAGGCTTTCAACTTCAGCTTCAGCTTTGTGCACATGCTCACACTCCAACGCTACCTGTGTTTTGAGCTCCTTGTTCTCAGTCAATAACTGAGCAACCTCATCTTGAAGAATCCTAATTTTGCTATTAATGTCTTCCTCATCTACCAACTCAGGTTTTTGATGGTCTCTAGATCCATGATAATTTACGTGCTCAGAACCTTCTTGTCTGTCTTCCTCGTGAAAATTCAAGCCTTTCCTGACCCTTCCTTCAGCAAACATTGCACTGTCTGCACCTTCAAATGTAAACATCTCATTAAGCTGCTTCAACCCTTTCTTCCTTGTTACAGCATCATTATCTCCAGCAAACACTGCATTCCTTTTAAATGCCTGGAAATGCGATGACAATCCGACAGCATCCTTTTGCAATTCATCAGGTAGGTCAAGTAAAGCACGTATAGGATGTGGCATTTCAGGTGTATGTGGCTCCGCCCCTATCAATGATGAGCCTGTGGGGCAGTCTTCAGCCAGTCCACATGGAATTTGATTAGGGAATGCTTCTGCCATGGTTCGGTGTGCCTGGCGGAGCTCCACTGTTGCATGATCATATCTTTCTGCTAAAGCTCGGTATGCTCGGTAAAACTCCTCAACCAGTTTCATCAGCTCTGGGCGTTTCTTGTAGTACATCTCGGCCCTCTTTGCAAAGGAATCTGCATCTTCTTCGATAAGCTTGATCATTGATTTGACCTTGACATCCATATCTGTTCAGGTAAATCAATATATCTGCTCAGTTTATTGTAAATACTTCTATTTTAGAACTTCCATAGGAGATCAAGTAGAACTGTGACAGTATACTAATTAGGAATAGCATATAGTGTAATTAGGGGATTTAGTGTAAGTCTAGAAGACAAACTACATAATTAAATCTCAATAAAATAAAAGTTTTTTACCATTCACATTAGAATTACGTTGCAAGACTCAAGATGCCAAAAGTTATTAGATTCTAAAACACTGAAAGGAG
The DNA here is from genome assembly GCA_012931725.1 of Litsea cubeba. Classification (NCBI taxonomy): domain Eukaryota; kingdom Viridiplantae; phylum Streptophyta; class Magnoliopsida; order Laurales; family Lauraceae; genus Litsea; species Litsea cubeba. Next base: position 73,552,844 of record CM022945.1, read on the forward strand.
AATCACAGCTTAAATTGCAAACAGTCACTAGCCACCCTGATAGAGTTTCCATCTTGATTACAATGTGGTCATTTGGTTTCTTTAAATCAAAAGGGCAGAAACTACTAAAAATAAAAGATCACAGAAACAATCAGAACTTAAACAAGACAATCAGCTAAACGGAAAGAAGAAATAAAGTCCAATGTGGTCAGTTGGTTTCTTTGAATCAAAAGGGCCAAAAAGTACTTAAAATAAAAAATTACAAAAAGAATCAGAAATTAAACAAGACAATCAGCTAAACGAAAAAAAGAAATATGCCAGTCAGGGAGTTGAGGCATGCATTGCAATAGGTCAAATTATAGATTTAGTACTAGTACAGACTAGTCCAGTAGTCAATTCTTTGTATTTCTCAATTTTTGCACTTTTATTGAGCACTTTTTTTTTTTTTTTATGACACAGGTATCCTTGGGGTCTACCAACAGGACTAATCCCCAGGGTGGCGCCCACTAAACCCACACAAACACACACCAGGCAAATCTTCGAACACAAGACATGGGGAGAGCCGTGACTTATGCCACTCCACCAACCTCCCAGGTGGGTACTTGTCTTGGGCACTTGGGAATGTATTCACGGAAAAAAGAAGAAAGAAAATTTGGCATCTTCATTCTTCTTTTATACGCTACGTTTAATCTATGACTTATTGAGAAGGCAAACGGCAAATCATGGACAAAGGAATGGCTGTGGGGATAGGGAAAGCTGTGCAATTGTAGGTCCATTGGAATTTCAGATGGAATGTTGGGTAAGATTAACAATAACCTCCAGAAATAAAGGTTACACTGATTGAGATATCCACTAAAATCACTCCAGTATTCCAGAGTTCTCATCCATTAGGCCTTGCTGTTACCCAGCAAACAATCAGAATAGAAAACTGTGGGCCTCTGCCAACTCTAAGGTGTGATGGGAAACTTAATGCCAAACTGAGTATCTCACCTGTGGATGTCCATATAGGATCCCCATAGATCATCATGCCAATAAGAGGGGATTGAAATGTCACAATGTGGATTTTCATTTTTTGTGTGGGATGGGCGAATCGGCCGTATCATATTATTCTGAACTTTGAGTTAAGATCCTAATAATTTGACGGGTTAAACTACAAATTTTTACTAGATTCTTGATTCAATGGTTTGAATGGTTTCAAGTATGCATTGCTGCTTCACTACTCATTGTTCAAAGGTTTGCTTCCGTGATTTTCTGTTGTTATCAGCTTAAAGTATCTACACCCAGCTAGCAGAAGATCATACGTTACTCTTCAATCTGATAAATCAGAAAACTCGCCAGCTTGAACTCCAAACAAAACACATAAATTCCTAAGAAAATCAAATACACATTGCAATTCATTGAACACTTGCAGCCCAACTAAAGCAGAGAACTGGGAAATGTGAATGCAATACCTGTAAGATTATCCTGAAGCCATTTTGAATTCTTCGGACTGTTATGACTGTCCCACCACCAAGAGTACAAACGCCTCGACTCAGCGTGTAACAAGGCTGCCATTAGTCCAGCCAAGAAAACCAACCCGATCTGCTCTGATCTCGAAAGATTTCTATCCTTGTTCAAATAAAAATTCAGGTAATGGATCCAAGCCAGAGTCAAAGCCGAACAAATCCCCCAATAGAACTACCAATTGGAAATAAAGAACAACAGCCCAACTTCTTTATCCCTTATACCATCAACTTGTAAAGAAACCTATTTAAAAGCATCAACAGAGCAAGTATCAGATGTCAAAACCAATATAAAATGATGCAAACTTTCACAACAGCATAAAAACTATCTCATCAAACATAGAGAAAATACATTGTAATTGTAAGAGTTCTAAATGTTGGCATATGGTCCATATGGGCCCAATAAGTGGCCACAAAGACCCTCAACGATAAGATACACTCAATCTTTTCAAATCCTAAAATATCTCTAACACCCCAAAAATCTCTCCTCACTGCATGGCATAATGGAGCCGTTTCCCCAACAACCCATGAACAATCGACTGTGTTAAGAGGACATTATACATCCAACCTCAGCAGAGAATTGGTATGATTAGATACAACATCCTAATGCAGTCAGATGGAACCTGGGTTGCTGGTGATCACCAGCTTAGCCTCGTCTCTCCAATATGATATGCAGTGTTAGATCTCAACCTACAGCAATCTAAACTAAAAGATGAGAAAATCCTGACAAAGAAAGCATCAGATCTACTAACTTATGAACAACACCCCACCCATGTCCAAAACCCATGACAAAACTTCACAAAATTGAGAAATCCACCAAATGCCATTTCCTCAGTGAGAATGGACTAAAGAAAAACTATATCATGATGCAAAACCCAGAAAAAGAAAGCAGAATGCAGACTTTTCAGAGCATCATATTTACCTTATCACAACACCCACATCATTTTTTTTTTCTTTTTGAAAAAAAATGGATATGAATAAAAAAGAAAGGAGCTTTCTGCAAATAAAAGGTGAAAAATCAAAAGATCTTCAATGCCCCATTACCCCAAAACATGTAATGTCTGAAACTGCTCAATCTATTACTGAAAAGAAGCATCAAACAGAGGATTTTTCTGAGTTAGATTTCATTTAAAGAACTTACACAAGAAAGAACAGGAGGGATGGGTTTTCAAAGCAGCTGTAATGAGAACAGATCACCAGCTGCTCTTCTTATCCTTTTCACCCCATTTTGATAGCAAAAGCTTCTGCTCCAGACTCCAGTTGCTTTTGCTGCTTTGGTACAGAGTAGAAGTGGCAGCGGATAGCATTGAGGAAAGAAAACTGAGTAAAGGGAAATCAAAACATAAATCCTGATCGTTCATTTGATCATGTGAATGTGATGGGTCCCACATTTGATACAGGATAGTATTGAAGATTTATTTGACTTGAAGGATCCTGTCCATCAGATCAAGGGTCGTAACTACTAACATGATTCCCCCACGTGAGCCTGGGACAGCTTTGTAAAACTAATCATTGGAGTCACCTACACCTATCAAATCCAGACCGCATCACAAGGCAATGGCAAATTTTTACACCAAACTAAGTTAGGCATATCACCCAAATTTTAGCACCAAAATATTGCTAATGCGCCCTCTAAATTGTGGGGCACATTTAAATACAGGATCCATTAATGGGAGGAGGCAGATTGAAAGTTTCCTAAAAAAAAAAATCAGCACCATCATATTATTCTAGTCCGTGATTTAATAATCTTAAATTTGACCACTGTCATTCTTATACATTTTTTTGAAATTCAATTCACCAGTGAGTGAAGGTAATTTAATGCATATAAAATCAATCCTAAAGCAAGATCATGAGATGATAAGAGCATCAAAGACAAAAAATGGGTCCCAGGTGGGTCTCACAAAACCAGCATATCATTATGGGTTGAATCATGTATACAAATTAAAATAATAAAATAAGATATTTATCACATGTGATGAATCTGACATAGGACCAAGTCGATTAAGTGAAACTTGATCCAATTGGAGTAGAGAGGGCAGCGATTTGAGACATTAGGAGATTTCAGTGGTCCTACTCATGGATTTATATGGGGCTTATATGGGGGTACTCTAGAGTCTAGAGGAGAATCCCAGGAAAGTGGGGTGAAGGTTAGAACTTGTAATTAGATGATAATGGCGTTTCCTTGTGACTCGTGATCATGATTGTAAGTTCAGTTACCAAAGACCAACCAGTACCATGTGAGTCATATTAATTGGAGCGAGAAACGCGCCGGGTCAGACACACACGATCCAATCCTAAGCTCTCCTAGAGTGGCAAATAAAAGAAAATGAGTGGGGTTTTTTTATTTTCTTAAAAAATAGAAAAGATAAAAAAGGAAAAAAAGGTTTATTGGATTATTTGTCTATAGTGGACTCATTGTGAAATGATGGACCCATTATCCAAAAGTTTAGTCAATGACCAGACACTGATTTTTTTTCTTTCCTTTTTTTTTTTTTTTGGATTTTATCTGAAAAAAAGCATATTGGTCTCTTATCATTAACTTTGTATTCTATTATTTTATTTACATCTAAAATATGCAAAAGTAATTAATAATGGTTGTTTTCATTTTATTTTTTTAGTATTTTGGATATTCTTTTAAACTAATTTCTTTAGCCATAAAGAATCCGGAAAAACAAAAATATAAGAGAAATTTGATATAACACCCAAAGATTTAGACATTGGCTGATGTGACCTATAAAGCCATGTTTTGAAACCACGGAAAAAGAGCATGATACTTTTGTTGGCACCTTATACATATGGTTGGGTACCAACCTCTAACAGAACGGAACAAAAGTAAAAATGCATGAGTTCAGGTCTCTTCTAAATATAACATAGACATGAAAGATAAGATCATAAGCTAATTATTTATTATAGTAGTTAATGATGTATTTTGATATTATTATAATTGATTTATCTTTTTATAGGAAGTCGAACTCACGCACTCTTATTAGCACTAGTATAGTCTCGTAAGCTATTATAACTATTTTCATATTATATGGTCCATAATCAAAGAAGTCAGTTGATCCTAACCCGAATTGGATGTGGATCCAAAAATATTAACTCGGGCCTAAGAAAATAAAGGATTCATTGCACCTGATGGGGATGGAAGTTTTGTTAACCATATGAGTATATGACGATCCCAGCCTTCTATCCAGTAGGGCCCACTATAGATTGTTATTGGTGTCTAAGTTTGTCTCGATCGAGCATTCCAATTACAAATACAAATACAGTGTGCTGGTCATACACTCACACTTGATTTGACTCCACTGTGAGAAAGGAGTGAGAGAGTGGGATTGTCACATACTCACATGACATGATCAATATAACTTGTGGTTAGTGTTCATGCATTTCTGGACCCATTGGAACTCAATGGCTTATGTTTCCTCCGTACGTTCCATCCAGATGGTTAGGATTTGGATTTCATGGTCATGTGTTTTTGTCGGGCTCGACCCTGTGAGTATTGAGTTTAGATCTTCCCCTTATCCTACACAAAATAAACAAAATTGCCACGCAATCAGATGCTGACCTGTTTTGACAGGTCCTTTTCAGCCTTTTTAGAGCCTGCTTCCAGACCTTGGGTTTCCGCTTCAAAATCTCCCCATCTCGATTTCAAATTCAGTAGTTATTATTTTGGAATAGATTTGCCTTGATCTTTTGCACTCTCTTTATTATTATTATTTTTGATCACTTATTTCCTTTCAAATCTATGACTTCGTTAGATTGCTGGTTCTTTACATACAATTAATAGTAGAAAAGACAAATTGAGATCACTTTATGATCGATGCAATAGTTCACTGCCTTAAAAGGGCTTGACCTTCTTTTGGACTACTAGAGAGAGAGAGTAAAAATCTTATATTCGACAGAAAGAGATAAAAAGATGAAATTTTGGTGCTCTGGTAAACATGGTTAGCCCTATCTCATTGTAGGGGAACACGGTGATAAACTTATTTTGAAACAAAAGCACCTAAGTCATTGGGATTTAGTTTTGAGCGGGAGTCGCCATTGATATATCAAACTTATCTTTGAAATCTGAGTCACAGGAGCCAGGTGCTTCAAACCTAGCTTTTACATCAGCCAAGAATTGGCGTTAGGATAAGACCCATGATGATGTAATCACAAAAGCGAAGATCCTTAATTAGATTTCAGTTTCTATGCTATTAAAAGATGGTTTTGGCAGAATAGTGTTATAAAGCCAAAGTCGGATGGCTAATTTCTAACTAGGTTAAAAACCATGTAGGTTATTTTCATTGACAGTGGTTCCATATTAATGCATAGCCACTGGCTAGCTTGCCTTTACAGGTGAAACTTTTGTTCCAAAAAATTGAAATGGATTGAATAAATTTAGTAAGCTTTTATTTATAAATAATTAATTTGAATATTGACTTGAAATAATTATTCGGCTTTCATTAGTTAACCTGTGCATTAGACGGGGGGATCTAACGCTCGTCTTTCTTCAAAGAAGAGACTAAGCCCAAACACGAGTCTTTGTAAAAAAAAAAAAAAAAAATTGATTGATGGTCATCCGGTGCGCACGAGGCTAAATACACCCGTTGATGCATGTGGGGCCCACTTGGGGATGCAACCAGGTGGGGAAACCTTAATCTGGTTGGAACCCGCTTGTTATAAAAAATAGGCCCCATGGAATCATCCTAATCCCTTTTATCAATGGCCAACAAGTTTCAGCTATTTTAAAAATGAACCCGTCGATCAAATGATGTAGACCATTAAGATGGTTGTAAAAAATGGGATCGGCCCAATTCAGGGGCCTCTTCTGTGTATTCCATTCGGTGTAGTCATTAGCTATGCCCTACGATAATGATGTGTGCATGGTGTGCAAAAAAGAAAATGCAAAGGGTAAGTGCCCCACGTCCCCATAAGTACAAAAAAAAAGGGAAAATAACATTGGTATGAACTGTGACCAAACTGCAGGTTTACCGCCTCTCTAAGCAGCGATAAAGACACACTTGCCACTTTTACTCCACTCTGAGCGGAGGAAAACTTACATGAGTAAGGTTTTCGCCGGTTAAAGTAGCAAAAAAATGCATTTGCAGCTTTTCCTCTACTTTGAGCGAAGGAAAACTGCATATTTTCATATTTTCGCCTCTAGTTATGGGTTAAATCTGTTGTAGGGTCCATATGAGAAATGCATGATTTCTATCTAACTCCACGGTCGGGCCAGTTTATTGAGCTAAACCACTATTAATGAAGACAACCTACATGGTTTTTAACTGAACTAGAACAGTGGAAAAGCAGGCGTTGATGAGGATGAAAGTTTGTCCCTCAAAAGCTGAGCATTTATCTGAGGAAGAGCAAAAGTCATTTCATATGGCGATTCTCGAAGAAGAGATGTAAGTCATGTAACCAATGAAACGTTCTATGGATGGCAGGTGTGTTACTTTTTTCAAACTGGTTTCCGATGAGGATGTAATTTCTATTAGAGTAAATTCAGGCGGAAATCCGTGAAATTGTATGACGTTCACTTTAATGAGTTCAAATTTCTCTCTACGGAATAAGAAATGATATCAGTCCAATAGATGGGCCCCATTGTGCATTTAGATAGGTATCACGTATTGATAATTTTGCGTTTTCATATGAATCGTACTGCAGACCCAATCCAGACCTGGAGGGTTGAAAGAATTAGAAAATCCGCTGGCTTTTTGTTGCTAAAGCAGTGGTAAAGTAGCATATGTAACATTTGCGCTGTTTATAGCGGCAGTAAAGATAGAGTTTTGACCCACACTGTTTTTACTTCTTTTTTCCCTTTGGGGGACATATTTACCATCATATTCTCTCATTGCATGGCATTTTACTCCAAAGTAGGTTAAGCCAGCATAAGCTCAATCAGAATTTTACCAACATTATATTGGAATTGGGCTTTGCTCTTAGGCGCATGGGCAAAACCAGAGCCTAACTTAATTTTTAGCCAGTCTAGCATATTTAGTAGGAGTAAAAGTACATACGATTTTCAATTGAAATCAGCCTTTGAATTAATTTTAGGGCCATGGCTAAGTGTGGTTCTAAACTTAGACCTAATAACCAAATGGTCCTCATATTTTACTCCAATAGGAGCATTTAATCTTATAGGGGACCAATTCCTATTAGAGAAAATTTGGGTCACTCCATAAAACGAAGGACATCTAGTTTAATGAGTTCAAATTTTCTTCTACAGGAACAACAAAAGAAAAAAAAAGAGTTTAGCTCAATAAACTTGCCCTATCGTGGAGTTAAATAGAAATCATTAATTTTTCATATGGACCCTACGACAGATTCAACTGAGAACTAGAGGCAAAAAAAAAGAAAATATGCACGTTTTCCTTCGCTCATAATAGAGGAAAAGTGGCAAGTGCGTCTTTATCGATCTCTGCTTAGAGTGGTGGTAAACCTGCAGTTTGGTCTTAGTTCATACCAATGCTATTTCCCCTTTTTTTTTTCTACTTATGGGGACGTGGGGCACTTACCCTTTGCATTTTCTTTTTTGCACACCATGCACACATCATTATAGTAGGGCATAGCTAATGACTACTCTGAATGGACTACACAGAAGAGGTCCCTGAATTGGGCCAATCCCATTTTTTACAACCATCTTAATGGTCTACATCATTTGATCAACGGGTTCATTTTTAAAATGGCTGAAACTTGTTGGCCATTGATAAAAGGGATTAGGATGATTACATGGGCCCCATTTTTTATAACAAGCGGGTCCCAACCAGATTAAGGTTTCCCCACCCGGTCGCATCCCCAAGTGGGCCCCACATGCATCAATGGGTGATTTAGCCTCGTGCGCACCGGATGACCACCAATCAAATGTTTTTTTTTTTTTTTTTTTTTTTTTAACAAAGACTAGAGGTTGGGCTTAGTCTCTTCTTTTAAGAAAGACTAGCGTTAGATCCCGTCTAATGCACAGGTTAACTCATGAAAGCCGAATAATTATTTCAAGTCAATATTCAAATAAATTATCGATTAATAAAAGCTTACTAAATTTATTCAATCCATTTCAAATTTTTGGATCAAAAGTTCCACCTGTAAAGGCAAGCAAGCCATTGGCTATACGTTGATGTGGAACCACTGTCAATGAAGACAACCTGCATGATTTTTAACTTCGTTAGAAATTAGCCATCCGACTTTGGCTTTATATCACTATTATGCCAAAATCGTCTTTTAATATCATAGAAATTGATAACATCTAATTAAGGATCTTCGCTTTTGTGATTACATTATCTTGGGTCTTATCCTAACGCCAATCCTCGGCTGATGTAAAAGCTAGGTTTGAGGCATTTGGCTCTTGTGACTTGGATTTCAAAGATAACTTTGATATATCAACGGTGGCTCCCGCTCTAAACTAAGTTTATCACCGTGTTCCCCTACAATGAAAAAAGGCTAACCATGTTCATCAAAGCACCAAGATTTCATCTTTTTATCTCTTGCTATGGAGACTTGGGAGAGTCATGCTTCTTTAAGATAATTTCAAAAACATTTAAAAAATGCTCATTACTTATAAATCTACAAAACACACTTCTTTACATGATTCATAATAATCAATTCAAATTGATAAATTTATATATGCAAGAAAAGTACTATAATAAGGAAAATAAAAAAAACATATTTCATATTATATAATTTATTAGCCTAATTAATATCAGATGTAAAAGATCAAATATAATTTTCAAATTACACTCCACTCATCATTCTTAAATTACTGACTCTAAACCTCATGCAGACTTACTTATAAATAAATTTTAATTATTGTAAAATCAGATTTTTCCTATTAAATGGTTTGTAATGCAAATAACTTATTAAAATGAGATGACTTTCCTATTTTGACTCAACCCTTCGTCAAAATGAGATGACTCGAAAAAGTCAAAGGTCAACTCACAGAGTTTTCCAACCATGAAATAATCAATCATAACTCTTACCGATGATGTGGCTCAAGAAGATGATAATAATAACTCCTACAAGTACGTATAAGTTGAAACATTTTTCAAGAAAATTATGGATAACCTTAGGATTAAGATAGATTTATGTAGGAGTTTAAAGTCTAACATTTTTTTCATCGTGGATTGAAGGATGTGTAGAACTATAATAATTCTAAGTTGTGAGATCAGTGAACTTGACTCTTTTATACAAAATACTAGATCCAAGCTTTCTTGCATTTGATGATAACCTAGTTTGCCTCACAATCACTTTGAAGTGTCTCAGTTCATGTAGCAGCACAGAGATGCCCGGATCCCGGATCCATGAATATCTGATAGCAATCTTTTTATGGACATACTTTAGACCACCAACACTCATAATGCATGGTGAGATGAAAAAGTTGTGGTTGAAATTCGTTCTTGTTGGATCATAATAGCAACTAATCTAAGGGCTTGGAGTTTGAATGGAAAACATGGGATGGAGAATGCCATTTTGATAGAAATAATATTTTGGTGGCGCCGAAGTTCCAATAAGAACGCTATTGTGGGCTCTACCAATCGGACCATTTGTTTGAGTAGAATTTACCCGGGCTGTGCACTACCGATGTTCATATAAGAAAATCATAACAAGGGGTATTAAAGAAAATTGAAAAAACCGTCTAACCGAACTGAACTGAATTAAATTGGGATTAATAACCGTGTTTCACAGTTCGGTTACGGTTACGGTTATTGAAATCGAAAAACTGTGCTTTGCACGGTTCGGTTACGATTTTTGTCTTAACTCACGGTTATTAACCGAACCGAACCGTTAACCGCGGTTCAGTTACCGGGTTCCCAAAACACACGGTTAACCGAACTGTTTCGCTAATAAGAAAAAAGCCCGAGGGACTAAATGGAAATTATTCTTTTTCTTTTACAAAAACATATTATGCCATTCTCCAACCATGGTTTTTTTTTTCCACAGTAAGTTTGATTGGTAAATGAAAAAACTTTCACAATTTTTTTATTGACAATTAACCGTTAACCGCGGTTAACCATGGTTCGATTTTTAATGGTTTTTCACAATTCGGTTACGGTTACGGTTTTTAAAAGTAAAAAAATCGTGAAACACGGTTCGGTTAATGGTTTTTTCAAAAACCACGATTAACCGAATCGTTACACCCCTAGCGTTAGCAATAGAGGATTATCGGTGGCACAGAAAAGCATCTCAGTTTCTCTCATTTGATTTGACATGGGAAGAGAAAAAAAATGACCCGATCAGCATGAATGAGTTGCGGAAAAGTGGACATTTCTAGTTTTCCGCAATTATGGGCCGTGGAAAAGTGTCTATATGGGGTTTTACACGTGTATGAGTACTAGAAAAGTTGCAATTGTGGGTTTTCTGCTGGTGTGACCATTGGAAAAGTCAATTGAGGGTTTTCTGCGTGTGTAAGTAGGAGAAAAGTTGTATCCGAGTTCCTTTGCAATCTAATTACAAAATTAATTCTTTTCCCCTCCCTAAAGAGAAAGCTAGAGAGAGAAAGTCACAACCTTAAATGATGTGGTGTAAATGATGTAAAATTTGCTAAAAATGTTGATGAAATTTAAAATAATACTAGATCTTTTCCAAAACAGTTAGAAGCCTTCTAGTTCTTTCGAAGCCTTCTAGTTCTTTCGGAAGATGTATTAGCCAATGCAAGATGATGGGCCTTCTATCCCCGCAGATCATCTCTCAAGGAATTAGAAATCCTTTTCTATTTCTTCCTTTGGAAAGATAATTAAGTCATGTTTTGAGTGAGAGAATTAGGGATTATTAAAGGCATAGGAAATAGGGGTATTCACGAGCCGGATTTGGCCGGGCTAAGGAATGTCCACGTTGGCATGGTTTCGAATCTATAGGCCCATTCCCGGCCTAGACATGAATCTGGCCATAAGTAGTTCAGCCCAACTAAAATGGTAAGCCCGAGCTCAGCCCGAATTAGATGTATGATTTTTAAATAAAAAAAAGAGTATGGCCACATTGTCACAAATGTATATAGGTCAACTAGTTTGGCCATTGTATGTGTGTGAGAGTAGGATTTCAAACGGGTATCCAATTCTTAGATAACCTGGGAGTTTTGACCTGCAAAAAATTGTGTCCCGCCTTTTTAGGCTCTGATTCGTAAAATGGGCATGGAACTCAATTTAAGTTCCGATTCATGAACGGGTTTGATTTTGGGTCCATATAGCTTCCAACCCATGGACCCGGGACCTGACATTTGAGTATTTGATATTGCAAATTGTACCTAGAGATTAACTTTTTTTTTTTTACAATGTTATGTATAATATTAGAGGTAATAGTCTTGATGCACTATTATAAGTTAAATGATATGCTAAGTTGAAGAAAAAAATAAAAAATTAAGAGAGATTAGAACTGATTTTGGAAGTAGATTACAGTCCTCTAGGTGCATCTGGTTCCAGAACTAGATCCAGGTTTTTCTATGGGAAACGGGTGTGGAACCAACCAAATATGTTCCAAGGAAAAATCGGAAACGTTATTTAGAAATGAGTCCAGGTCCAGTAGTAAATGGTTCCGACCCGAAACAGTTCCGTTTGGAATCCTGGTGTTCAAATCCCTGCCCTATATTTACCTGGACTTCTTTTATAATCTAACCGGGCCGGGCTATGGGCTCTCTACAACTCCATCCAGCCCCTACCCATCTTTAAATGAACCCAAATAAAATATCTAAGCTTGACCCGAATTTTAATTTAGGCTAGGCCCGGTTCAGCTCGGCTCAGGAGCACCCTACCCGAGGGGCTATTTGGGGTGTTTAGTAAATCTCAATTTGGGTCTATATATAAGGGACGCTATATATGTTCCCCTTAACTTTCATGCTTCACAAATCTTGTGGGTCCGGTATTCTGATACAGCTTTACCGCTGCTTGTGCCCGCGGTATAACTGCTACTCCAAATTTTTTTTTGATTTCGGCCGGGTCCATGGGTATGATCCTCAAGTCGGGTCCTTAAAGGCCTAAATAGCTTGATCAAAACTGGAAGGCCGGAAAGATCTCATAAAAAGGTCCTCCAATGTCAAGCAGGGTTAATAGAGATACACAAAGTGGCCTTCATTGCCTTGGCCAAGACCAAACATCTAGGGCCCAACCCACCCACTTGCTTTAGTTGGCTGGACAAGGTCAGGTTTCACTTCTATTACTTAATCCAAGCCAGACTAAAGTACTAAATGGACCTAGAACTAGATTAGGGCCTGCCTGAGTATTAAACCGAAGGCTGAAATATGTCCCAACGAGGACGGGCCCGGGATGTTTTGGGCCACGAGCAACCCTACGAGTGTGGACGTTATTAGGCTACAGTGTGAACCAACTACCAAGAGTTTTATGTCATTGGGCCATTTTTTCAACACTTTCAACAAGACAACAAGACAACAACTAGGCAGCAAGCGGTTTCGGTCATTTGCGTTCCCGGACCGACCCAGACGACATTTACCAATTCCGGACCCGGACCCGGACCCGGATCGATCAACAACACCAGCGTTGCATGTACGTAGACTTGGATATTTAATGTATGGCAATATTTAAGTGAGAACTTTATATGAGAATCTTTTTGTGGGGCGCAATTGTGGGGTTCATTTGGGGATGGGACCAGGGGGATGAAAGATTTTTGTGAGACCACCCCAAGTATCAAGTTTGACCCCAAACCCATGCCCCTAACGCCTTCATCCGTGGCTCATAAGTTTAATGACTTCATATTAAAAAAAATACTCAACCATCGATCCAACGATTCAATTTAATCGGATGTGAGCCAATCCTTGGGATACTTGACTATCAGGGGGTTCCCTATTGGTTGCTAGGTTTGGATGGGTTGCTAGTTGGGTCCTGCAAAAAAGTTCTCATATAATACGTGAGAACTAGTTCTCACTTAAATATTTCCCTTTAACGAAAATACAAAATATATTCTACATATTTTATGTATAAATAGGTATATATATCCAAAAACAGAAAGTGTCTTTTAATGGGTAACACATACAGTTTGGACGATTTTCTCCTGCACTTTTGCACTCTATGTTCCATATATATAGATTAACGCCAATTGTCATGAGAAAGCGAGTGAAATTCAGTTTCAGGGTCCCCCTCTGCTGAGTGCCATCTCTTGCAGGGCTCACCTCAGGTGCCACTCGTCTTTTTGTTTGTTTGGAATGAGTTGAAAGGAGAAGACTCGGGACCGCTTTTTTGTGGCACCAGAAGACATTTCTAACGGTTAGTGCCAGTACATTAAAAATAACATGCTTATACCTAGTCTTGTAAAAATTTCATTTTCCTCCATCTATTTTTCGGTAGTCGTGTTACTTTATTAAATCCAAATCACTCAAGATAATGCTTTTATTGTACTCCAATATTAGCATTGAGCCAAATGTGACTCCAATGTTTGAACCCTTATATGATTCGGTATTAGTTATTCACTTCCTTCTTCTTTTTTTTTTTTCTCTCTATTCATCTTTAATCACATGTCCTATATATGATCAATTTAGTGGCGGGACCTAAACATGAACCACCGATGACGAGACCATACAGACCACTGAGGATAATGAGGGATGAGACCTAAGGAGCAAAACTTCCACTAACGAGAAGGTGTGGAATATATATCTCAATGAAAAAAACCACAGGGTGCAAGTTGCAAATTGTCTTACAATTCTTCCATCTTTTGATCTTTGACGATGGATAAGGAGTATGAATGGCCAGGAGACCACTTGTTTGTGGACAACGTAAAAACAAAACATATATTTTTTAGAAAATCTCAAGGTGTAACTGTAAGCAATTTAATTGGTATTTTCGACTACAAGAAACTGAATTTTTGGCGACGAAACTTTTCAAATAAAAAATCAATGCAAGGTGTTAAACGATATTTCAAAATAAAAAATGTGGTTATTTGTAAAAGCCAAAAACCCAAACATATTATGGATGGCCGCTATAAATGACCTGAGCCAAAACACGAAAAAAAATTGGAATAGCAATATAAAAAATTGGATGGCCCCATAAAGTCCGCCGTTATAAGGAGTTGTGGGATTTTCCACCGTTATGAGAAGTGGAAAGTGGAAATTTTGGGTTTTCCACTATTAGGGGCAGCGCAAAAGTGGCTATTTGGGTTTTCATAGAGAGAGAAGATCAAAAACCTTAAATGATGTAAAAATTTGCTTAAGATGCTGATAGAATTTAAAATAATGGATCTTCTATTCTTCTATATCTTTTTCAAAAGCAATTAGAAGACTTCTCATTCTTTCGGAAGATGTATTAGCCAGTGCAAGATGACGGGTCTTTTATCCCCGCATATCATCTTTTAAGCAATTAGAAGTCTTCTTGTAGTGTTTCCTTTCGAAAGATAATTAATTCATGTATTGGGTGAGAAAATGGGTTATTAAAGGCAAGGGGAATAGGGGTATTCACGAGTCCAATTGGGCCGGGCTAAGGAACATCCATGCTTGACCTGGTTTTCGAAGCTATAGGCTCCATCTCGGCCTAGACATGAATCTGGCCATAAGTCGTTCAGCCCACCCAAAATGGTAAGCCCTGGCTTTGCACGAGTTAGATGTATGGTCTTTAAATAAAGAAGATTTTGGCTATACCGTCTCACGTGTAGTTCAACTAGTTTGGTCATTGTATGTGTGTGAGAGTAGGATTGCAAATGGGTATTCGATTCTTCGATTACCCAGAAGTTCTGACCCACAAAAAAACTTTGTTTGGAACGTTTTTTAGGCTCCAATTTATAAAACGGGTTCGGAACCCAATTTAAGTTTCGATTGATAAACGGGTCCGATTTTAGGTCCATACAGCTTCCTACCCATGGTCCTGGGACCCGGCATTTGAGTCTTTGATATTGGAAACTATACCTCAAGATTAATTTTTTTTAAACATTTTTATGTATAATATTGAAGGTAATAGACCTGATGCACTATTATAAGTTAAATGATATGTGCTTAGTTTAAGATAAGATAAAAAATAAAAAAATAGAAATTATAACCGATTTTGAAACTAGATTGGACCCGGTTTCTAGAACCATACTCACATTTTTCCATCGGATCGAAACGAGTTTGCAACCAACAAAATAGGTTCCGAGAGAAAAACCGGAACGGTTAATTCAAAATGGGTCAAGGTCCGGGTCTTGTATGATTCCGACCAGGAACTGTTCCCTTTGAAGTGTCGGTGCTCAAGGATGCCCTATATATTTGCCTTTTATTCTTTTTACAATCTATTCGGGCCGGGTTATGGTCTCCCTAGCTACAACTCCATCCACCCCCAACCCATCTATTAAATGAGCCAAATAAAATATGTAAGCCCGACCTGATTTTTAATTCGACTCATGAGCACCCTACCCGAGGGGCTATTTGGGGTGTTAATTAAATCTCAATTAGGAAAGGAGTTTGCATTCAACTAGAAAAGGATTTTACCAAGTTGGGGTCTATAAAGGGCAGTACCCGAGGGGCTATTTGGGGTGTTAATTAAATCTCAATTAGGAAAGGAGTTTGCATTCAACTAGAAAAGGATTTTGCCAAGTTGGGGTCTATAAAGGGCGGTATATACGTTCCCCTTAATCTTCATGCTTCAAGAATCTTGTAGGTCCGGTATTTGTATACAACTTTACCGCTGCTTGTACCGGCGGAAAAACCTACAGTTGCAGATTTACCGCTAATACAACCCACGGTATACCTGCTACACCAAAACCATAGGGATATGGAGAAGATGGTGAGGGGCCCAAATCTATGCTTCAATGGAGGTGCAAGCTTTCCCTCTTGCTGGATTTGGAGGGAGATGAAAGATATAGAAAGGAAGATGAAAGGAGAGATGGAGATCTCTCCCTCCAACGCTGGAAGTGACGACGAAGAGAATGAAGTTGGTTTCTAAGGGGAGAATGAAGTTGGTTTCTAAGGGGAGATTTTTCAGTTTATAAGAAGATCGAACTTCTTAAATGTATTTTCATTTGAGTGTTCATTTAAAGTCAAATGAAGGTCATGTTCACTAATTTGAAGTCAAAAGAGATCGGGTTCAATAAAAAAAAATTGATATAAACGCTAAAATGACATGCATACGATGAAAATCAAAATATCTAAAATCAACAAAAAATCCCTCGCTCTACCTAGAGCGAGTCAAATCAGGTTCAAACTACTTACCTAAAATATCTAAAATCACAAAAAATCCCTCGCTCTATAGAGCGAGTCAAATCAGGTTCAAACTACTTACCTATGACCCTTGGTCTAACCTAAAAGCCTAAATAAGACTAATAGAAGTTAAAAAAACTTAATTATCGACTAAACACAACTAAATCTAATAAAATCTAATTATTTATTATTAATTAAGGTTAAATTGGATTGGGTGGGGTGTTACAATTTCTACTAGGTATTTTTTAATATGCATGTCTGGGGGCTCATCCGTTAGCGAGAAAGTGAACACCTGGTTAATTTTATCCTCATCATATCCTTACAAGACAGAGGATAAGCTTTTGTTATCAAGATTGGATAGTTGGAAATCTCTCTCACACACACATCATTAGAGAAAGTCCAAATGATACCAAAAGACTGATAAAAACTTCTGCATGGTAGCTTTTATTTTATTTACTTTCTACTAGGAGACAACACTTAAACGGACTTACAAGCACGTAGTTACATATGCTCTAGAAAACTCACTCACAGAAAAAGCCACCATTCATCTTTCAGCTCTTTCAATGATCAGAAACGACCTTCGCTCCCCCCCTCCCTTCTTCCTTCAGGCCCCTCTAATAAGCCAGCCTCCCTTTGAGCATTTAATACGTCTTGCACCTCTCTTTCGGATTCCTTGAAGAAAATCTCCCTTTCTTCCCTGTTGAGCTTATTAAAGATGTTGTCTTGCCCTGCGAGCATATATTTCTTGTTGTATTCCGCGTTGATCTCGAAACAGACAATGCGTAGGTCCTGACCTTTGTCTGCAACGTTCACGAACGGATGACCAGCGGGGACCACATACACATCGCCGGGTGATAGCTTTGCACTGACCCTCTGGTATGAGACGGGTTCCTGCTCTCCTTCCCATTCCCGTTGGCCCTGCTCGCTTTCTTCTCCCTGGCGGCCCTGCTCGCTCTCTTTTTCTTGGCCGTGGCCCTGCTCGCCCTCTTCTCTACTACGGCGGCCGGCCAAATGAGGGCACATCATCTCAAAATAGCCCCTACCATCTAAAACCACTGCGACCTTAGTAGCCCTTGAGTTGTAATAAGGTGCCTCCATCGATCCCTGCAAAGTTTTACTCTGTTTATTAGAGAACAAGCAAAAAATTAAGGATGCCGATGGGTGGGTTAACTATAAGGAGGGCGTGGGGGGGAAAAAAATTGGAAAATCATTTTGAAGGAACAACCAGTAGGCAGCATTGAAACAGCTTACTCCACGGATGTTTGCATAGGAAACTGCAATGTCTTGTCTCGGAGAGCCGGATAGTCGTTGGCATCAACCTCTTGTAGTCTTCCGTGTTGGTTAGAATAGGTAGGGCGCTGTTTGTCTCGACTTGACAGGGTCCTCTCCACCTACCTTCTGATGCGATTGCTCACCCCGGGAAGAGGAAGCACTGTTTGGCTCCCTCCCTGATTTTCTCCTCGGAGACACGCCACGAATGGACCCTCCTGGTGCGACCCAACACCCTTCTCACCTTAATCCTATTCAGTCTGGAAAAATGGAACACAAGACAAGAATAGTGGCTTGAGAAAAAGGGATCATAGAGAGAGCCATTAGTAAAAGATCTTCAATGCCCCATTACCCCAAAACATGTAATGTCTGAAACTGCTCAATCTATTACTGAAAAGAAGCATCAAACAGAGGATTTTTCTGAGTTAGATTTCATTTAAAGAACTTACACAAGAAAGAACAGGAGGGATGGGTTTTCAAAGCAGCTGTAATGAGAACAGATCACCAGCTGCTCTTCTTATCCTTTTCACCCCATTTTGATAGCAAAAGCTTCTGCTCCAGACTCCAGTTGCTTTTGCTGCTTTGGTACAGAGTAGAAGTGGCAGCGGATAGCATTGAGGAAAGAAAACTGAGTAAAGGGAAATCAAAACATAAATCCTGATCGTTCATTTGATCATGTGAATGTGATGGGTCCCACATTTGATACAGGATAGTATTGAAGATTTATTTGACTTGAAGGATCCTGTCCATCAGATCAAGGGTCGTAACTACTAACATGATTCCCCCACGTGAGCCTGGGACAGCTTTGTAAAACTAATCATTGGAGTCACCTACACCTATCAAATCCAGACCGCATCACAAGGCAATGGCAAATTTTTACACCAAACTAAGTTAGGCATATCACCCAAATTTTAGCACCAAAATATTGCTAATGCGCCCTCTAAATTGTGGGGCACATTTAAATACAGGATCCATTAATGGGAGGAGGCAGATTGAAAGTTCCATAAAAAAAAAAATCAGCACCATCATATTATTCTAATCCGTGATTTAATAATTTTAAATTTGACCACTGACATTCTTATACATTTTTTTGAAATTCAATTCAACGGTGAGTGAAGGTAATTCAATGCATATAAAATCAATCCTAATGCAAGATCATGAGACGATAAGAGCATCAAAGACCGAAAATGGGTCCCAGGTGGATCTCACAAAACCAGCATATCATTATGGGTTGAATCATGTATACAAATTAAAATAATAAAATAAGATATTTATCACATGTGATGAATCTGACATAGGACCAAGTCGATTAAGTGAAACTTGATCCAATTGGAGTAGAGAGGGCAGCGATTTGAGACATTAGGAGATTTCAGTGGTCCTACTATGGATTTATATGGGGCTATAGGGGGTACTCTAGAGTCTAGAGGAGAATCCCAGGAATGGGGTGAAGGTTAGAACTTGTAATTAGATGATAATGGCGTTTCCTTGTGACTCGTGATCATGATTGTAAGTTCAGTTACCAAAGACCAACCAGTACCATGTGAGTCATATTAATTGGAGCGAGAAACGCGCCGGGTCACACACACGATCCAATCCTAAGCTCTCCTAGAGTGGCAAATAAAAGAAAATGAGTGGGGTTTTTTTTTTTTTTTAAAAAATAGAAAAGAAAAAAGGAAAAAAAAAAGGTTTATTGGATTATTTGTCTATAGTGGACTCATTGTGAAATGATGGACCCATTATCAAAAGTTTAGTCAATGACCAGACACTGATTTTTTTTTTTCCTTTTTTTTTTTTTTTGGATTTTATCTGAAAAAAAGCATATTGGTCTATTATCATTAACTTTGTATTCTATTATTTTATTTACATCTAAAATATGCAAAAGTAATTAATAATGGTTGTTTTCATTTTTTTTTTTAGTATTTTGGATATTCTTTTAAACTAATTTCTTTAGCCATAAATAATCCGAAAAAAAAATATAAGAGAAATTTGATATAACCCAAAGATTTAGACATTGGCTGATGTGACCTATAAAGCCATGTTTTGAAACCACGGAAAAAGAGAATGATACTTTTGTTGTCCTTATACATATAGTTGGGTACCAACCTCTAACAGAACAGAAGGGAAGTAAAAATGTGTGAGTTCAGGTCTCTTCTAAAATAGAACATAGATATGAAAGATAAGATCATAAGCTAATTATTTATTATAGTAGTTAATGATGTATTTTGATTATTATAATTGATTTATCTTTTTATAAGAATTCGAACTCACGCACTTTATTACCACTAATATAGTCTCGTGGGCTATTGTAATTATTTTATATTATATGGTCCATAATCAAAGAAGTTAGTTGATCCTAACCCGAATTGGATGTGGATCCAAAAATATTAACTCGGGCCTAAGAAAATAAAGGATTCATTGCACCTGATGGGGATGGAAGTTTTGTTAACCATATGAGTATATGACGATCCCAGCCTTCTATCCAGTGGGGCCCACTATAGATTGTTATTGGTGTCTAAGTTTGTCTCGATCGAGCATTCCAATTACAAATACAAATACAGTGTGCTGGTCATACACTCACACTTGATTTGACTCCACTGTGAGAAAGGAGTGAGAGAGTGGGATTGTCACATACTCACATGACATGATCAATATAACTTGTGGTTAGTGTTCATGCATTTCTGGACCCATTGGAACTCAATGGCTTATGTTTCCTCCGTACGTTCCATCCAGATGGTTAGGAATTTGGATTTCATGGTCATGTGTTTTTGTCGGGCTCGACCCTGTGAGTATTGAGTTTAGATCTTCCCCTTATCCTACACAAAATAAACAAAATTGCCACGCAATCAGATGCTGACCTGTTTTGACAGGTCCTTTTCAGCCTTTTTAGAGCCTGCTTCCAGACCTTGGGTTTCCGCTTCAAAATCTCCCCATCTCGATTTCAAATTCAGTAGTTATTATTTTGGAATAGATTTGCCTTGATCTTTTGCACTCTCTTTATTATTATTATTTTTGATCACTTATTTCCTTTCAAATCTATGACTTCGTTAGATTGCTGGTTCTTTACATACAATTAATAGTAGAAAAGACAAATTGAGATCACTTTATGATCGATGCAATAGTTCACTGCCTTAAAAGGGCTTGACCTTCTTTTGGACTACTAGAGAGAGAGAGTAAAAATCTTATATTCGACAGAAAGAGATAAAAAGATGAAATTTTGGTGCTCTGGTAAACATGGTTAGCCCTATCTCATTGTAGGGGAACACGGTGATAAACTTATTTTGAAACAAAAGCACCTAAGTCATTGGGATTTAGTTTTGAGCGGGAGTCGCCATTGATATATCAAACTTATCTTTGAAATCTGAGTCACAGGAGCCAGGTGCTTCAAACCTAGCTTTTACATCAGCCAAGAATTGGCGTTAGGATAAGACCCATGATGATGTAATCACAAAAGCGAAGATCCTTAATTAGATTTCAGTTTTTATGCTATTAAAAGATGGTTTTGGCAGAATAGTGTTATAAAGCCAAAGTCGGATGGCTAATTTCTAACTAGGTTAAAAACCATGTAGGTTATTTTCATTGACAGTGGTTCCATATCAATGCATAGCCACTGGCTAGCTTGCCTTTACAGGTGAAACTTTTGTTCCAAAAAATTGAAATGGATTGAATAAATTTAGTAAGCTTTTATTTATAAATAATTAATTTGAATATTGACTTGAAATACTTATTCGGCTATCATTTGTTAACCTGTGCATTAGACGGGGGGATCTAACGCTCGTCTTTCTTCAAAGAAGAGACTAAGCCCAAACACGAGTCTTTGTAAAAAAAAAAAAAAAAAATTGATTGATGGTCATCCGGTGCGCACGAGGCTAAATACACCCGTTGATGCATGTAGGGGCCACTTGGGGATGCAACCAGGTGGGGAAACCTTAATCTGGTTGGAACCCGCTTGTTATAAAAAATAGGCCCCATGGAATCATCCTAATCCCTTTTATCAATGGCCAACAAGTTTCAGCCATTTTAAAAATGAACCCGTCGATCAAATGATGTAGACCATTAAGATGGTTGTAAAAAATGGGATCGGCCCAATTCAGGGGCCTCTTCTGTGTAGTCCATTCGGTGTAGTCATTAGCTATGCCCTACGATATGATGTGTGCATGGTGTGCAAAAAGAAAATGCAAAGGATAAGTGCCCCACGTCCCCATAAGTACAAAAAAAAGGGAAAATAGCATTGGTATGAACTGGGACCAAACTGCAGGTTTACCCCCTCTCTAAGCAGCGATAAAGACGCACTTGCCACTTTTACTCCACTCTGAGCGGAGGAAAACCTACATGAGTAAGGTTTTTCCCGGTTAAAGTAGCAAAAAAATGCATTTGTAGCTTTTCCTCTACTTTGAGCGAAGGAAAACTGCATATTTTCATATTTTCGCCTCTAGGTTTCGGTTGAATCTGTCTTAGGGTCCATATGAGAAATGCATGATTTCTATCTAACTCCACGGTCGGGCCAGTTTATTGAGCTAAAACCAATATTAATGAAGACAACCTACATGGTTTTTAACTGAACTGGAACAGAGGAAAAGCAGGCGTTGATGAGGATGAAAGTTTGTCCCTCAAAAGCTGAGCATTTATCTGAGGAAGAGCAAAAGTCATTTCATATGGCGATTCTCGAAGAAGAGATGTAAGTCATGTAACCAATGAAACGTTCCATGGACGGCAGGTGTGTTACTTTTTTCAAACCGGTTTCCGATGAGGATGTAATTTCTATTAGAGTAAATTCAAGGGAAATCCGTGAAATTGTATGACGTTCACTTTAATGAGTTCAAATTTCTCTCAACGGAATAAGAAATGATATCAGTCCAATAGATGGGCCCCATTGTTCATTTAGATAGGTATCACGTATTGATATATAATTTTGCGTTTCATATGAATCATACTGCAGACCCAATCCAGACCTGGAGGGTTGAAAGAATTAGAAAATCTGCTGGCTTTTTGCTGCTAAAGCAGTGGTAAAGTAGCATATGTAACATTTGCGCTGTTTATAGCGGCAGTAAAGATAGAGTTTTGACCCACACTGTTTTTACTTCTTTTTTCCCTTTGGGGGACATATTTACCATCATATTCTCTCATTGCATGGCATTTTACTCCAAAGTAGGTTAAGCCAGCATAAGCTCAATCAGAATTTTACCAACATTATATTGGAATTGGGCTTTGCTCTTAGGCGCATGGGCAAAACCAGAGCCTAACTTAATTTTTAGCCAGTCTAGCATATTTAGTAGGAGTAAAAGTACATACGATTTTCAATTGAAATCAGCCTTTGAATTAATTTTAAGGCCATGGCTAAGTGTGGTTCTAAACTTAGACCTAATAACCAAATGGTCCTCGTATTTTACTCCAATAGGAGCAGTTAATCTTATAGGGGACCAATTCCTATTAGAGAAAATTTGGGTCACTCCATAAAACGAAGGACATCTAGTTTAATGAGTTCAAATTTTCTTCTACAGGAACAACAAAAGAAAAAAAAAGAGTTTAGCTCAATAAACTTGCCCTATCATGGAGTTAAATAGAAATCATTAATTTTTCACATGGACCCTACGACAGATTCAACTGAGAACTAGAGGCAAAAAAATGAAAATATGCATGTTTTCCTTCGCTCATAATAGAGGAAAAGTGGCAAGTGCGTCTTTATCGATCTCTGCTTAGAGTGGTGGTAAACCTGCAGTTTGGTCTTAGTTCATACCAATGCTATTTCCCCTTTTTTTTTCTACTTATGGGGACGTGGGGCACTTACCATTTGCATTTTCTTTTTTGCACACCATGCACACATCATTATAGTAGGGCATAGCTAATGACTACTCTGAATGGACTACACAGAAGAGGTCCCTGAATTGGGCCAATCCCATTTTTTACAACCATCTTAATGGTCTACATCATTTGATCAACGGGTTCATTTTTAAAATGGCTGAAACTTGTTGGCCATTGATAAAAGGGATTAGGATGATTACATGGGCCCCATTTTTTATAACAAGCGGGTCCCAACCAGATTAAGGTTTCCCCACCCGGTCGCATCCCCAAGTGGGCCCCACATGCATCAATGGGTGATTTAGCCTCGTGCGCACCGGATGACCACCAATCAAATGTTTTTTTTTTTTTTAACAAAGACTAGAGGTTGGGCTTAGTCTCTTCTTTTAAGAAAGACTAGCGTTAGATCCCGTCTAATGCACAGGTTAACTCATGAAAGCCGAATAATTATTTCAAGTCAATATTCAAATAAATTATCGATTAATAAAAGCTTACTAAATTTATTCAATCCATTTCAAATTTTTGGATCAAAAGTTCCACCTGTAAAGGCAAGCAAGCCATTGGCTATACGTTGATGTGGAACCACTGTCAATGAAGACAACCTGCATGATTTTTAACTTCGTTAGAAATTAGCCATCCGACTTTGGCTTTATATCACTATTATGCCAAAATCATCTTTTAATATCATAGAAATTGATAACATCTAATTAAGGATCTTCGCTTTTGTGATTACATTATCTTGGGTCTTATCCTAACGCCAATCCTCAGCTGATGTAAAAGCTAGGTTTGAGGCATTTGGCTCTTGTGACTCGGATTTCAAAGATAACTTTGATATATCAACGGTGGCTCCCGCTCTAAATTAAGTTTATCACCGTGTTCCCCTACTATGAAAAAAGGCTAACCATGTTCACCAGAGCACCAAGATTTCATTTTTTATCTCTTGCTGTGGAGACTTGGGAGAGTCATGCTTTTTTAAGATAATTAAAAAACATTTAAAAATGCTCATTACTTATAAATCTACAAAACACACTTCTTTACATGATTCATAATAATCAATTCAAATTGATAAATTTATATATGCAAGAAAAGTACTAAAATAAGGAAAATAAAAAAAATATTGCATATTATATAATTTATTAGCCTAATTAATATCAGATGTAAAGATCAAATATAATTTTTAAATTACACTCCACTCATCATTCTTAAATTACTGACTCTAAACCTCATGCAGACTTACTTATAAATAAATTTTAATTATTGTAAAATCAGATTTTTCCTATTAAATGGTTTGTAATGCAAATAACTTATTAAAATGAGATGACTTTCCTATTTTGACTCAACCCTTCGTCAAAATGAGATGACTCGAAAAAGTCAAAGGTCAACTCACAGAGTTTTCCAACCATGAAATAATCAATCATAACTCTTACCGATGATGTGGCTCAAGAAGATGATAATAATAACTCCTACAAGTACGTATAAGTTGAAACATTTTTCAAGAAAATTATGGATAACCTTAGGATTAAGATAGATTTATGTAGGAGTTTAAAGTCTAACATTTTTTTCATCGTGGATTGAAGGATGTGTAGAACTAATAATTCTAAGTTGTGAGATCAGTGAACTTGACTCTTTTATACAAAATACTAGATCCAAGCTTTCTTGCATTTGATGATAACCTAGTTTGCCTCACAATCACTTTGAAGTGTCTCAGTTCATGTAGCAGCACAGAGATGCCCGGATCCCGGATCCATGAATATCTGATAGCAATCTTTTTATGGACATACTTTAGACCACCAACACTCATAATGCATGGTGAGATGAAAAAGTTGTGGTTGAAATTCGTTCTTGTTGGATCATAATAGCAACTAATCTAAGGGCTTGGAGTTTGAATGGAAAACATGGGATGGAGAATGCCATTTGATAGAAATAATATTTTGGTGGCGCCGAAGTTCCAATAAGAACGCTATTGTGGGCTCTACCAATCGGACCATTGTTTGAGTAGAATTTACCCGGGCTGTGCACTACCGATGTTCATATAAGAAAATCATAACAAGGGGTATTAAAGAAAATTGAAAAACCGTCTAACCGAACTGAACTGAATTAAATTGGGATTAATAACCGTGTTTCACAGTTCGATTACGGTTATGGTTATTGAAATCGAAAAACTGTGCTTCACGGTTCGGTTACGATTTTTGTCTTAACTCACGGTTATTAACCGAACCGAACCGTTAACCGCGGTTCAGTTACCGGGTTCCCAAAACACACGGTTAACCGAACTGTTTCGCTAATAAGAAAAAAGCCTGAGGGACTAAATGGAAATTATTATTTTTTTTTACAAAAACATTATGCCATTCTCCAACCATGGTTTTTTTTTTCCACAGTAAGTTTGATTGGTAAATGAAAAAACTTTCACAATTTTTTTATTGACAATTAACCGTTAACCGCGGTTAACCATGGTTCGATTTTTAATGGTTTTTCACAATTCGGTTATGGTTACGGTTTTTAAAAGTAAAAAACCGTGAAACACGGTTCGGTTAATGGTTTTTTCAAAAACCACGATTAACTGAACCGTTACACCCCTAGCGTTAGCAATAGAGGATTATCGGTGGCACAGAAAAGCATCTCAGTTTCTCTCATTTGATTTGACATGGGAAGAGAAAAAAAAATGACCCGATCAGCATGAATGAGTTGCGGAAAAGTGGACATTTCTAGTTTTCCGCAATTATGGGCCGTGGAAAAGTGTCTATATGGGGTTTTACACGTGTATGAGTACTAGAAAAGTTGCAATTGTGGGTTTTCTGCTGGTGTGACCATTGGAAAAGTCAATTGAGGGTTTTCCGCGTGTGCAAGTAGGAGAAAAGTTGTATCCGAGTTCCTTTGCAATCTAATTACAAAATTAATTCTTTTCCCCTCCCTAAAGTGAAAGCTAGAGAGAGAAAGTCACAACCTTAAATGATGGTGTAAATGATGTAAAATTTGCTAAAAATGTTGATGAAATTTAAAATAATAGATCATCTATTCTACTAGATCTTTTCCAAAACAGTTAGAAGCCTTCTAGTTCTTTCGAAGCCTTCTAGTTCTTTCGGAAGATGTATTAGCCAATGCAAGATGATGGGCCTTCTATCCCCGCATTTCATCTCTCAAGGAATTAGAAGTCCTTTTCTATTTCTTCCTTTGGAAAGATAATTAAGTCATGTTTTGTGTGAGAGAATTAGGGATTATTAAAGGCATAGGAAATAGGGGTATTCACGAGCCGGATTTGGCCGGGCTAAGGAATGTCCACGTTGGCATGGTTTCGAATCTATAGGCCCATTCCCGGCCTAGACATGAATCTGGCCATAAGTAGTTCAGCCCAACTAAAATGGTAAGCCCGAGCTCAGCCCGAATTAGATGTATGATTTTTAAATAAAAAAAAGAGTATGGCCACATTGTCACAAATGTATATAGGTCAACTAGTTTGGCCATTGTATGTGTGTGAGAGTAGGATTTCAAACGGGTATCCAATTCTTAGATAACCTGGGAGTTTTGACCTGCAAAAAATTGTGTCCCGCCTTTTTAGGCTCTGATTCGTAAAATGGGCATGGAACTCAATTTAAGTTCCGATTCATGAACGGGTTTGATTTTGGGTCCATATAGCTTCCAACCCATGGACCCGGGACCTGACATTTGAGTCTTTGATATTGCAAATTGTACCTAGAGATTAACTTTTTTTTTTTACAATGTTATGTAATATTGGAGGTAATAGTCTTGATGCACTGTTATAAGTTAAATGATATGTTAGGTTGAAGAAAAAAATAAAAAATTAAGAGAGATTAGAACTGATTTTGGAAGTAGATTACAGTCCTCTAGGTGCATCTGGTTCCAGAACTAGATCCAGGTTTTTCTATGGGAAACGGGTGTGTAACCAACCAAATATGTTCCAAGGCAAAATCGGAAACGTTATTTAGAAATGGGTCCAGGTCCAGTAGTAAATGGTTCCGACCCGAAACAGTTCCGTTTGGAATCCTGGTGTTCAAATCCCTGCCCCTATTTACCTGGACTTCTTTTATAATCTAACCGGGCCGGGCTATGGGCTCTCTACAACTCCATCCAGCCCCTACCCATCTTTAAATGAACCCAAATAAAATATCTAAGCTTGACCCGAATTTTAATTTAGGCTAGGCCCGGTTCAGCTCGGCTCAGGAGCACCCTACCCGAGGGGCTATTTGGGGTGTTTAGTAAATCTCAATTTGGGTCTATATATAAGGGACGCTATATATGTTCCCCTTAACTTTCATGCTTCACAAATCTTGTGGGTCCGGTATTCTGATACAGCTTTACCGCTGCTTGTGCCCGCGGTATAACTGCTACTCCAAATTTTTTTTTGATTTCGGCCGGGTCCATGGGTATGATCCTCAAGTCGGGTCCTTAAAGGCCTAAATAGCTTGATCAAAACTGGAAGGCCGGAAAGATCTCATAAAAAGGTCCTCCAATGTCAAGCAGGGTTAATAGAGATACACAAAGTGGCCTTCATTGCCTTGGCCAAGACCAAACATCTAGGGCCCAACCCACCCACTTGCTTTAGTTGGCTGGACAAGGTCAGGTTTCACTTTCTATTACTTAATTCAAGCCCGACTAAAGTACTAAATGGACCTAGAACTAGATTAGGGCCTGCCTGAGTATTAAACCGAAGGCTGAAATATGTCCCAACGAGGACGGGCCCGGGATGTTTTGGGCCACGAGCAACCCTACGAGTGTGGACGTTATTAGGCTACAGTGTGAACCAACTACCAAGAGTTTTATGTCATTGGGCCATTTTTCAACACTTTCAACAAGACAACAAGACAACAACTAGGCAGCAAGCGGTTTCGGTCATTTGCGTTCCCGGACCGACCCAGACGACATTTACCAATTCCGGACCCGGACCCGGACCCGGATCGATCAACAACACCAGCGTTGCATGTACGTAGACTTGGATATTTAATGTATGGCAATATTAAGTGAGAACTTTATATGAGAATCTTTTTGTGGGGCCCAATTGTGGGGTTCATTTGGGGATGGGACCAGGGGGATGAAAGATTTTGTGAGACCACCCCAAGTATCAAGTTTGACCCCAAACCCATGCCCCTAACGCCTTCATCCGTGGCTCATAAGTTTAATGACTTCATATTAAAAAAAATATTCAACCATCGATCCAACGATTCAAT
Source organism: Litsea cubeba (assembly GCA_012931725.1). Classification (NCBI taxonomy): domain Eukaryota; kingdom Viridiplantae; phylum Streptophyta; class Magnoliopsida; order Laurales; family Lauraceae; genus Litsea; species Litsea cubeba. Next base: position 73,581,649 of record CM022945.1, read on the forward strand.
TTAATCGGATGTGAGCCAATCCTTGGGATACTTGACTATCAGGGGGTTCCCTATTGGTTGCTAGGTTTGGATGGGTTGCTAGTTGGGTCCTGCAAAAAGTTCTCATATAATACGTGAGAACTAGTTCTCACTTAAATATTTCCCTTTAACGAAAATACAAAATATATTCTACATATTTTATGTATAAATAGGTATATATATCCAAAACAGAAAGTGTCTTTTAATGGGTAACACATACAGTTTGGACGATTTTCTCCTGCACTTTTGCACTCTATGTTCCATATATATAGATTAACGCCAATTGTCATGAGAAAGCGAGTGAAATTCAGTTTCGGGGTCCCCCTCTGCTGAGTGCCATCTCTTGCAGGGCTCACCTCAGGTGCCACTCGTCTTTTTGTTTGTTTGGAATGAGTTGAAAGGAGAAGACTCGGGACCGCTTTTTTGTGGCACCAGAAGACATTTCTAACGGTTAGTGCCAGTACATTAAAATAACATGCTTATACCTAGTCTTGTAAAAATTTCATTTTCCTCCATCTATTTTTCGGTAGTCGTGTTACTTTATTAAATCCAAATCACTCAAGATAATGCTTTTATTGTACTCCAATATTAGCATTGAGCCAAATGTGACTCCAATGTTTGAACCCTTATATGATTCGGTATTAGTTATTCACTTCCTTCTTCTTTTTTTTTTTTCTCTCTATTCATCTTTAATCACATGTCCTATATATGATCAATTTAGTGGCGGGACCTAAACATGAACCACCGATGGAGACCATACAGACCACTGAGGATAATGAGGGATGAGACCTAAGGAGCAAAACTTCCACTAACGAGAAGGTGTGGAATATATATCTCAATGAAAAAACCACAGGGTGCAAGTTGCAAATTGTCTTACAATTCTTCCATCTTTTGATCTTTGACGATGGATAAGGAGTATGAATGGCCAGGAGACCACTTGTTTGTGGACAATGTAAAAACAAAACATATATTTTTAGAAAATCTCAAGGTGTAACTGTAAGCAATTTAATTGGTATTTTCGACTACAAGAAACTGAATTTTTGGCGACGAAACTTTTCAAAATAAAAAATCAATGCAAGGTGTTAAACGATATTTCAAAATAAAAAATGTGGTTATTTGTAAAAGCCAAAAAACCCAAACATATTATGGATGGCCGCTATAAATGACCTGAGCCAAACACGAAAAAAATTGGAATAGCAATATAAAAAATTGGATGGCCCCCATAAAGTCCGCCGTTATAAGGAGTTGTGGGATTTCCACCGTTATGAGAAGTGGAAAGTGGAAATTTTGGGTTTTCCACTATTATGGGCAGCGCAAAAGTGGCTATTTGGGTTTTCATAGAGAGAGAAGATCAAAACCTTAAATGATGTAAAATTTGCTTAAGATGCTGATAGAATTTAAAATAATGGATCTTCTATTCTTCTATATCTTTTTCAAAGCAATTAGAAGACTTCTCATTCTTTCGGAAGATGTATTAGCCAGTGCAAGATGACGGGTCTTTTATCCCCGCATATCATCTTTAAGCAATTAGAAGTCTTCTTGTAGTGTTTCCTTTCGAAAGATAATTAATTCATGTATTGGGTGAGAAAATGGGTTATTAAAGGCAAGGGGAATAGGGGTATTCACGAGTCCAATTGGGCCGGGCTAAGGAACATCCATGCTTGACCTGGTTTCGAAGCTATAGGCTCCATCTCGGCCTAGACATGAATCTGGCCATAAGTCGTTCAGCCCACCCAAAATGGTAAGCCCTGGCTTTGCACGAGTTAGATGTATGGTCTTTAAATAAAGAAGATTTTGGCTATACCGTCTCACGTGTAGTTCAACTAGTTTGGTCATTGTATGTGTGTGAGAGTAGGATTGCAAATGGGTATTCGATTCTTCGATTACCCAGAAGTTCTGACCCACAAAAAACTTTGTTTGGAACGTTTTTTAGGCTCCAATTTATAAAACGGGTTCGGAACCCAATTTAAGTTTCAATTGATAAACGAGTCCGGTTTTAGGTCCATACAGCTTCCTACCCATGGTCCTGGGACCCAGCATTTGAGTCTTTGATATTGGAAACTATACCTCAAGATTAATTTTTTTAACATTTTTATGTATAATATTGAAGGTAATAGACCTGATGCACTATTATAAGTTAAATGATATGTGCTTCGTTTAAGATGAAAAAATAAAAAATAGAAATTATAACCGATTTTGAAACTAGATTGGACCCGGTTCTAGAACCATACTCACATTTTTCCATCGGATCGAAACGAGTTTGCAACCAACAAAATAGGTTCCGAGAGAAAACCGGAACGGTTAATTCAAAATGGGTCAAGGTCCGGGTCTTGTATGATTCCGACCAGGAACTGTTCCCTTTGAGTGTCGGTGCTCAAGGATGCCCTATATATTTGCCTGTTATTCTTTTTACAATCTATTCGGGCCGGAAAAGTTATTAGATTCTAAAAGACTGAAAGGAGAATCACAGCTTAAATTGCAAACAGTCACTAGCCACCTGATAGAGTTTCCATCTTGATTACAATGTGGTCATTTGGTTTCTTTAAATCAAAAGGGCAGAAACTACTAAAAATAAAAGATCACAGAAACAATCAGAACTTAAACAAGACAATCAGCGAAACGGAAAGAAGAAATAAAGTCCAATGTGGTCAGTTGGTTTCTTTGAATCAAAAGGGCCAAAAAGTACTTAAAATAAAAAACAAAAAGAATGAGAACTTAAACAAGATCAGCTAAACGAAAAAAAGAAATATGCCAGTCAGGGAGTTGAGGCATGCATTGCAATAGGTCAAATTATAGATTTAGTACTAGTACAGACTAGTCCAGTAGTCAATTCTTTGTATTTCTCAATTTTTGCACTTTTTTGAGCACTTTTTTTTTTTTTTATGACACAGGTATCCTTGGGGTCTACCCAACAGGGGGCGCCCACTAAACCCACACAAACGCACACCAGGCAAATCTTCGAACACAAGACATGGGGAGAGCCGTGACTATGCCACTCCACCAACTCCCAGGTGGGTACTTGTCTTGGGCACTTGGGAATGTATTCATGGAAAAAAGAAGAAAGAAAATTTGGCATCTTCATTCTTCTTTTATACTACGTTTAATCTATGACTTATCGAGAAGGCAAACGGCAAATCATGGACAAAGGAATGGCTGTGGGGATAGGGAAAGATGTGCAATTGTAGGTCCATTGGAATTTCAGATGGAATGTTGGGTAAGATTAACAATAACCTCCAGAAATAAAGGTTACATGATTGAGATATCCACTAAAATCACTCAGATTCCAGAGTTCTCATCCATTAGGCCTGCTGTTACCAGCAAACAATCAGAATAGAAAACTGTGGGCCTCTGCCAACTCTAAGGTGTGATGGGAAACTTAATGCCAAACTGAGTATCTCACCTGTGGATGTCCATATAGGATCCCCATAGATCATCATGCCAATAACAGGGGATTGAAATGTCACAATGTGGATTTTCATTTTTTGTGTGGGATGGGCGAATCGGCCGTATCATATTATTCTGAACTTCGATTAAGATCCTAATAATTTGACGGGTTAAACTACAAATTTTTACTAGATTCTTGATTCAATGGTTTGAATGGTTTCAAGTATGCATTGCTGCTTCACTACTCATTGTTCAAAGGTTTGCTTCCGTGATTTTCTGTTGTTATCAGCTTAAAGTATCTACACCCAGCTAGCAGAAGATCATACGTTACTCTTCAATCTGATAAATCAGAAAACTCGCCAGCTTGAACTCCAAACAAAACACATAAATTCCTAAGAAAATCAAATACACATTGCAATTCATTGAACACTTGCAGCCCAACTAAAGCAGAGAACTGGGAAATGTGAATGCAATACCTGTAAGATTATCCTGAAGCCATTTTGAATTCTTCGGACTGTTATGACTGTCCCACCACCAAGAGTACAAACGCCTCGACTCAGCGTGTAACAAGGCTGCCATTAGTCCAGCCAAGAAAACCAACCCGATCTGCTCTGATCTCGAAAGATTTCTATCCTTGTTCAAATAAAAATTCAGGTAATGGATCCAAGCCAGAGTCAAAGCCGAACAAATCCCCCAAGAGAACTACCAATTGGAAATAAAGAACAACAACCCATTCTTTATCCCTTATACCATCAACTTGTAAAGAAACCTATTTAAAAGCATCAACAGAGCAAGTATCAGATGTCAAAACCAATATAAAATGATGCAAACTTTCACAACAGCATAAAAACTATCTCATCAAACATAGAGAAAATACATTGTAATTGTAAGAGTTCTAAATGTTGGCATATGGTCCATATGGGCCCAATAAGTGGCCACAAAGACCCTCAACGATAAGATACACTCAATCTTTTCAAATCCTAAAATATCTCTAACACCCCAAAAATCTCTCCTCACTGCATGGCATAATGGAGCCGTTTCCCCAACAACCCATGAACAATCGACTGTGTTAAGGAGGACATTATACATCCAACCACAGCAGAGAATTGTGATGATCAGATAAAACATCCTAATGCAGTCAGATGGAACCTGGGTTTGCTGGTGATCACCAGCTTAGCCTCGTCTCTCCAATATGATATGGAGTGTTAGATCTCAACCTACAGCAATCTAAACTAAAAGATGAGAAAATCCTGACAAAGAAAGCATCAGATCTACTAACTTATGAACAACACCCCACCCATGTCCAAAACCATGACAAACTTCACAAAATTGAGAAATCCACCAAATGCCATTTCCTCAGTGAGAATGGACTAAAGAAAACTAGATTCATGATGCAAAACCCAGAAAAAAAGAAAGCAGAATGCAGACTTTTCAGAGCATCATATTTGACCTTATCACAACACCCACATCATTTTTTTTCTTTTTGAAAAAAAATGGATATGAATAAAAAGAAAGGAGCTTTCTGCAAATAAAAGGTGAAAAATCAAAAGATCTTCAATGCCCCATTACCCCAAAACATGTAATGTCTGAAACTGCTCAATCTATTACTGAAAAGAAGCATCAAACAGAGGATTTTTCTGAGTTAGATTTCATTTAAAGAACTTACACAAGAAAGAACAGGAGGGATGGGTTTTCAAAGCAGCTGTAATGAGAACAGATCACCAGCTGCTCTTCTTATCCTTTTCAACCCCATTTTGATAGCAAAAGCTTCTGCTCCAGACTCCAGTTGCTTTTGCTGCTTTGGTACAGAGTAGAAGTGGCAGCGGATAGCATTGAGGAAAGAAAACTGAGTAAAGGGAAATCAAAACATAAATCCTGATCGTTCATTTGATCATGTGAATGTGATGGGTCCCACATTTGATATGGATAGTATTGAAGATTTATTTGACTTGAAGGATCCAGTCCATCAGATCAAGGGTCGTAACTACTAACATGATTCCCCCACGTGAGCCTGGGACAGCTTTGTAAAACTAATCATTGGAGTCACCTACACCCATCAAATCCAGACCGCATCACAAGGCAATGGCAAAATTTTTACACCAAACTAAGCTAGGCATATCACCCAAAATTTAGCACCAAAATATTGCTAATGTGCCCTCTAAATCGTGGGGCACATTTAAATACAGGATCCATTAATGGGAGGAGGCAGATCGAAAGTTCCTTAAAAAAAAAAAATCAGCACCATCATATTATTCTAGTCCGTGATTTAATAATTTTAAATTTGACCACGGTCATTTTTATATATTTTTTTGAAATTCAATCAACAGTGAGTGAAGGTAATTTAATACATATAAAATCAATCCTAATGCAAGATCATGAGACGATAAAAGCATCAAAGACCGAAAATGGGTCCCAGGTGGATCTCACAAAACCAGCATATCATTATGGGTTGAATCATATATACAAAATTAAAATAATAAAATAAGATATTTATCACGTGATGAATCTGACATAGAACCAACTCGATTAAGTGAAACTTGATCCAATTGGAGTAGAGAGGGCAGCGATTTGAGACATTAGGAGTTTCAGTGGGTCCTACTTATGGATTTACATGGGGGTACTCTAGAGGAGAATCCCAGGAATGGGGGGTGAGGGTTAGAACTTGTAATTAGATGATAATGGCGTTTCCTTGTGACTCGTGATCATGATTGTAAGTTCAGTTACCACAGACCAACCAGTACCATGTGAGTCATATTAATTGGAGCGAGAAACGCGCCGGGTCAGCCACACACGATCCAATCCTAACCTCTCCTAGAGTGGCAAATAAAAGAAAATGAGTGGGGTTTTTTTTTTTTTCTTAAAAAATAGAAAAGATAAAAATGGAAAAAAAAAAGGTTTATTGGATTATTTGTCTATAGTGGACACATTGTGAAATGATGGACCCATTATCTAAAAGTTTAGTCAATGAACCAGACACTGAATTTTTTTCTTTTCTTTTTTTTGGATTTTATCTGAAAAAAAAGCATATTGGTCTATTATCATTAACTTTGTATTCTATTATTTTATTACATCTAAAATATGCAAAGTAATTAATAATGGTTGTTTTCATTTTTTTTAGTATTTTGGATATCTTTTAAACTAATTTCTTTAGCCATAAGAATCCGGACAAATAAAAATATAAGAGAAATTTGATATAACATCCAAAGATTTAGACATTGGCTGATGTGACCTATAAAGCCATGTTTTGAAACCACGGAAAAAGAGCATGATACTTTTGTTGGCACCTTATACATATGGTTGGGTACCAACCTCTAACAGAACGGAACAAAAGTAAAAATGCATGAGTTCAGGTCTCTTCTAAATATAACATAGACATGAAAGATAAGATCATAAGCTAATTATTTATTATAGTAGTTAATGATGTATTTTGATATTATTGATTTATCTTTTTATAAGAATTCGAACTCACGCACTTTTATTAGCATATAGTCTCGTGGCTATTATAACTATTTTCATATTATATGGTCCATAATCAAAGAAGTCAGTTGATCCTAACCCGAATTGGATGTGGATCCAAAAATATTAACTCGGGCCTAAGAAAATAAAGGATTCATTGCACCTGATGGGGATGGAAGTTTTGTTAACCATATGAGTATATGACGATCCCAGCCTTCTATCCAGTAGGGCCCACTATAGATTGTTATTGGTGTCTAAGTTTGTCTCGATCGAGCATTCCAGTTACAAATACAAATACAGTGTGCTGGTCATGCACTCACACTTGATTAGACTCCACTATGAGAAAGGAGTGAGAGAGTGGGATTGTCACATGACATGATCAATATAACTTGTGGTTAGTGTTCATGCATTTCTGGACCCATTGGAACTCAATGGCTTATGTTTCCTCCGTACGTTCCATCCAGATGGTTTGGATTTTGGATTTCATGGTCATGTGTTTTTGTCGGGCTCGACCCTGTGAGTATTGAGTTTAGATCTTCCCCTTATCCTACACAAAATAAACAAAATTGCCACGCAATCAGATGCTCACCTGTTTTGACAGGTCCTTTTCAGCCTTTTTAGAGCCTGCTTCCAGACCTTGGGTTTCCGCTTCAAAATCTCCCCATCTCGATTTCAAATTCAGTAATTATTATTGGAATAGATTTGCCTTGATCTTTTGCACTCTCTTTATTATTATTATTTTTGATCACTTATTTCCTTTCAAATCTATGACTTTGTTAGATTGCTGGTTTTTTACATACAATCAATAGTAGAAAAGCCAGATTGAGACCACTTTAGAATCGATACAACAGTTCATTGCCTATTTCATTGCCTTAATAGGCTTGACCTTCTTTTGCACTACTAGAGAGAGAATGTGAAAATCTTACATTTGACAGAAAGAGATAAAAAGATGAAATCTTGGTGCTCTGGTGAACATGGTTAGCCCTTTCTCATTGTAGGAGAATACGGTGATAAACTTATTTTGAAACAAAAGCACCTGAGTCATTGGGTTTTAGTTTTGAGCGGGAGTCGCCATTGATATATCAAACTTATCTTTGAAATCCGAGTCAAAGGAGCCAGGCGCATCAAACATAGCTTTTACGCAGTCAAGAACTGGCGTTAGGATAAGATCCATGATGATGTAATCACAAAAGCGAAGATCCTTAATTAGATTTCAGTTTTTATGCTATTAAAAGATGATTTTGGCAGAATAGTGTTATAAAGCCAAAGTCGGATGGCTAATTTCTAACTAGGTTAAAAACCATGTAGGTTGTTTTCATTGACAGTGGTTCCATATCAATGCATAGCCACTGGCTAGCTTGCCTTTACAGGTGAGACTTCTGTTCCAAAAAATTGAAATGGATTGAATAAATTTAGTAAGCTTTTATTTATAAATAATTAATTTGAATATTGACTTGAAATAATTATTCGGCTTTCATTAGTTAACCTGTGCATTAGACGGGGGGATCTAACGCTAGTCTTTCTGCAAAGAAGAGACTAAGCCCAACCACGAGTCTTTGTAAAAAAAAAAAACCTTGATTGGTGGTCATCCGGTGCGCATGAGGCTAAATACACCCGTTGATGCATGTGGGGCCCACTTGGGGATGCAACCAGGTGGGGAAATCTTAATCTGGTTGGGACCCGCTTGTTATAAAATATGAGCCCCATGTAATCATCCTAATCCCTTTTATCAATGGCTAACAAGTTTCAGCCATTTTAAAAATGAACATGTCGATCAAATGATGTAGACCATTAAGATGGTTGTAAAAAATGGGATCGGCCCAATTCAGGGGCCTCTTCTGTGTAGTACATTCGGAGTAGTCATTAGCTATGCCCTACTATAATGATGTGTGCATGATGTGCAAAAATGAAAATGCAAAGGGTAAGTGCCCCACGTCCCCATAAGAAAAAAAAAAAGGAAAATAGCATTGGTATAAACTGGGACCAAACTGCAGGTTTACCGCCTCTCTAAGCAGCGATAAAGACACACTTGTCACTTTTACTCCACTTTGAGTGGAGGAAAACCTACATGAGTAAGGTTTTCGCCGGTTAAAGTAGCGGTAAAACTGCATTTGCAGCTTTTCCTCTACTTTGAGCGAAGGAAAACTGCATATTTTCATATTTTCGCCTCTAGTTTTCGGTTGAATCTGCCGTAGGGTCCATATGAGAAATGCATGATTTTTATCTAACTCCACGGTCAGGCCAGTTTATTGAGCTGAAACCACTATTAATGAAGACAACCTACATGGTTTTTAATTGAACTAGAACAGAGGAAAAGCAGGCGTTGATGAGGATGAAAGTTTGTCCCTCAATAGCTGAGCTTTTATCTGAGGAAGAGCAAAAGTCATTTCATATGGCGATTCTCGAAGAAGAGATGTAAGTCATGTAACCAATGAAACGTTCCATGGACGGCAGGTGTGTTACTTTTTTCAAACTGGTTTCCGATGATGATGTAATTTCTATTAGAGTAAGTTTAGGGGAAATCCGTGAAATTGTATGACGTTCACTTTAATGAGTTCAAATTTCTCTCTACGGAATAAGAAATTATATCAGTCCAATAGATGGGCCCCATTTTGCATTTAGACAGGTATCACGCATTGATAATTTTGCGTTTTCATATGAATCGTACTGCAGACCCAATCTAGACCTGGAAGGTTGAAAGAATTAGAAAACTCGCTGACTTTTTGCTACTAAAGCATATGGTAAAGCAGTGGTAAAGTAGCATATGTAACATTTGCGCTGTGTATAGCGGCGGTAAAGATGGAGTTTTGACCCACACTGTTTTTACTTCTTTTTTCCCTTTGGGGGACATATTTACCATCATATTCTCTCATTGCATGGCATTTTACTCCAAAGTAGGTTAAGCCAGCATAAGCTCAATCAGAATTTTACCATCATTATATTGGAATTGGGCTTTGTTCTTAGGCGCATGGGCAAAACCAGAGCCTAACTTAATTTTTAGCTTGGCTAGCATATTTAGTAGGAGTAAAAGTACATACAATTTTCAATTGAGATCAGCCTCTGCATTAATTTTAGGGCCATGGCTAAGTGTGGTTTTAAACTTAGACCTAATAACCAAATGGTCATCGTGTTTTACTCCAATAGGAGCATTTAATCTTATGGGGGGACCAATTCCTATTAGAAAAAATTTGGGTCACTCCATAAAATGAAGGACATCTAGTTTAACGAGTTCAAATTTTCTTCTACAGGAATAAAAAAAAAAGAGTTTAGCTCAATAAACTAGCCCGACCGTGGAGTTAAATAGAAATCATTAATTTTTCATATGGACCCTACGACGATTCAACCGAGAACTAGAGGCAAAAAAATGAAAATATGCACGTTTTCCTTCGCTCATAGTAGAGGAAAAGTGGCAAGTGCGTCTTTATCGATCTCTGCTTAGAGTGGTGGTAAACCTGCAGTTTGGTCTTAGTTCATACCAATGCTATTTTCCCATTTTTTTCTACTTATATGGGGACGTGGGGCACTTACCCTTTGCATTTTCTTTTTTGCACACCATGCACACATCATTATAGTAGGGCATAGCTAATAACTACTCCGAATGGACTACACAGAAGAGGCCCCTGAATTGGGCCGATCCCATTTTTTACAACCATCTTAATGGTCTACATCATTTGATCAATGGGTTCATTTTTAAAATGGCTGAAACTTGTTGGCCATTGATAAAAGGGATTAGGATGATTACATGGGGCCCATTTTTTATAGCAAGTGGGTCCCAACCAGATTAAGGTTTTCCCACCTGGTTGCATCCCCAAGTGGGCCCCACATGCATGCATCAATGGGTGTATTTAGCCTCGTGCGCACCGGATGACCACCAATCAAGTGTTTTTTTTTTTTAACAAAGAATAGAGGTTGGGCTTAGTCTCTTCTTTTAAGAAAGACTAGCGTTAGATCTCGTCTAATGCACAGGTTAACTCATGAAAGCTGAATAATTATTTCAAGCCAGTATTCAAATAAATTATCGATTAATAAAAGCTTACTAAATTTATTCAATCCATTTCAAATTTTTGGATCAAAAGTTTCACCTGTAAAGGCAAGCAAGCCATTGGCTATGCGTTGATGTGGAACCACCGTCAATGAAGACAACCTACATGATTTTTAACTTAGTTAGAAATTAGCCATCCGACTTTGGCTTTATATCACTATTATGCCAAAATCGTCTTTTAATATTATAGAAATTCATAACATCTAATTAAGGATCTTCGCTTTTGTGATTACATTATCATGGGTCTTATCCTAACGCCAATCCTCGGCTGATGTAAAAGCTAGGTTTGAGACATTTTGCTCCTGTGACTCGGATTTCAAAGAAAACTTTAATATATTAATGGCGGCTCCCGCTCTAAACTAAGTTTATCACCGTGTTCCCCTACAATGAAAAAAGGCTAACCATGTTCACCAGAGCACCAAAATTTCATTTTTTTATCTCTTGCTGTGGAGACTTGGGAGAGTCATGTTTTTTTAAGATAATTTCAAAAACATTTAAAAATGCTCATTACTTATAAATCTACAAAATACACTTCTTTACATGATTCATAATAATCAATTCAAATTGATAAATTTAAATATGCAAGAAAAGTACTATAATAAGGAAAATAAAAAAAAACATATTGCATATTATATAATTTATTAGCCTAATTAATAGCAGATGTAAGAGATCAAATATAATTTTCAAATTACACTCCACTCATCATTCTTAAATTACTGACTCTAAACCTCATGCAGACTTACTTATAAATAAATTTTAATTATTGTAAAATCAGATTTTTCCTATTAAATGGTTTGTAATGCAAATAACTTATTAAAATGAGATATTGACTCGGTTGAGTCATGTCTCTCCTATTTTGACTCAACCCTTCGTCAAAATAAGATGACTTGAAAAAGTCAAAGGTCAACACTCAGAGTTTTCCAACCATGAACTAATAAACACTTAGGGCCTGTTTCTTTGCTAGAATTCAAGGAATTCATGTCTGGAGAATTCCTGAATTCCCAGACAAGGTGGAATTCCTGGATGCCCCTTTGGCCTTGAGCATCCAGGAATTCCACCAAAATGCATAGGAAGTGGAATTCCTGGATTCCTGAAGGTCAAAAGAGACATTTTATTTGGCTGGAATCTAGAAATGCTAATAAAGAAACATGGAATTCAGAAATTCCAGGGGACAGCCTGTCACATCATGTCCAGGAATTCCTGGACATGATGAATTCCTGGCAGAAATTCCATTAAAGAAACAGGGCCTTAAAGTTGAAATAATCAATCATAACTCTTACCGATGATGTGGCTCAAGAAGATGGTAATAATAACTCCTACAAATGTTTCTACCAAAAAAAAAAAAAAAAACTCCTACAAATGGAGTGACCTAAGGAGAAGGGAGAGTTGGCATCTTTTTCTTGATAAGTACATCTTCAAGGTACGTATAAGTTGAAACATTCTAGAAAATTATGTATAACCTTAGGATTAAGATAGATTTATGCAGGAGTTTAATTAGGTCTAACATTTTTCTCACCGTGGATTGAAGGATGTGTAGAACTAAAATAATTCTAAGTTGTGAGATCAGTGAACTTGACTCTTTTATACAAAATACTAGATCCAAGCTTTCTTGCATTTGATGATAACCTAGTTTGCCTCACAATCACTTTGAAGTGTCTCAGTTCATGTAGCAGCACAGAGATGCCCGGATCCCGGATCCATGAATATCTGATAGCAATCTTTTTATGGACCTACTTTAGACCACCAACACTCATAATGCATGGTGAGATGAAAAAGTTGTGGTTGAAATTCGTTCTTGTTGGATCATAATAGCAACCAATCTAAGGGCTTGGAGTTTGAATGGAAAACATGGGATGGAGAATGCCATTTTGATAGAAATAATATTTTGGTGGCGCCGAAGTTCCAATAAGAACGCTATTGTGGGCTCTACCAATCGGACCATTTGTTTGAGTAGAATTTTACCGGGCTGTGCACTATCGATGTTCATATAAGAAAATCATAACAAGGGGTATTAAAGAAAATTGAAAAACCGTTGAACCGAACTGAACTGAATTAAATTGGGATTAATAACCGTGTTTCACAGTTTGATTACGATTATGGTTATTGAAATCGAAAAACTGTGCTTCACGGTTCCGGTTACGATTTTTGTCTTGACTCATGATTATTAACCGAACCGAACCGTTAATCGCGGTTCAGTTAACCGTTCCCAAAACACACGGTTAACCGAACTGTTTCGCTAATAAGAAAAAAGCCTGAGGGACTAAATGGAAATTATTTTTTTTTTTACAAAAACATATTATGCCATTCTCCAACCATGGTTTTTTTTTTCCACAGTAAGTTTGATTGGTAAATGAAAAAACTTTCACAATTTTTTTATTGACAATTAACCGTTAACCGCGGTTAACCATGGTTCGATTTTTAATGGTTTTTCACAATTCGGTTACGGTTACGGTTTTTAAAAGTAAAAAAATCGTGAAATACGGTTCGGTTAATGATTTTTCCAAAAACTACGATTAACCGAATCGTTAAACCCCTAGCGTTAGCAATAGAGGATTCTCGGTGGCACAGAAAAGCATCTCAGTTTCTCTCATTTGATTTGATATGGGGAGAGAAAAAAAATGACCCGATCAGCAGGAATGAGTTGCGGAAAAGTGGACATTTCTAGTTTTCCGCAATTATGGGCCGTGGAAAAGTGTCTATATGGGGTTTTACACGTGTATGAGTACTAGAAAAGTTGCAATTGTGGGTTTTCTGCTGGTGTGACCATTGGAAAAGTCAATTGAGGGTTTTCCGCGTGTGCAAGTAGGAGAAAAGTTGTATCCGAGTTCCTTTGCAATCTAATTACAAAATTAATTCTTTTCCCCTCCCTAAAGAGAAAGCTAGAGAGAGAAAGTCACAACCTTAAATGATGTGGTGTAAATGATGTAAAATTTGCTAAAAATGTTGATGAAATTTAAAATAATAGATCATCTATTCTACTAGATCTTTTCCAAAACAGGTAGAAGCCTTCTAGTTCTTTCGGAAGATGTATTAGCCAATGCAAGATGATGGGCCTTCTATCCCCGCAGATCATCTCTCAAGGAATTAGAAATCCTTTTCTATTTCTTCCTTTGGAAAGATAATTAAGTCATGTTTTGAGTGAGAGAATTAGGGATTATTAAAGGCATAGGAAATAGGGGTATTCACGAGCCGGATTTGGCCGGGCTAAGGAATGTCCACGTTAGCTTGGTTTCGAATCTATAGGCCCATTCCCGGCCTAGACATGAATCTGGCCATAAGTAGTTCAGCCCAACTAAAATGGTAAGCCCGAGCTCAGCCCGAATTAGATGTATGATTTTTAAATAAAAAAAAGAGTATGGCCACATTGTCACAAATGTATATAGGTCAACTAGTTTGGCCATTGTATGTGTGTGAGAGTAGGGTTTCAAACGGGTATCCAATTTTTAGATAACCTGGGAGTTTTGACCTGCAAAAAATTGTGTCCCGCCTTTTTAGGCTCTGATTCGTAAAATGGGCATGGAACTCAATTTAAGTTCCGATTCATGAACGGGTCTGATTTTGGGTCCATATAGCTTCCAACCCATGGACCCGGGACCTGACATTTGAGTCTTTGATATTGCAAATTGTACCTAGAGATTAAATTTTTTTTTTTACAATGTTATGTATAATATTGGAGGTAATAGTCTTGATGCACTGTTATAAGTTAAATGATATGTTAGGTTTAAGAAAAAAAATAAAAAATTAAGAGAGATTAGAACTGATTTTGGAAGTAGATTACAGTCCTCTAGGTGCATCTGGTTCCAGAACTAGATCCAGATTTTTCTATCGGAAATGGGTGTGGAACCAACCAAATATGTTCCAAGGCAAAATCGGAAACGTTATTTAGAAATGAGTCCAGGTCCAGTAGTGTATGGTTCCGACCCGAAATAGTTCCGTTTGGAATCCTGGTGTTCAAATCCCTGCCCTATATTTACCTGGACTTCTTTTTATAATCTAACCGGGCCGGGCTATGGGCTCTCTACAACTCCATCCAGCCCCTACCCATCTTTAAATGAACCCAAATAAAATATCTAAGCTTGACCCGAATTTTAATTTAGGCTAGGCCCGGTTCAGCTCGGCTCAGGAGCACCCTACCCGAGGGGCTATTTGGGGTGTTAAGTAAATCTCAATTTGGGTCTATATATAAGGGACGCTATATATGTTCCCCTTAACTTTCATGCTTCACAAATCTTGTGGGTCCGGTATCCGATACAGCTTTACCGCTGCTTGTACCCGCAGTATACCTGCTACTCCAATTTTTTTTTGTTTCGGCCGGGTCCATGGGTATGATCCTCAAGTCGGGTCCTTAAAGGCCTAAATAGCTTGATCAAAACTAGAAGGGCCGGAAAGATCTCATAAAAAGGTCCTCCAATGTCAAGCAGGGTTAATAGAGATACACAAAGTGGCCTTCATTGCCTTGGCCAAGACCAAACATCTAGGGCCCAACCCACCCACTTGCTTTAGTTGGCTGGACAAGGTCAGGTTTCACTTTCTATTACTTAATCCAAGCCTGACTAAAGTACTAAATGGACCTAGAACTAGATTAGGGCCTGCCTGAGTATTAAACCGAAGGCTGAAATATGTCCCAACGAGGACGGGCCCGGGATGTTTTGGGCCACGAGCAACCCTACGAGTGTGGACGTTATTAGGCTACAGTGTGAACCAACTACCAAGAGTTTTATGTCATTGGGCCATTTTTCAACACTTTCAACAAGACAACAAGACAACAACTAGGCAGCAAGCGGTTTCGGTCATTTGCGTTCCCGGACCGACCCAGACGACATTTACCAATTCCGGACCCGGACCCGGACCCGGATCGATCAACAACACCAGCGTTGCATGTACGTAGACTTGGATATTTAATGTATGGCAATATTTAAGTGAGAACTTTATATGAGAATCTTTTTGTGGGGCGCAATTGTGGGGTTCATTTGGGGATGGGACCAGGGGGATGAAAGATTTTTGTGAGACCACCCCAAGTATCAAGTTTGACCCCAAACCCATGCCCCTAACGCCTTCATCCGTGGCTCATAAGTTTAATGACTTCATATTAAAAAAAATACTCAACCATCGATCCAACGATTCAATTTAATCGGATGTGAGCCAATCCTTGGGATACTTGACTATCAGGGGGTTCCCTATTGGTTGCTAGGTTTGGATGGGTTGCTAGTTGGGTCCTGCAAAAAAGTTCTCATATAATACGTGAGAACTAGTTCTCACTTAAATATTTCCCTTTAACGAAAATACAAAATATATTCTACATATTTTATGTATAAATAGGTATATATATCCAAAACAGAAAGTGTCTTTTAATGGGTAACACATACAGTTTGGACGATTTTCTCCTGCACTTTTGCACTCTATGTTCCATATATAGATTAACGCCAATTGTCATGAGAAAGCGAGTGAAATTCAGTTTCGGGGTCCCGCTCTGCTGAGTGCCATCTCTTGCAGGGCTCACCTCAGGTGCCCCTCGTCTTTCTGTTTGTTTGGGATGAGTTGAAAGGAGAAGACTCGGGACCGCTTTTTTGTGGCACCAAAAGACATTTCTAACGGTTAGTGCCAGTACATTAAAAATAACATGCTTATACCTAGTCTTGTAAAAATTTCATTTTCCTCCATCTATTTTTCAGTAGTAGTGTTATTTTATTAAATTCAAATCACTCAAGATCATGCTTTTATTGTACTCCAATATTAGCATTGAGCCAAATGTGACTCCAATGTTTGAACCCTTATATGATCCGGTATTAGTTATTTACTTCCTTCTTTTCTTTTCTCTCTATTCATCTTTAATCACATGTCCTATATATGATCAATTTAGTGCCAGGACTCAAACATGAACCACCGATGACGAGGCCATATAGACCACTGAGGAAAATGAGGGATGAGACCTAATTAAGGAGCAAAACTTCCACTAACGAGAAGGTGTGGAATATATATCTCAATGAAAAAACCACAGGGTGCAAGTTGCAAATTGTCTTACAATTCTTCCATCTTTTGATCTTTGACGATGGATAAGGAGTATGAATGGCCAGGAGACCACTTGTTTGTGGACAATGTAAAAACAAAACATATATTTTTAGAAAATCTCAAGGTGTAACTGTAAGCAATTTAATTGGTATTTTCGACTACAAGAAACTGAATTTTTGGCGACGAAACTTTTCAAAATAAAAAATCAATGCAAGGTGTTAAACGATATTTCAAAATAAAAAATGTGGTTATTTGTAAAAGCCAAAAAACCCAAACATATTATGGATGGCCGCTATAAATGACCTGAGCCAAACACGAAAAAAATTGGAATAGCAATATAAAAAATTGGATGGCCCCCATAAAGTCCGCCGTTATAAGGAGTTGTGGGATTTCCACCGTTATGAGAAGTGGAAAGTGGAAATTTTGGGTTTTCCACTATTATGGGCAGCGCAAAAGTGGCTATTTGGGTTTTCATAGAGAGAGAAGATCAAAACCTTAAATGATGTAAAATTTGCTTAAGATGCTGATAGAATTTAAAATAATGGATCTTCTATTCTTCTATATCTTTTTCAAAGCAATTAGAAGACTTCTCATTCTTTCGGAAGATGTATTAGCCAGTGCAAGATGACGGGTCTTTTATCCCCGCATATCATCTTTTAAGCAATTAGAAGTCTTCTTGTAGTGTTTCCTTTCGAAAGATAATTAATTCATGTATTGGGTGAGAAAATGGGTTATTAAAGGCATGGGGAATAGGGGTATTCACGAGTCCAATTGGGCCGGGCTAAGGAACATCCATGCTTGACCTGGTTTCGAAGCTATAGGCTCCATCTCGGCCTAGACATGAATCTGGCCATAAGTCGTTCAGCCCACCCAAAATGGTAAGCCCTGGCTTTGCACGAGTTAGATGTATGGTCTTTAAATAAAGAAGATTTTGGCTATACCGTCTCACGTGTAGTTCAACTAGTTTGGTCATTGTATGTGTGTGAGAGTAGGATTGCAAATGGGTATTCGATTCTTCGATTACCCAGAAGTTCTGACCCACAAAAAACTTTGTTTGGAACGTTTTTTAGGCTCCAATTTATAAAACGGGTTCGGAACCCAATTTAAGTTTCGATTGATAAACGGGTCCGATTTTAGGTCCATACAGCTTCCTACCCATGGTCCTGGGACCCGGCATTTGAGTCTTTGATATTGGAAACTATACCTCAAGATTAATTTTTTTTAACATTTTTATGTATAATATTGAAGGTAATAGACCTGATGCACTATTATAAGTTAAATGATATGTGCTTAGTTTAAGATAAGATAAAAAAATAAAAAAATAGAAATTATAACCGATTTTGAAACTAGATTGGACCCGGTTCTAGAACCATACTCACATTTTTCCATCGGATCGAAACGAGTTTGCAACCAACAAAATAGGTTCCGAGAGAAAACCGGAACGGTTAATTCAAAATGGGTCAAGGTCCGGGTCTTGTATGATTCCAGGAACTGTTCCCTTTGAGTGTCGGTGCTCAAGGATGCCCTATATATTTGCCTGTTATTCTTTTTACAATCTATTCGGGCCGGGTTATGGTCTCCCTAGCTACAACTCCATCCACCCCCAACCCATCTATTAAATGAGCCAAATAAAATATGTAAGCCCGACCTGATTTTTAATTCGACTCATGAGCACCCTACCCGAGGGGCTATTTGGGGTGTTAATTAAATCTCAATTAGGAAAGGAGTTTGCATTCAACTAGAAAAGGATTTTACCAAGTTGGGGTCTATAAAGGGCAGTACCCGAGGGGCTATTTGGGGTGTTAATTAAATCTCAATTAGGAAAGGAGTTTGCATTCAACTAGAAAAGGATTTTGCCAAGTTGGGGTCTATAAAGGGCGGTATATACGTTCCCCTTAATCTTCATGCTTCAAGAATCTTGTAGGTCCGGTATTTGTATACAACTTTACCGCTGCTTGTACCGGCGGAAAAACATACAGTTGCAGATTTACCGCTAATACAACCCACGGTATACCTGCTACACCAAAACCATAGGGATATGGAGAAGATGGTGAGGGGCCCAAATCTATGCTTCAATGGAGGTGCAAGCTTTCCCCCTTGCTGGATTTGGAGGGAGATGAAAGATATAGAAAGGAAGATGAAAGGAGAGATGGAGATCTCTCCCTCCAACCAGGGCCGTCTCAAGACAATATGTGGCCCCAGGCGAAAGTATAAACGAGGCCCCTAGCTTCTATGTGTGACATGAGAAAACCCTCATCCCAAAAGAGCACGCGCAGTCCAAATATCCAATCCAAGCAGAAAATGCAGCCCTCAATTTAAATCCTTCTGCTAAATGAAATAACCGAACAGAGCGTAAAATCATTAATGTTGATGACAAAAACTATTGAATTATCAGAGTAATGGTTAATAATGAGAGGTCAAGAATTATCCATATACAATTCTTTTAGGGATTGTTTGGTTGAGAGCATTTTACGTATGTAAATTACTCATATGTGAATCATTTACATACCTTCATGTTTGGTTGAGATCATTTACGCATCATGTGTGAAATTTTTATATGTAAATGATGTGTAAAAACGTATTATTTTCGTACTCAGATTTAATTTTCACATGTGAGGGGGTGGTAGAATGAATCGCATGTGATTTGCACATGAAACAAAACCACATCAAAGGGCGGACGGTGCAGATCAAGTGACGTTCCGTCACAACAATGCATGGGTTCGAAACCCATCTTCCTTTTTTTTCATTTTTTTTAATTACGCATATCAGCATATGTGGTTTTCATTGGCAAACATGCACTGTTTTCATTTTCTTTTCTTTTTTTGGAAAGAGCTATGTTATCATGTTAATGTTACTAATCCAACAGGCCTTTAGACATTAGATTATGATTTTTGGGAATGTATTTTTATTTAATTAATTATGTTTAGTTGCAAATTAAGCATGATTAGTTGTTAATTAGTGTTGATTAATGTGTTAGATTAATTATATGATAAGATAATATGGAATTATTGGTATCAATGAATTTCTGAAATTGTGTTGGACATTTCTTATTTTGGAGCCATATTGATTTGAAATGTCATTTAATGAAGAAAAGAGTATTTTCTATATAAAAAAGGACTTATTTGTAATTCTGATCTTATGAAAGTTTTCCATGATGGCAATTTTCGATGATCTCAGTTTCCTTATAAAACGGGTCAAATTGTGATCGATTTCTCTCTAGCCTTGGTGTTCATTTGAATTCATTTCAGATGATTTCCCAGTGATGATTTGATACCTTTAAAAACGGACTTAGTATAGATAAGTAACTTTTACTGTGTCTCTGTTTGTTTATCTTCTCTCGTTTTGGAGTTTGCGAATTGGAGATTAAATTTTGAAGTGGGCCGAAACTCAAACATCTACCCATGCGTACCAAATTATGAGGCCCCCTCATGGTGAGGCCCTCACCACTTGCTTCACTTGCCTATATGGTGAGCCGGTCCTGCCTCCAACGCTGGAAGTGACGACGAAGAGAATGAAGTTGGTTTCTAAGGGGAGAATGAAGTTGGTTTCTAAGGGGAGATTTTTCAGTTTCTAAGAAGATCGAACTTATTAAATGTATTTTCATTTGAGTGTTCATTTAAAGTCAAATGAAGGTCATGTTCACTAATTTGAAGTCAAAAGAGATCGGGTTCAATAAAAAAAAATTGATATAAACGCTAAAATGACATGCATACGATGAAAAATCAAAATATCTAAAATCACAAAAAATCCCTCGCTCTACCTAGAGCGAGTCAAATCAGGTTCAAACTACTTACCTAAAATATCTAAAATCACAAAAAATCCCTCGCTCTATAGAGCGAGTCAAATCAGGTTCAAACTACTTACCTATGACCCTTGGTCTAACCTAAAAGCCTAAATAAGACTAATAGAAGTTAAAAAAAAAAAAACTTAATTATCGACTAAACACAACTAAATCTAATAAAATCTAATTATTTATTATTAATTAAGGTTAAATTGGATTGGGTGGGGTGTTACAATTTCTACTAGGTATTTTTAATATGCATGTCTGGGGGCTCATCCGTTAGCGAGAAAGTGAACACCTGGGTAATTTTATCCTCATCATATCCTTACAAGACAGAGGATAAGCTTTTGTTATCAAGATTGGATAGTTGGAAATCTCTCTCACACACACATCATTAGAGAAAGTCCAAATGATACCAAAAGACTGATAAAACTTCTGCATGGTAGCTTTTATTTTATTTACTTTCTACTAGGAGACAACACTTACGGACTTACAAGCACGTAGTTACATATGCTCTAGAAAACTCACTCACAGAAAAAGCCACCATTCATCTTTCAGCTCTTTCAATGATCAGAACGACCTTCGCTCCCCCCCTCCCTTCTTCCTTCAGGCCCCTCTAATAAGCCAGCCTCCCTTTGAGCATTTAATACGTCTTGCACCTCTCTTTCGGATTCCTTGAAGAAAATCTCCCTTTCTTCCCTGTTGAGCTTATTAAAGATGTTGTCTTGCCCTGCGAGCATATATTTCTTGTTGTATTCCGCGTTGATCTCGAAACAGACAATGCGTAGGTCCTGACCTTTGTCTGCAACGTTCACGAACGGATGACCAGCGGGGACCACATACACATCGCCGGGTGATAGCTTTGCACTGACCCTCTGGTATGAGACGGGTTCCTGCTCTCCTTCCCATTCCCGTTGGCCCTGCTCGCTTTCCTCTCCCTGGCGGCCCTGCTCGCCCTCTTCTCTACTACGGCGGCCGGCCAAATGAGGGCACATCATCTCAAAATAGCCCCTACCATCTAAAACCACTGCGACCTTAGTAGCCCTTGAGTTGTAATAAGGTGCCTCCATCGATCCCTGCAAAGTTTACTCTGTTTATTAGAGAACAAGCAAACAATTAAGGATGCCGATGGGTGGGTTACTATAAGGAGGGCGTGGGGGAAAAAAATTGGAAAATCATTTTGAAGGAAAAACCAAGCAGCATTGAACAGCTTACTCCACGGATGTTTGCATAGGAAACTGCAATGTCTTGGTCTCGGAGAGCCGGATAGTCGTTGGCATCAACCTCTTGTAGTCGTCCGTGTTGGTTAGAATAGGTAGGGCGCTGTTTGTATAGATTGAAGGGTCCTCTCCACCTACCTTCCTGATGCGATTGCTCACCCCGGGAAGAGGAAGCATGTTTGGCTACCTCCCTGATTTTCTCCTCGGAGACACGCACGAATGGACCCTCCTGGTGCGACCCAAACACCCTTCTCACCTTATCATATTCAGTCTGGAAAAATGGAACACAAGACAGAATAGTGGCTTGAGACAAAAAGGGATCATAGAGAGAGCCATTAGTTTAATAGCTGAGAAAAAAAAAAGAAAGAAGAAGATGGGGGCATGTGCAATTTTATGATTAATTAAATAAAAGATGTTTTGACTTGGTACATTACATTGAATGCAGCTTCTAAGATATGCCTGCTGAAGCTCATATAGTAGGATTCTGGGTTTTGACCACCGATGCCAAAGAAAGCCTATTACAACCAGACAAGGTACATTTACTAACTCCCGAAATATCGTTCTAAATTCATGATAAACTCAAATGAAGCCAGAACTAGATGTGAGAAGATATTGATGTTTTACTTGGAGTTGTCCTGGAACGGAGATTGTTTCAAACAGTTTTACAATATATAGCTTCTCCTTGTTGTCATTATTGATTATGTAGGCTGTTGACCCCGCGCGCACTCGTAGTAAATCTCCTCTTTGTAGATTGTAGGACTCCCTGTTTTCTTTGCGTAGGAGAGTGATGGTTGCACTTCCTACACCCAACAATTCCAGCATGATTGATTCAATAACGATAAGAAGGGAAGAAATATTCTTCTCTTAGATGATGAGAAGCAAATTAATTAAGTATACCTTCAACAACGAAGACAAGGGTGTCGGCATCATAGTGGTTGGGTATAAGCGCGGTATTGGGGTTGGCCTCCAAAAGTGCAATTCGGTAGTTCTCAATCCGACGTAGCAGATGCGACCTCTCTGAGAACCTCTGGAGAATTCTAAGCTTTCCTTCTTGGGTTCTTAGTGGAGTACTGAAGCTCTCTTCGCGGAAGTAGTAAGGATTATCCCTCCACTCTCTCGCTTCTTGGGTCTCGTAGGAGAGAGCTAAGTTGGACGTGGAGAGAAGGAAAACAAGGATAGGAAGCACTGCAGCTGGTTTCGCCATTGGAAAGAAGCTACTGAACTAGTACTGCTCGCAGCTCTCTTTTTCTTACTATGGATGGAAGACTAGCGACGTTGAGCAGTGCAATTTATAGAGAGAAAATCTGGAGATAGACGAAGGTGGGAAAAAAGTACAAAAAATGTGGCGAGGCGAGTTTGCATGCGTGGGGACGTGTGGGCAACTTGGATTTCGGAGACGACCGCATCCCGGAATGCACTGCGTCGTGGACAAGATGATTCCGAGAGCATTACAAGTGGATGGATATTTCCCTATCTTTTGTAGTTTCTTGCTGGAAATGGATAGATTTTAGATACAGGTTGCATGCAGATGGCCACATGTTTTGTGAGGCTTGTGACATGCATCTAAAAGTTTTAATGGCGTGCTCGGTTTAGCAACGAGTAAATTCAAAGCTTAAATAACATTTGGTAATTGATATGAGAAGGAGTATTTTTCTTCAGGCACTAGGAAAAGAAAATGTCGCCGACTCCTGAAAAACTTTTGAAGGACAAAGGTTGAATCCATGACATGTGGTACAGGATGACGACTCTAGAAAAGTCGGGGTTTTGATTGCATCATCATCTTAGAATCCTTTTCACAGAAGAAAGCAGAAAGAAAAAGAAGAAGAAAAAACCTAAGATAAATTACAAATTTAGTTATAAAATACACAAGATAAGTTGCAATGCTGATTGATGGCCCACTAAATGAAAAGTATAAGCCGAAGAGGATGCAGATGAAAATAGTTTCAATAGATCTCGTGGGAGAACGTGGATGGAAGTAGTACCAACATGTCTAAATACCCAATGGGGCCCACCGGATGATCCATCTAAGTGGACCATTAAACAGGGACTCCTTTTTGTCACTGATCTCGGGTTTGAGATCCATGGTTGGAATGATGACTCACGTTTGCCACCATAAATGGGGGGGGGGGGGGGGGGGGGGGGGATCGCCCGAACCTGGGTTTTTGGTCACACAAGAAATAGTGCTCACCTTAACATGAGCACTAGTGCTTAGTGCGGCCCTTATTAAAATTTATTTATTTTAGTGATCAATTTGATAATGGCCTCATCTTTTTTTATTAAAGTATGGTGAGGAATTATAAAAAAGAGCCATTTATTTTAAGCTATTTAGATTTAGATTTTACAAATAGGTCTTAATAAGTACCCTCAAGGAATAAAAGACTTGAGTCGGTTAAAAAATTAACTTTGAAATAGTTAAGAGATTTTTACGGAATGCCTAATTTAATATATATATATATATAAGAGTGTGTAATTAGTGGACCTATATTCAAAAACTCCATCTCACACTTTATGTCATTTTATATTTATAAATTACAGTCCAAATTGACTTATTTCTTTTGTTAAATAATAATTATGTGAAAAACACCCATTTACCGTAATAAAAAAAGTCACTATTTTTTTAACAGATGTTGGAAAAACTCTTATTGAAGTGCAATTTTTAGAGAGAATGGATATAGAAATGAAGGTGGGAAATAGAAATACATAAAATGTGGCGATCAAGGCCAGTTTGCGTCCGAGGTGACGTGTGAAACGTGGGCTTGGTGTACCGGCATAACATGCATTGCACCGGCTGTACGAGCGATATTTCATCAAGGGCCATTAGTTATTTATAATTTGTAGCTTGTAGGATGAGTGGTATCCCTCTATCTTCTGTTGTTTATGCTGGAAAAGGACATGATTTCATCAATGCCCTTTAGTTACTTCTAATTTATAAATCTTCCGTAGGTAAATGACACATGTGAATCATTTACTTTGCATATAAAGTGAAATTGTTTTTCATATTTTTTTTAAATCACTATTTCCACATAAGAGTTTTCCATATTAGTGCATTTGGATTTTGTGGCTGTTTAATTTTCACAAATCTCTTAAAACTCATTAAGAACTAAGATTATATATGTTATCTCTCAATTGCTTTGACACAAATAAAGAGGATGAACGGTTCGGATCGTGAGTTTAGGGCCTATAGAATTCAAAAAATTAAATCTAATTCATTGTAATTTTTTATAAAGTTTTCGAAATCCATGACAAATTAAGATGTAAAATTGGATGTCTTTGAGGTTTTTTTGTTGTATAAACAGTTCGGATCGATTATGTCGTCCACTGCAATGGAAAAAAATAGATTTGATTAGATGTCATTTTTACTGTAGCACCGCCATTGTAAAAGAAAGGGTGAATACGTTTCACACCAAAATGTGGTTAGACGATACAAATGTGATTCATTTTTACACCAAAAAACGACATCCATGCGTAAGTGTTATGCCTGCTTAACACTTACATACGTAAACGACCCCTAACAAATGACCCCTAGGGACGTAATTTCATTTGTGCCAGTCACGTAAGTTAAAAATTGTTGCTAGATCAAGTATTAAAAGTGAATATCGATCTCTTACTTAGCTGAATTTTATGGCTTTTAGCCTTTCATAAACATGGCATGTTTCTTTCATGTCCCACTGTAATATGGTGTCATAATATTGGTGCCACATATTCATCGACAAATCCAATTTTATATGCCCAAACAAATCGTGTCGAAATCGACTTTCACTTAGTTTAGAACAAAGTGGTGAAGTGGGATGTTAAAGCTAATTCGTCTCTACTAAAAACCAGCTTGCAGAAATTTTTACAGGAAGATTGTCAACGGCCATAATCAGTTATATATATATAAAGCAAACTCAACATCTGTAGGTGCAGAAAATAATGACCCACAATAACGGGGGAGCCTTAGAGGACTTATCCGAGATGATGATGATTGGGAATGACTGGGTACCGTCCGAAAGCCTGAAAGAGAAGAGCAAACGATCAAAGGACCCTGGCCTGGGCGGCGCAAGGCTCTCCGATGCCAAAGTCAGTGAAGGAACTGGAACAATGGTAGGAGAGGAAGAAGAGAGGCAGAGTAACAACTCTATGAGATGGGTTGTGCGTACCTTTGATGGTGGTTTGAACCTCTATTTATAGAGTTTGGGACGTATCTTTGGGAGATATCGTGGTGTGGGTCCCGTGATTCGACTGGGAAGTCACGATCAGCCCACATTGCATTAATTGCGGTCCAATCCAGCCCACTATGCATTAAGTGCGCGTCGGATCAGCCCACGTTGCATTTAATGCGCGTCTTGTTGGGCCAGATCGTGTTGGACGACGCCTTTGGCGGTAGGGGTTCCATCGGACCTGCCCTCGGGCCTTGCCCTGATGTGGCCTCAGCCGCTGGATGCCGCCATGTCAGTGATCTGGTGAAGATTGTGAGCGGCTGGATGTCGCATCTGTCTTGCTAGCTCGCTCCCCTACTCCTCCACGTGCTTGACGACGTGGAGGGGGCGAGGGGCGCAAGCGGAGGTTCTTCCTTACTTCGGCTTCCGTCCCGGCTCTTTTAGCCGAGGTGGAGCTCTCTGCCGAGATGGACACATGAGGTGGCCGAGCTCGGCGCCAGCGGTCCGGAACTGCTTGAGTTCGGCCGGTCCTCCTGTCCTGGCAGCCGGGGTGAGCCTGGTGCCATGTGGAGGGCACGCGGATGGCACGTGAGAGTGCTTAGTCTCATCTGATGGCTGTGATTAGCGTAATCCTGTGGTTCTGGAAATCTCCCCACACAATTGCCCCCTAGCTTTTGACCTCTTAAGCGCCCTGACCTTTAGTGGTCGAAAGGTAGAAGACTCGTCTGGGGATGCGACGGTCATTGCCTGGTGTCGCTTCAACTGTCCTGAAGCAATGAATGCTCTGTCTTGTATGTACTGGGAAGCGAGTCGACGGCTACACGCGTCGCCTCTTCACTGATTGCGCTGTCTTATTGATGGAACGGGCGCAGATCGCGAAATCCGCCCTTTCGAATTTCGAAAGCAGCGCGCGCCGAGGGTTGGTTTTCCATAAAGAGGGTCGTCTCCTTCCCTTCTTATTTCTGATCTCTTTTCGCCTTTGCCTTCATCTGTGATTTCTGCTCTGCTGCTCGAGATTTCTTTTAGCGAGGACGACCATAGGGCGTGTCTGGATCTGTACTCGAGTCGCCCCTTCTGTTTCTGTAAGTTGCTCCGCGCCTATGTGTAGCTTTTCTTTAGGGTTTCGCAACCTTTAGGGTTTTCTCTTTTGCTGTACCATTCTTTCTAGACATGGGCACCCCTAGGTTTAGTTTAGACACCGAAGAGGGCATAGCCAGATTTAGGGCTGCCTTCGATATTCCGGAGCGAGTCCTGCTCAAGCCGGCAGACTCCGTCGACTATGCCACGATGCGCTGGTCCGGCGGCTGGATGCCGTTCCCTCTGATCTCTGTGATCGAGGGCGGGGTCAGATTCCCCCCGCACCCTCTACTTAGAGCTTGCCTCAGTACCTGGTCCCTTACCCCGTGCCAGCTGATGCCCAATGGCTATAAGGTCATCATGGGCACGGCGAAGCTGAATGAGGTTCTGGGGACCGACCTAGGTGTCCATGATATCGAGGACACCTACGATATCTGCAAGGCCGGGGAAGGGAAATATTATCTCCGGGTGAAGCCGCAGCGAAGAGGCTTCGTCCTGGCCTTGGAAGATTCAAGTAAGAATGCCGAAGAAGCCTTCTTCTGCGTTTCGGGGGACTGGGAGTTCGGCGCTGGCGAAAGTAGGAGGCTAGCGGTCCCGCGCCGCCCCGGGACAGTCCCAAGTAAACATCGCTCCTTTTTACTCATCTTCTTTGCTTGATTTCGACGATGCCGAGCTGACTTCTCTATTATTTGTTATGCAGAGGCAGGTGCGAGACGACGCCGAGCTGCGAGCGAAGGCTAGAGGAGGAACCCCGACGACATCAACAAGGTCGAGAGGTACAAGGGGCACGAGACTAGGTCGGCTTGGAAGCTGCTCGGATACACGCCGAGATACCGCGGCCACTACCAGAGGACCGGGGTACCCGAGGTGGACGAAGCGCATCCTGATCGTCCAACCGTCTCCCTTGCTGTACTTGCCGGGATCCCCTTGAGTGATCCAGCCGCTAGCCGAGCCGCGTCTGGGTCCGAGGCGTCCACTTCCAGTTCGGAGCCGCCGAACCTGAGGCAGATAGTGGACGCTTACTCTTCTGATCAGGAAGAAGATATGGCGGGAAGGTCGAGGGAGCCTGCCGTCAAGGACCTAGCGGCCAAGTTCAGGCGGGGGTCTTCTTCCTCTGCGACGCCATCATCTGCCAGCACCCGAGTAGCTTCGAGCTCGGGAGGTGCTGGCGACACTTCCGCTCCTGCTCCTGCTCCTGCTCCTGCTTCGAATGCGGGAGTTCGGCGACGTTCGCCGGAGCGCCCGAGGGAGGGGTCCCCGCCCAGGAAGAAGTCCAAGGTGGGGGAGAAGGACCTGGGGGCCGAACAACCTCCGAAGGGCAAAACCCCTGCGCGGGTCCCCGGAGCCAAGGCCCCAACTGACAAGAGTGCACCGGCTGAGAAGAGTGCACCAGCTGAGAAGAGCGTGCCGCCAGGCAGGCCGTCAGGCGTGACGACTCGCGAGCACAGCACCTCGGCGGGGCAAGGATCCGGGTCGTCCTCCGGACCCCGAACTGCCCCAGCGCCATGGAGGCCAAGGATGGAAACGCAGCCCGGTAAGCCTCTGAACGTCGAGGATCGGCTGCTGGGGAACGCCGACGTCATCGGGGCCCTCGCCAAGGTCTGTGCTCTGCCACGGGATATGGAGACGCACGAGAGGTTCGATAGCGAGAGCCTGATGGTCTCAGCGATTCAGGCTAACCTCATGGTAAGTGCTTTCAGTGTTTTCCTTCCAAGTAATCTGGCTCGACTGCCCCAGCTTGACTCATCTTTCTCCTTTTGCAGAACGTGCAGAGGCTCCTGACCGTGGTGGGGCGGAGTGATAGGAATGCTGCACGGGTCACTCAGCTGGAGTCCGAGAGCGACAAGCTGAAGAAGGAGCTGGAGGAGCTGCAGGCGGGAATGGAGCGGATGAAGAAGGCCAGCGCTGAGGAGGCTGCTCGGCTGGCGTCGGCTCTGGCCGGCGTCGCAGAACTTACGGCGAAGACCGATCAGCTGAAGGGCGAGGTCTGGGCAAGGAACAGGAAGACCGCCGAGCTGGAGTCGGAGCTGGCCAGGTTAAGGGCTGAGTCGACAGCTGAGGGGACGAGGTTGCGCGGGGAAGTATTGGCTGGGCGAGCCGAAACAGCGAAATTGAAGACGGCGAACGCCGAGCTGGAGAAAGAGAAGGCCTCTCTTCTGTCCGAGGCCCAGTCCGCCTTCCAGGATGGGGTGGATCACGCCACTGAGCTATATGAGAAGCAGGTGGAGGAGATCACCGCCATCCTGTTCGAGGAAGGATGCCTGGCCGCACTGAGACGTGCGGGGGTCCCCGAAGACAACCCTGTCTACCGGGACTTGCCGAAGTACTCGGACCCGGCCCCTGAGCCGAGCTCCAATCCTGCGGCTGAAAGTGCCCCTGACGAAGCTCCCGCAGTTGCTCCTGCTGCTATCGACGCTCCAGCTGCCCCGGTCACGAGCGATGCCCCGGTTGCCAGCGACGCTGCAGCCATGCCTCAAGGTGATGCCCCCTCTGCTCCTGCTTTGGCCGAGGTACCAGTTGAAGTCCTTTCTGCCAGCGACGCTCCGGGCAAGGTCGCGGTTTCGGCCGAAGCTGCTGGTTCGGCAGATATGGTGATCGACCTGGTGGAGTCGCCGAAACCACAGTAGCCGGGCTCCTTTTTATTTCTGTCTTCTTGCATGTAATGTTTTTGCTTCTTAGCCTTGTAATACTCTCAGTAATCAATGAAAGACGGGCTTCTTTACTTGTGCAGTTCTTTCTCTGCATTTGTTTCCCCTTCATTTCTGGATGTGCATTGAATGGTGTTGAATGCCTTTACTGTGACGTGTGACCCTCGAGGTAGAGAGAGTCAAACGGTCCTCATACCTGTCTGTGCCGATTCT
This sequence comes from Litsea cubeba, assembly GCA_012931725.1. Classification (NCBI taxonomy): domain Eukaryota; kingdom Viridiplantae; phylum Streptophyta; class Magnoliopsida; order Laurales; family Lauraceae; genus Litsea; species Litsea cubeba. The sequence continues at coordinate 73,611,636 of CM022945.1, forward strand.
CCGTATTCTGGAGACCATAAATAACAATAAACATGGTGACACGGCCTATGAGGGAAACGGACGGATGTCTCCACTTGGCGTCATAGGGGTCGCTGGTCAACAGTCGTGCATCCCGAGTAACGCGTGGGAGACTTCGCCCCCATAACTTCCTTCGGAGGATGAACCCTTCTTCTTCCTATAAGTAGGGGCGACGGGCTTGCCATGGGCGATGAAAAGAACAGAACGTAGGATAGTTTAAATCACGTAGACACAGGAGCCATGCCTGTTAGACATTCTGCAATCTTCGATCCGGGGGAACCCTTGCGCCTGTGGACGGCTTTCTCCAAGGGGGGAAGCCCATCGTGGTCTGCGCGCTCTCTGAAGGAACTCCCCGTGGACCACGCGCTCTCTGAACGCGGGTTCATGGCCGACCGTCCCTGGTCAGGTTGCAGGGGAATCTTCTGCAACTGCGGGATGGTCGGGTCCTGGGTGTCTGCCGATCCTGCAGGGTCCTGGGTGGCATCGAGCTCCCTGCGAGCCCTTGCGAGCCCCTTGCGCCGTGTCAGGATGGTAAGACTAAGGGTGGAGTTGAGGCCCGCTGGGCCTGGGGCTCTTCAAACTTTGGTCTCACTGACCGGAGGGTGTTGAAGAGCTCGGCGAGGTCCAGGGCCTCCGGACTGGAGGGGCTCTGCAATTGCTTTGGTCTGACCAACCAAAGTGTATTATAGAGCTCTGTGAAATTCAGGATCACTCAGAACCTCCAGTCTATGATCCGGCATCTTGGAGTCTGCAGCCCGAAGAGTCGGCGAAGATCAGAGTTTCCCAGCTTTTCTTTATTTTCTGCTTTTTAGAGGACTGCGATCCTCCCTTTTGTACTTTGCTTTATGTTCTGTAACTCTTGTAATAAAGCAACTTTCAATGAATAAAAAGGAGGAGTTCTGTGAGCACTCAAACTGTGTACAATGCTTTTGAGTTCTTTCTTACTTTCCTTGCACTGTTCTGGAATACTTGCATTTTTGTGTTTGAGTGCTGGCGCAGCTCTCTCTCTGAAAAGCTGACCTTGGCCGAAATGGCTGGTCTCGGCTATGGAAGCGTGAGCTCGGCAATGATCTTTGAGGGGTGTAAAAACCCTGATTTTAGGAATTCGGCCGAGTGTCCGGACTCGAGGCCTTTTCCAGGGCTGTTAACCCTTGAATGGGTTCAAAACCCGGGACTTTAGGAATTCGGCCGAGTGTAAGAACTCCAGGCTACTTCCAGGGCGTAGACCCTTGAGTGGGTTCAAAACCCGGGACTTTAGGAATTCGGCCGAGTGTAAGAACTCCAGGCTATTTCCAGGGCGTAGACCCTTGAGTGGGTTCAAAACCCGGGACTTTAGGAATTCGGCCGAGTGTAAGACCAGTAACTCCAGGCTATTTCCAGGGCGTAGACCCTTGAGTGGGTTCAAAACCCGGGACTTTAGGAATTCGGCCGAGTGTAAGAACTCCAGGCTACTTCCAGGGCGTAGACCCTTGAGTGGGTTCAAAACCCGGGACTTTAGGAATTCGGCCGAGTGTAAGAACTCCAGGCCGTTTCCAGGGCGTAGACCAAGTGCTACCGGAATCAGTCAGAGAGAGACGACAAACTGATGACAAGGCGAAAGCTGCTTTTATTGATTCTGAGATTCAATACATCCTTAGAAATAAAATTTCTTCAAGTGGGATGCATTCCATGGTCTCGGCAGTGGCTTGCCTTCTAAGTCTTCGAGCTTGTAGGCTGACTTTCCTGCCTGTGAGACTATTCTGAACGGGCCATGCCAGTTCGGGGCCAGCTTCCCTTCGTTTGGCTCTCTGTCAGCTGGCAGGGTTTTCTTTAGAACCAGCTCTCCCGCGGAGAACTTTCTTTCTCTGACATTTTGATTGTATGCCCTGGCTAACCGCTGCTGATAGTCGGTCAGTCGCAGGGCTGCTGCTTTTCGTCGCTCGTCTGCCAGCTCCAGCTCCATTGCCAGGTTTGTCTCATTTCGGCCTTGGTCGACCAGCTCTGTCCTCAGGGTAGGAATGCCGATTCAAAGGAATGACTGCCTCCATCCCGTAGGCCAGAGAGAAAGGTGTTGCCGAGGTGGACCTCCTTGGAGTTGTTCTGTATGCCCACAGCACGCTCGGAAGCTCCTCTGTCCATCTGCCCTTTGCCTTGTCCAGTCGCTTCTTCAGGCCGTTCAGGATCACTTTGTTGGAGATTTCTGCCTGGCCATTACTCTGTGGATATGCCGGAGTGGAGTAATGATTTCTGATGCCGTGCTCTTGGCAGAAGTCTTTGAAGGACTTGGAGTTGAACTGAGTCCCGTTATCCGAAATCAGGGTCCGGGGGATGCCGAACCTCGTAAGGATGTTTTTCCAAACGAAGTTCCTGGAGTCCCTGTCCGTGATTGAAGACAACGGTTCAGCTTCTATCCATTTTGTGAAGTAGTCCGTAGCCATTATCAGCCATTTCTTGTTTCCTGGAGCTCGGTGAAGAGGCCCCACAATGTCCAGGCCCCATTGAGCGAAGGGCCATGGGCTAGAGAGGGGACTCAGATCTTGTGCTGGCTGATGGAGGGAGTGGGAGAACTTCTGGCACTTCTCGCATTTCCTGGCGTAGACCTGCGCGTCTTTCTGTATGTAGGGCCACCAGTAGCCCTGGCTTATTGCTCTGTAAGCCAGGGACCGACCTCCTATGTGACTGCCGCAGATTCCTTCGTGGATCTCATACAGGAAGTCGTCCACCTTGCTTGGATGGACGCATTGGAGGTATGGACCTGTGAAGGATTTCCTGTAGAGTTTGCCTTCGGGAGAGAGCCAGAATCACGCTGCTTTGAGTCTGATCCTGTGGGCTTCAGCCTTGTCCTCGGGGAGCTGGTCGTTCTTCAAGTAGGCGACAATTGGATCCATCCAGCTTGGGCCGAGGTCAGCACAGAGGACAAGTCGAGATGAATGAAGTTCTAAACTTGACCTTGATACTGACTCAACCTCGATGGTCCTTTTCTTCCCTGCTTCGACAGCGGAGGCGAGGTTTGCGAGCGCATCTGCGTGCGTGTTGGTATCTCTGGATATTTGCCTGACCTCGGCTTTCTGGAAATGAGAGAGCAGTTTTTTCGCAAGGGCTAAGTAGGCCGCCATCCTGTCGTCCCTGGCCTGGTAGTCTCCAGCGAGCTGGCTAGTTACCAGTTGAGAGTCGCTGAAGATCACCAGGTGCTGGGCTCCGAGGGTTTGGGCGTTGTTCAACCCTGCAATCAGTGCTTCGTACTCTGCCTCATTGTTTGTCGCTTTGAAGTCTAGGGTGAAGGCCTGCTCTATGACCAGACCCTCTGGCGATTGGAGAACTATGCCGGCGCCAGCTCTCTTGGAGGTGGACGACCCGTCGACAAAGATCTTCCATGCCGAGGTGGGAGACTGCTCGACCTCAGTTTCTACTGGCTCGTGCCCTGTGCCCCCCAGTGCCGTGCCGAGCTGGGTCGGAGCCGGGTTGGGGGAGACGAATTCGACAATAAAGTCTGCCAGAATCTGGGCTTTGATCGCAGTTCGGGGACGGTACTGTATATCATACTGCCCCAGTTCAACTGCCCACTTTGATATTCGCCCTGAAAAGTCAGCCTTCTTGAACACTGAACGGAGCGGGTGCTCCGTGATCACCACAACAGTGTGGGATTGGAAATAATGGGAGGGCTTGCGGGAGGCACTGACGAGAGCCAACACAAGCTTCTCCAATAGAAGGTACCTGGTCTCGGCATCGAGCAGGGTCTTGCTCGTATAATAAATTGGCTTTTGAATTCCCTCGTCCTCCCTGATGAGGACGGAGCTCACTGCGTGATCCGAGACCGCAAGGTACAAATACAAAATCTCCCCCAAAGTTGGGGTGGAGAGTAAGGGTGGTGACATTAGATAGGTTTTGAGTGCGGCCAATGCCTGGTCGCACTCGGGGGTCCACTGGAATTTCAGATTTTTCTTTAGAAGCTGAAAGAAAGGCCTGCACTTATCTGATGACCGGCTGATGAAGCGGTTGAGTGCTGCGGCCATTCCTGTGAGCTTCTGAACTTCCTTCGTGGTAGAGGGGCTCTGGATGCCCTGAATTGCAGTGATCTGGTCCGGATTAGCCTCTATCCCCCTCCGCGTTACCAAGCTGCCGAGGAACTTGCCAGAGGCTACGCCGAAGGCGCACTTGGAAGCGTTTAGCTTGAGCTTGTATGCGCGAAGGATGTCGAAGATTTGGCCGAGATCCGCCAGATGATCGCCGGAGTGCACTGATTTGACGACCATGTCGTCGATGTAGACCTCTACCGTCCGGCCGAGCTGGGCATGGAACATTTTTGTGACGAGGCGCTGATAGGTCGCCCCCGCGTTTTTTAGCCCGAAGGGCATCACCTTGTAGCAGTAAGTGCCGCGGGGGGTTATGAATGACGTTTTCTCCTCGTCAGGCTCGTAGAGCGGGATCTGGTGGTAACCTCTGTAGGCGTCGAGGAAGCTCATTCGGTCGTGACCGGCGGTGGCGTCGATCAGTTGGTCAATCTTTGGAAGGGAGAAACTATCTTTAGGGCAGGCCCTGTTCAAGTCTGTGAAGTCCACGCACACCCTCCACTTTCTAGTTTTCTTCTTGACCACCACCGTGTTGGCCAGCCACACCGGGTACTGGACTTCCCGGATGGCGCCTGCCTTTAGCAGGTTGTCGATCTCTTCGACGACCGCATCTGTCTGCTGCAGCCCTGTCCTACGGGCCCTCTGCACTACCGGCTTGTGCTCGGGGTCCACATTCAGCTTGTGGCACATGACCTCAGGGTCGACCCCAGGCATTTCGCTTGGGCTCCAGGCGAAGACGTCGACGTTCTGCATCAGGAACCGTGAGAGTTCGGCCCTTTCTTCGTCTGGAAGCTGGGTGCCAACCAGGAAGAACCTGTCTGGGTCTGCCGGGCTCAGCCTGACCTCGGCCAGGTCTTCGATGCTCTTCTTCTCGGGATCTCGGCCGATTTCATCTAGGCCTTTTTCAAACTCGGCGAGGTTGACGCGCTCTGGCTCCTTCACTGCTGGGACTGCGGCCAGCATGCACTGCCTGGCTTGCTGCTGATCTCCCTCCACTGTGACTACTTCCATCTTGCCCTCCTTGCTCTCAAGGACGAACTTCAGCTTTTGATGGAGGGAAGAAGGAACTGCTTCTAACTTGTGGAGCCACGTTCTGCCCAGAATGACGTTGTAGGGAGAAGGGGCATCCACGACCAGAAAGTCGGCCGACACGGAGGCTCCGCCAACTCGGGTCTCCAAGGTGATCCTACCCTTGGGATAGACTGGCGTGGCGGACAACCCTAGCAGGGGTGCACGGACCTCCGTGAGGTCTGCTTCGGAGAGTTTCATCTTCTTGAAGCAGTCGTAGTAGAGGACCTCGGAGGAGCTGCCGGAGTCGACGAGGATCCTCTTCACTGTGAAGTCTCTCAGCTTCATTGTGAGGAGCAAGGGGTCGTTGTGAGGGAGCTGGATTCCCTCAAGGTCTCTGTCTGAGAACGAGATGGCGGGTCGGTCGCGACGGGCTTTCTTGGATGCCGGAGCGAGTTCGGCTTTCATTACTTCCTTCCCGTGCGAAGCCCGCCTGGCCTCGGCACGGGCCTGGGAGCTGCCCCGGGACGAGGAAGCGGGAGCTGAGGACGCCAGATGGATCACGTTAATGATCTTCTCTGAATCCTCACTGTCTGGAGCCTGGGCTGCGCTCTGGTGAATCCGGCCCTCGCTGCCGCCGGCATCACCTGCCTTGACGAACTCTGGAATGTGGCCTTCTTCGGCCAGCTTCTCCAGGTACCACTGCAAAGTCTTGCAGTCCTCGGTCTTGTGCCCGTTACCCCTATGGAAGGAGCAGTAGAGCTTGCTTCGGCTGCCGGAGGTGGGCTCATTCTTCAAGGGCTGAGGGTACTTGAAGAACGGCTTGGACCTGATCTTGGTCAGGATGCGGTAGATCGGCTCCTTGAAGACGACGTTGACGCTCTGACCGGCGCTGGAGGGAGGTCTGGGCTTCCAGGTGCCCCCGGACCTGGACGACGCAGGCTTCGCCGAGCTGGAGACCCAGGCCTGCTTGGGCTCCTGCTTCTGGAAGGGCCTCCCGCCTCTCTGCCGAGGCTGGCTACTCTTCTGCACGGGCTCCGGATGCCCGTCCTGATCCCGGGCTCGGATCTCGTCTTCCTCCTGGGCGATGAAGCGCTTTACCCGGGACATCAACTCTGGCATGGATTCTGGGGGGTTCCCGACCAAGTCCTTCCGCAAATCGTGGCCGGGGATCAGGGCATGCTGGAAGGCGTAGATTGCTATCTCCTCCCTGGTGCCCTCGATCTGGCTGTAGACCGCCCAGAATCGCTGGGCGAAGGTGGCGAGGGTCTCACCCTGTTTCATTCTCAGGGCGAGGAGGTCCCCCTCTTTCTTGGGGACGACGCTGTAGGCTTGGAACTTCTTCAGGAAGGAGAGCTGGAGCTCCTTCCAACTCGAAATGGACTTCTCTGGGAGAGAACAGAACCACTTCAGGGGGAGGTCACCCAAACTGGAGAGAAGATTTTGCAGTTCAGGTGACCCTCATTCCCCCAGATGGACATCTTCTGGGAGAAGTGTCGGAGGTGAGCGGACGGGTCGGACAGTCCGTCGTATGGGACGAACCGCGGGACGGAGAACTTTCTAGGCAAGGGGGTGCGCTCAATGTCTTTCGTGAAGGGTGAGCCCCCAAGATCAGTGTGACCACAGATCTGCTTCTGATCCCGCACGTCCAAGTTGTGCTGGAGAGCCAATCTGACGCGTTTGTCAAATCGCTCCTGCTCATCGTCTTTCTCCGGAGTCTGAGCCTTTGGCTTTCGCTTGGAGTGGTTCGGGCTACGATGGCTATGAGTTCGGCCATCGCGGCTATGATGACTCCGGCTGTTGCTCGAGCCTTCGTCATGAATCTGGCTCCGCTTATGGTCCAGATGGGTTCTGAGGTCCTCGCGGGGAGGCTGGGCTGCCCTGCTGGGGGCATCCCTCTTCTTCCCTTGAGGCTCAGAGACCTGCCTCAAGGAGGCAGTTTGCGCTGCCCTCAGCTGCTGCTGGAGCTCGCGAATCAGCTGCTCTTGCCTCTGAAGGAGAGCAGTTTGGGCTTCGAGAACCCCTCCAGTGGCAGGGGGTTGAGCATGGCGCGTTTCTCCTACGGCCACGGCCTTGTCTTTCTGAGGACGCTCATGCCGACGCTCATCGCGTCTGGGCGGCATGACTTCTTCTGCTGAGATCGAGGCCTCGAGTCCCTCTTGGAAGGGGAACTCGACAAAGAGCTGAGAGCCTAAGCGGCCCTCGCCTGCAGACGTGCCATGCACCGTGCGGGAGCGCCCTTGAGGAGGGACGTCCGTCGACGGTGGTGGCAGCTCGAGCGCTGCTCTCGAGGACTCTACGCCCTTCCTAGCTTTCGGAGGCATGGCTTCTGAGAGATTGAGGTTAAGAAGGTTGGGATATTACTTCCCCACAGACGGCGCCAATTGTAGGTGCAGAAAATAATGACCCACAATAACGGGGGAGCCTTAGAGGACTTATCCGAGATGATGATGACTGGGAATGACTGGGTACCGTCCGAAAGCCTGAAAGAGAAGAGCAAACGATCAAAGGACCCTGGCCTGGGCGGCGCAAGGCTCTCCGATGCCAAAGTCAGTGAAGGAACTGGAACAATGGTAGGAGAGGAAGAAGAGAGGCAGAGTACAACTCTATGAGATGGGTTGTGCGTACCTTTGATGGTGGTTTGAACCTCTATTTATAGAGTTTGGGACGTATCTTTGGGAGATATCGTGGTGTGGGTCCCGTGATTCGACTGGGAAGTCACGATCAGCCCACATTGCATTAATTGCGGTCCAATCCAGCCCACTATGCATTAAGTGCGCGTCGGATCAGCCCACGTTACATTTAATGCGCGTCTTGTTGGGCCAGATCGTGTTGGACGCCTTTGGCGGTAGGGGTTCCATCGGACCCGCCCTCGGGCCTTGCCCTGATGTGGCCTCAGCCGCTGGATGCCGCCATGTCAGTGATCTGGTGAAGATTGTGAGCGGCTGGATGTCGCATCTGTCTTGCTAGCTCGCGCCCCTACTCCTCCACGTGCTTGACGACGTGGAGGGGGCGAGGGGCGCAAGCGGAGGTTCTTCCTTACTTCGGCTTCCGTCCCGGCTCTTTTAGCCGAGGTGGAGCTCTCTGCCGAGATGGACACATGAGGTGGCCGAGCTCGGCGCCAGCGGTCCGGAACTGCTTGAGTTCGGCCGGTCCTCCTGTCCTGGCAGCCGGGGTGAGCCTGGTGCCATGTGGAGGGCACGCGGATGGCACGTGAGAGTGCTTAGTCTCATCTGATGGCTGTGATTAGCGTAATCCTGTGGTTCTGGAAATCTCCCCACACAACATCAATTCCATATCCTTGAGACTAAGGATGCATGTTAAGGAAAGTTGATCGGGCATTCAACCATATCCCTCATTAGTTGATTTGAGGAAACATATCTCCAACTAATCCAGTCACTCCTGTAGATTAGTAATCATGCTTGTTATCCAATCACCCCATTCTTCTTAGAATCCATAGAACTTGTATGTTCTTTGAGCCTGGATATAGTTTGTCATGTCATAGATCTAATTAATATGTCCTCTCCCCTAGTGTGATGGATATGCTTGTCCAAGGGTTGGGCATGGCATAAGCCCTTACCTTACCCTCACATATATTGGTCAGGTCAGGCCTCAGTCGAGCAAATGCTCCCTTACTCTACCCTCACATATGTTGGTCATGCCAGGCCCCAGTCGAGCAAATGCGCCCTCAACTTTATAAGTGGACTTACAATTCTTAGGTCCTTACCCTAACCTTAACTTTGGTTGGGTCAACCAAAGAAAAAGAAAGTTCTACGCCTTTTGGTGGGAACACACCACAAAATCAATCAGTTTGGACTACGTTCAAGAACTAACAAGCAGGCTTGTCTTGAAAAGCTATTGAGATAGGGCGATTTGGACACAAGAAAATATTGACTAAGTCAAAAGGTTAAAACTATATAGGGGTTTTAACATATTAGTCTTCCTTAAATACGGGTTCTTTTTCTCAATTTTATGAATGAAATTTAGATAATATCATCTTTTTTTTTTTAAATTTTTTTTACCTCAAGTCCCATGATATATATCATGGAAACAGTGTATGTCACAAAAACTGATAAATCCCATGATACAATCGGATTGTCCAGTGATGTCATGGCTTTCATGCAACATCTTAGGAAAAATTTTTCCGAATGCTAAAACCTAAGAAATGGTGGTTAAATGTGTATTTAGTTTTCACAAAATGTCATTTTTTATATTATCTAAAAAAAAATTCCTTGCTAGTTACTGAAAGTGTACGATATAGAAACTAATAAATCCCAAGCTATCATGGGATATGGTGGAAAAAAGTTTTAAAAAAAATGTTGACCATAGTCAAGATACTATGATGACATTATCGAAAATCAATCATGAAATTGAAAAAATTAAATTTAAAAAAGACTAATATATATTCTGTTTTTAGCAAAAAAAAAAAAATTATAGTGCAAACAAATAAGCCCCTAGTACTAAAAATAACTTTCAATAGATTTTGTTTTCCCACAATATTTGGGTGAGTCTACAAAAACTGGCTGAGGACAATAATTATTCTTTTTCTTCTTCCTCCTTGTCCATGCTCCTCGATCCTCCTCAGACCATGCAAGTGAGTTTGTTGAGTTTTACCAAATTCCACCGTTTGATCTCAACATGTAGACTTGAAAGGTAATAGTGGCTATATAGAAAAGTTCCTTTAATTTCTCACATCCAGCACCTATCGAAAAAGGACCGACAAGAATGACAGGCTGATGTTGGGATCAAGTCATAGGGGTTGTAATCCGAGAGATGGACTCGGTCCATCTGATGTTAGGTTCTCTCTCAACCTCATACGTGAACCAGAGAATATTTCCTTATTCAAGTTAAACACAGATTCCTAGTTAAGTAAAGAGTCTGGGACTAAGTGGAAATTAGAAGTGCCGTTAGGACTCCTATTTCAAACAGTGATATGTACCTCCAAAACTATAAAACCTACTGTCCAGCCTCATCCATACGCACAAGTGTGGAATCTCCTATCGTACAGCATAGAGAGGGAGGGTAAGAAGCTGAGAGAGAGCAAGAGGAGAGGGATCGTCCGGGGCGGCAAGCATCATCTCCACTGTTTCATCTTCAACAAATTTACATCAGGGAAGTCAAGTAAGTGGATAATATACATTACTTGATATACATATATCTTCTCTGTTATTTTTGTCTCATGATTAGGAGCATGGACGATTAAGCCCTTTAAATCTAATGTTATTTCAATCTTGATTCTACTGGGGTGTTTGGAAACAAAATATTTCAAGAGACTTTGTCATATTATATACTAGTTTAGAATATAATCTATGTACCAAAAAAGGAGGTGTTTGGATTACTTAAAAAGTATATTACAATATCTCTGTTTCTTCTAAAAACCTTCATATTACATTATTCAAGGATATGCTGTATAAGATAATATTTTGTTACAAAATCTTTTTTATTTAGAAAGAACTCATGGGCAACTATTAATTATAGTGGCTCACTATAAGTTTTAACATTTAATGATCCTCATTGCAACTATGAATCCTAATATTACATTGGCCCCACAATGCGTACAAATTTAATGTGGGGTCCTATAAACATATCACAATTACATGGCCATTTTTAATTATCAATATTATGAGGGTCTTATTAATGTCACACTAAAAACCCTTCATCATGATTACCAACATTAGGTGGGTCCCATACTATCAAAATTAGCTGGGTTTCTAATTAATCACCAAAATTAAATTGTGTGATTGTAGTTAGAAGTTTGTCATCATTAAATTGGTCTCACTATTTGATAGCTCCCCTTGTGTTAGTATGACTACAAATATTAAATGGGTCCCATAATGATTTCTCATAGATAGATTCATCAATGATGCTTGACATTAGATAAGGTTTTACCAAAAAAAATAAAAAAATAATCGACAGGCTCATTTGTGATAATCACCATTAGATGTATTACACTATGGCTATCAACATTTGGTGGACCTACCTTAATCAAACAGTATTGCTTGGATATTAAGGTTTTAACATTTAATCATGTAATTTTTTAACAATAGTGGGTTGTACCATGATTATTAACACATGTGATTACTAATTAGTGGGTCCTGCATCGGGTCAATTGATTACTTTCATTCCGTTTTTTATTTAGTATATCATCTTGTGAGTTTTTTTTATAAATTGCCAAACACTTCAAAGGTATATTGAAATTTGTAAAAATTGCCAAACACCATAAGTGACACTATATAATAATATGACACTATTTTATTCTATGATAATGAAATCTTACAATATTTAAACTTGTTGATAATATATTATGTAGTTATCCAAACACCCCCTTAGTGTTTAAATCCAAAATAGCATAATAATTCCTTGATGCCTAAATTTATGTGTGGGTGTGTTTGGTACTTTACTAGTTAAAGTGAAGTGAAGTGAATCCAGACAAAAATTGATTAGGGGTCATATCGTACACAATTTTAATATTCCCTCCAAATTTTTCAAAAAAAATCAATAAAGCAACCCCCTTTCTTTACTAAAAGATAAAAAAAATTCCACTTTTCTATACAAAAAGTCAAAAAAATTATATATTAAACAACTAAAAAAAAACACCATCGTAACACCTAATATTTTATTCTCTCTTGATTTGATGCTTCATCTCACCATACTTCAATTCACCACACATCCAAACATGCCCGCCATGAGTTTGGTGAAGGGATGCATGGTGTGTGATTTGAATCAATTTAAGAATCAATGTGATCCTCATTCCTAACCCAAGACAATGATGTGATGGGACCCTGACATGGGGGTAACCTGGCCTTGGGGTACCTTTTACAGATTCATGGAGACCGTACAAGGGTTTTGATCACCAAATTCCTTTTGGTTGTGTGTGTATGTGTTGTGCGCCGATGGATTTTATTTAAGGCCTTGCACCACCCTAATTCTTTTATGTGTGCTTTCAATTTTTTTCAATATCCATGTTTGAATGTATAATTTTGATAGATGCAAGTTGGGCTCCTTGTGTTTTAATTTAGGTTTTTGTTCTTATTTCGTTTTGATCCTTATGGCCTTGATGTTTTAGATTATGTTCTTTCTTGCCTTTCACACTTGGCCAATCATACATGATGTCTAGCATGTTTTTGTTTTCTTGTTTGGATTATGTGAAACATGTAGGGCGGCTAGATCATGTGCCTAACCTTATTCTCTGCGACATCATGTGACAAGAACCTTGTGATAAATTTTTCATCATCATGTTAGACCTTTGGATCCGTTAATTTAGAAGTTTTTCTGTCTTTTTAATATTTATTTATTTTAGTTTTTATAACATGTAGACTTATATATAGCTTTAATATTTGTTATGTTTCCAATACTTTTTTGGTTTTTTAGGGGAGTTTCATAATAAACATAAAGAAAGCAAAGCAGAGGGAAATAGGCAAAAGACAATAACAAAGCAATTACAAAATCAAAAAATGCACTGCAGAGCTTCATCCAGGAACATTCTATTGAGTTTGAAAAGAGCACCTGGGAGGGTCCTCTTAGGGATGAAGAAGTCAGTCTTGCGAATAAATAGAGTGAGCTTGGTGAGGAAACACTATTTATATTCATATGTGAGCCTATGTTTGGCACCTCTATTTTCAGCCTTTACTTGTCTAAATGTTTAAAGCGAACAGGGGTTATGAAAATAAGAGCATTTGGCACAACATTATGTCCTCTGTCCGTTTTAGACATTTTGAGACAAATCCTCTAAAATCCAAATGCTCAAAAAGTGGGCAGCTGAAAAATAGAATTTTGGCCTCTTCTTTGCATGACTTTTTTTTATGGCTCTATTTTTACTGATCTGTCAGATAAAGAGTAGAAATACCAAACATGGCCTTAGTGTTCTTTGTTTTATTTTTTGTTTTGACTTTTTTTTTTTCTGTTTCAGGAAGTTATTAGCTCAAAGGGCATCAACAACGAAAGCCAACAAAGCTTAGTATCATGGTCAGATCTTCCTGAAGAGTTTCTGAATCTTATACAGGCCAAGTTACATTTTTGTGATAATCTCAACTTTCGACGTGTTTGTGTAACATGGAGGGCAGCAGCGAAGCAATTAAACCAATGCCAGCGTTCTCCATTCCTATTGCTTCCTCAACACAAAGCTAGAGACCATTTTTGCTTTATATGCCCATTAGATGGCAGATATTGGAGGCTCAATTTACCCGGAATCAACAAAAAATGTTGCTATATTGGTTTCTTTCATGGCTGGTTAATGATCCGCAAGCATCATGAGCATTCAGGCCATACAATCTTTTTCCTCAATCCTTTTACTGGTTTCCGAATTGACCTACCGCAGTGGAAGGGGTTCAGTGAAAACAAGCACGACATCAGACGGGTTGCAATTTCATCAGCTCCTACGGACCCCAACTGTATAGTGATTATACTTGATTCTTCAAACTGGCGTTTTAAATTTTGTAAAGTGGGAGATGATGGATGGAGAGCACAATCGCTTGTAGGGCAAGGCCTAGCAAGAGATGTCATTGCTTTTAGAGGGAAATTTTATTTTCTGGGTGTTCAAACAACTCTGCCCCACAGACCGTCTAGTACTAATAGTACTAAACATCTCAAATTTGAGTACGTGTGGCCTCCCTATGATCCTCATTATGGTGAAAGGGAGTTTTGTTACTACTTGGTAGAATCTGGTGGAGAGTTACTGTTGGTTAGAAGCGATCCCATGCCAACAACATCAAAACCGGTAGTCGTCGTCTTCAGACTTGATCAGTCAACTTTATCATGGGTAGAAATGAAACAGATTGGGAATCGAGTATTGTTCTTGGGACGATGGGGTTGTGCATCATTCTCTGCAACTGAACTGGGATGTAAAGAGAATCAGATATACTTTACCGATTCTCTTATATACAACAATACTTGGTGGCAATTCAACATGGAAAATGGAAGAGTAGTGTCTGCTCCATATTTACAACAAGAATGTCCATCGTTGAGTTCTCCAATTTGGATTACACCTTGTTTTGTCTGAAATTATAATGCAAGGACTGCCAACATTATATGAAATAAGTTTATTTAAGTTTTTATGAACCTCTCACATATGTTGAAATAATTGAGATTATATTACAATTTTTCCTGAGATTATTCTCATTCATGACACAAAAGCCAGTACTGCATCAAAAGTTTCTGACCATTTGCATCCATTTTGGAATCAATTTACATTTGAGAAACTACATAGTTTTTCTTGGTTAAAACTTATAGTGATTGGTACGAGTTCATTATTTATTTATATATGTGAATAATTATTTTCATTGGTTATATTGATAGCTGCCACATTGGTGTTAACTTGATGTCTTTTAATGGGGGTGGGGCCGGTGGGCTATGTTTGGACCCGGAAGCTCTCCAAGTCTCCATCCAAGTCAATTCCCCAACACCACCCTATCTGTCAATAACTCTCTTGTTTAGAATCTCTCTATTTAACTTTGAAGAGCTAATTGCTTAATGCAATCATGTGGTCCCCTCATGGTCCCTGTGGGTTGCCTCCCACCATAGGAGGTGCATTTCTCGACCTCACCCATGATTGGTGGGGCCCCACGAGCCCACTAGTTTCTCTTTATTTTCCTAAGATGTACCTCTTATGGATTACTTGAGACCTAAAGCTTTAAGCCCCTTGTGGGACACGCTTGGGTTCATGATGATAATGGGAGGATAACGTGATGGAAATATTTGGTTCCGGATATGATTTTCTGCAAAACTTATGTTAACTATAGATTTAGGAGCCTTAAAGGTTAATTGTTTTTTTAGTTGTATTATTATTAGATTATATATATATTAGTTAAGGTATAAAATTTTCCGGATGTTTTTTCACAAATTAAAGTGAATAATTAAATATCAATTAGATGAAACCAGCTCATTAATTGGTTTTGCTTTTTTTTTTTTTAACAGCTTTTACCGGTTTTTATTGGACCCGATATGTGTTTTACTTTCAAATATGGGCTGACATATACCTAATGTTTCTTAAGAAACTGATACAAAATATGGGCATGTACCAATCGTTTGACTAAGATGACAGTTTGGGTCAGCACTCCGTATGTTCCCAAAAGGCTTCTGGTGCTGGGAAAGAGTACACTTTCGCTCCTCTATGTCGATGATATCATAGTAATTAACCAGCCATAACCCATCGCTTTTGTCCAGTTTAATTGCTAAACTCAGCTCGGAATTCCCTATGAAAGATCTTGGCCATTTGCATTATTTCTTGGGCAGGTTCTTTCGTGGAAGTTCGGGGGTTCTTCCCAACTTTTCTTTTTTTCCATCTTATGTTAAGCGGTGCCCAGGTGATATCCCTCCTTTTACTTTACTTTCATGTCGTTTATATTTCATTTTGATGATTCACATTGTGGACAATGTTAGGCTTAAGTTGGGGGTGGGGTATTATCTATTGAGTTGGTCTTTGTAGTTCCTTTTTTTTGTTTAAAAAAAATAAAAATTTTCTTTTTTGTTAGTTTTTAGGGGGATATTTAAAAGAATTTTTATGAAATCAAGATACCTTGAATTTTGGAACTTTTATTTTGAGGGCAAAAAGAAAAAAAAGGTTCACTATCTTGTTTTAGGAAAGAGTTTTTGAGAAATTATTGAATTATTGATCTCTTACTTGACACAAGGGAATTGCTTCACCTGGGCTAACAACAGGCAAGGTCAGGCCTATGTAGCAGCTAGATTGGACAGAGCCCTCTCTAACTCCTCCTGGTTAGAAAAATTCGCAGATCCCTCAGTTCAACATCTCCCAAGAATCTCCTCTGATCATAGCCCTCTCCTCCTCTCCCACAACAGTAAACCTTCCCCGAAAAATTCCCCTTTTAAATTTGAAGAGATGTGGCTCACCCATAGCTCTTTCCAGTCAGTGGTGGAAGAGAGCTGGTCTATTCCTGTCAGTGGCAACCCTCAATACATTCTAGCCCAAAAGCTGAAATCTCTCAAAGGTAACCTCAAGGCTTGGAACAAAGAAACCTTTGGTCAGCTGAAGAAGAATATTTTAGAAGCTGAGGCAGCCATTATTCAGGCTCAGCAGGTTCATGACGAGGAGCCAAGTGATCAGTCTTTCCAAGATTTAATCACAAAGAAGGCTACTTTGCACAACTGGCTGAATGCTGAATCTACTCACTGGAAACAAAAAGCCAAGCTTAGGTGGCTCAAAGACGGTGACCGGAATACCAGCTTCTTCCATCACTCGGCCAAGGCTAGAAGCATCAACAACAGATTAGATAAAATCTCCGTTGATGGGACCCTCTACGAGGACGAAGAAGAAATCAGATCTCAAGCCTGCCTTCACTTCTCAAAGCTGTTGCAAGCCCCAGGCTCAAACTCTCCCTTGGAGGAATCCCTTTTCGACCTTAATGGTCCCTCCCTCAGTGAAGACCATAACAAGCTCCTGGTTGCTATTCCCTCTCTCAAGGAAATTCGCGAGGCAGTTTTTAGCTTGAAAAGGAACAGCTCTCCTGGCCCAGACGGCTTCTCTGGGGTGTTCTTTACTCACTGTTGGGAAACAGTGGGCCAAGATGTCTCCCTGGCAGTAACCCATTTCTTCACCTCTGGCAGACTCCTTAGGGCCACCAATGCCTATTTCCTAACCCTCATCCCCAAAATCCCTTCTCCGGCTTCCTTCTCAGATTACCGTCCAATTAGCTTACTAAACTTCACTTACAAAATCATAGCCAAAATCCTTGCAACCAGGCTGTCTACTCTCATCCCCCAGCTTATCTCCAAGCACCAATCTGCCTTCGTCAAAGGCAGAACCATCCACCATCATGCTGCGTTGGCCCATGACTTATTTCAAAAGCTCAAATCTAAGACCAAAGGTGGTATAGTCTGTATGAAGCTGGACATAGCCAAGGCCTTTGACAAGATGCGTTGGGATTTTCTTTTTAGAGCTCTAAATTTCTTCAATTTCTCCCAAGCTTGGATCAATTTCATGAGAGAGCTGGTTTGCAGTAGTAGAGGTTCTGTCCTCATCAACAAAAGTCCCTGTGGTTTCTTTAATTCCTCCTGTGGTCTGCGGCAAGGTTGCCCCCTCTCTCCCTATCTCTTCATTCTGGCCGAGGAGATCCTCAGTCTTCAAGTAGAGAAACTAAGGATAGAGAGGACTATAACTCCCATATCTCCTATCTCTTCAACTCCCTGCCACCTCTTTTATGCAGATGATATGTTATACTTCCTCAAAACCAAGAAAAAGGACCTCAGGAGCCTTGCAGCAGTCCTCTCAGCTTACCAAGCCTCCTCTGGCCAGATCATCAACAGGCAGAAAAGTAAAATTTTCATAGGTAACTGTAATGCCAGGAAAAGTAATATGGTTACAGAGACCCTCCAAATCCAACAGACTTCCCTTCCTACAGAGTACCTGGGAGTTCCTCTCTTCCTAGGTTCAAGCCGTCACTCCCACTTCTCCAAACTTCTGGACTCAATCAGAGCGAGACTAGCAGGCTGGAAAACTAAATTCCTCTCCTTCGCAGGAAGACTTATTTTGGTGAAGCACGTCCTCAGCTCCATCCCTTTGCATACTGCTTTGGTCATCCCCATTCCAAGCAAAACATGTGCTCACATTGAAAGACTAATGCGCAACTTCTTATGGGGTAAGGATCCTAATCATTCTAGAGGCCACTATGTGAGGTGGGAAAAGATCTATCTTCCAAAGACTGAAGGTGGTCTGGGTTTAAGGAGGATAAAAGAGCTAAACGAAGCTTGTATGCTCAAGCTTGGCTGGTCAGCGGCCACAGATTCTTCCCTCTGGGCTAAATGGTTCTCTTCTAGATACAGTAGGGATCGTCCCATCTGGCATCCAAGCAACCCTAAGTATGGCTCCACAATCTGGAAGAAGATCAGAGTTCTCTCGCCAATCCTTCAAAGAAGCAGCAGATGGACGGTTGGGAATGGGGAATCTATCATTCTTTGGCATGACAATTGGCAAGAAAATCACTCCATCTCTTCCAAGTTCCCCTCAATCCATTTCTCTGTGAAGGATAGATGTTCAGACCTTATAGCTAACTCTGAGTGGGTCATTCCTACTTTCCTGCCACCTTTCCTTCAAGATCTCCTCTCCCAAGCCACAAACCTCATCCCCCTTGCCTCTACATTAATCTCAGATTCTCTTTCCTGGAAAAAAGAGTTGGGCAAGCCTACCCTTCAAGGAATGTGGAATCTCATAAGGAAACCAGGAACAACCAATGGATGGTCAGCTTATATTTGGAACAAAATGATAAATCCTAGATTAGCCTGTCTAAGCTGGCGTCTGATGCATAGAAGTACCCCTACTGAAGAATGGGCTAAGAGGAAAGGCTGGTCCCTTCCTTCAAGATGCCACAACTGTTTCTCTGCAGAAGAATCTGATCTTCATTTATTCTTCACCTGTTCTTTAGCTAAGAATCTATGGAGATGGGTCCTAAGTTTCAGTGCAGTATCTCTTCCTATCTCTCTCTCTGCCGCCTCCATCTGGGATATCCTAACCATCAATGGAAATGTTTCAGAAAAGTACAGTGCAGCAGCCATCTTCCTACATACTATCTTTGTTCTTTGGCATCTCATAAATGACTCCAAGCACTGCAGTAAGTTATCATCTCTACAGCGTGCTCAAGCAACCCTTTTGGATCGTCTGAAGTGCATGGTAATCACATCTGCTGATCAGAATTCTCTCCTCCTTCCCATCCCATTCTGCTTGGATTAATGGAATTAGTGTAGCTCTGTTTAGTCTCCCTCTTCTTGTCACGAATTGGAGACATCTGGTGTATATTCAGGCTCTATTTCCCGTTTTGTTTTAGCTTTGTTGTATGCTCCTTTAGTGTCCTCTGTCTCATGCAGGCAGAGGCTGTCTAAAGGACCTTTTTCCTCTTTTGTTGGGCTTCCTTTGGGTCGCTTAAGTTTGGGTTGGCATTTTTGTAAGCCTCCCATTCCATTTTTTGGGGGTACATTGCCCTTCTCTCTTCTCTTCTTAAATACATATTTTACCCTTTAGCAAAAAAAAAAAACATATTATATAGAAAATTTAAAATGTGAAGCTATGATTTTCGTGCTTGTAATTATAACTTCAGTACAAATATGATGGAAAACCGACCCACGGTCATACAGTGTTTTGGTTCAACTGAGTGGATTTATCCACAAATCCGTGACCTAATTCGGGCATATGGAAAGGGCCGTCTATTGTTGGGCATTGTATTAATATATATATATATATATATCACTACAATAGTGTTGTTACGCCCTTTGAAAAAATAATAGTGTGAAAGCCGCCATAGTTGCCTTGTGAGGAAACTGTTCATCTTTACTGGCTATGGAAATGGCTGCCTATTGTTGGGGACCGTATTGAAAAGAAAAAAAAATACTAACAATAGTATTGATACGACATTTGAAAAAATAATAGTGTGAAAACCACCATAGTTGCCTTCAGAGGAAGACCGTTCTTCTTTACGCCCAAGAAAAAAAAAGTAGCCTTGGTTTCACAAAAATTTTTAGTGGATCGTTTGATGCTCTCATGCTTCTATATATACATATTTCTCACCGTGCACGGTCAATTCAGTATGATTTCGAGGATTTCTTACCAAAAGATAAGCTTTGTGAACCAAATTTGAGATATGTTTGTGAGAATTCAGAGAATCAAGAATGTCCGGTGTTTGTAAATATTATTTTGGAAAAGACCCTTGCTTTTGTGTGTTTTCTTGAGTTAAAAAAAAAGAGAGGGAATTTTGTGGGTAAATTCACTACAAACCCTCACAAGACTATAACTCGTCATTTAGAGGGAATTTAGAGGTTTAAAGGCTTGCTGCACATGTTAAGTGCAGTCGTGCTCCCTACGGAAGTGACCTTAGTTTAGTCTTTTTTTTTTCTTTTAGCTTTGCTCGAAGACTAGCAAAGTGTAAACTTAGGGGGGGGGGGGGGGGGGGGGAGCCTAATTATGGTATAATGAGGACTTTGTTATACCTTGAGATGATATTATTTGGCATTAATTGTGATAATTTAGTGTTTACAGGTGCCTTATATGAAAAATAGTGAAATTCTAAACTAATGCAAGGAAGAAGGCACGAACCACACGAACCAGAGTATTTTGGCTCTGGGCGTCCGGATGCCAACCCTTGCGCCCAACATCCCACATACTACTCCAGACATGGGCCGAGTCCGTTTCTCTCCGCGTTTTGAAGAGGAATTGAAAAAAAAAACTATAAAAAGAGTGCTCATAACTTGTTTTTAGAGCATCGCAGACTTGAGAGAAGAATTGGAGGCTTGCTTTGGAGGATTGGAAAGAGCGTCAATAAAGATTTCATCAACGATTCTTCACCCATTTCATGAGTAACTAACTCTCCACCTTAGGATTGTGATGAAGCCTTAATCTTATACTTTTGGTGATGTATAGGTTCTAGGGTTTTACTTTGAATGCTTTAATTATATGACATGAATGTTATCCATGTATTGGATTTATTTGTTAATGCAATATCTAGTTTGATATTTTATTCTTGTAGTTTTGAATACCAGTCATATAATGGTGCTTGAATGAATGTGTTGTTAGATCTAAGATAATCTATGCCATAGAGATATGTTATACCCAGATCTAAATCCGCATGATTTATTTGTTAACTCTGTGGAGGTTTGTAACTAAAATGAGTCTTTAAAGCATTGATAGTGTACGAGGGTAGAGTGGATTCGTACCAAAAGATCTTTTCTTCAATTAAACCAAACTTTAATTTCAATTTGCCAATTTAGGAGTCATAAACCCCAAATCAATACTTCGTTCTTTAGTAGGATTAATTTAGGAATTTGGGAAACAATGCAACTTAGTCTTTTTGTCCTAGTGGATACGACACCTAGCTAACATCACTACTCTCACGAGTAGAGATAGTAGCTAGATATTGTACACGCAGAAATTATCAGGAATAGTTCGGTGGGTTTGTAGAACCCACTAAGCTCATTAGATGCAGGGAGATATTTGGATTAAACATAAACAAAGACTGACATTTAATAAAATTCTCTTGAATCCTTAAATCGGCAAACCCACAAACTATTCCACCCTGATATTTTTGAATGTGTAAAAATATTTGTTTGCATGCATGGATTTTTAAGGATGAAATGGCTTGTATCAGTTCACAAGACTTATTCTTTTGTTGACTTAATGAGTCAATTAGCTAACTTTCTTGTGCTATAAAGAGTTTATAAACAGTCTATAAACACTCTCAAAGATCAGGTATGGCTGAAACCAACTTGTTTTAAACAAAAGAGTGCCAAACAAGACCCATGCTATAAGAAACTAAGTGTGCTATGCACACTATTTTCTTGCATTGGATGGTGACAACCACTACTTGAATAACTTATGATTTACTATAGCTACAAACACAAACATCAACGACAAAAAGACTTGAGATGACTATTCACTGATAAAGAAATCGATTCATTCTTCTTCTTGTTTTTTTTTTTTTTTTTTTTTTGTATTAATGAAAGGAAATTTATAATGCCACATTATCTACAAGCAGTAAGTTTCAGAGAGAAAGCAAAAAAAAAAGTAGACTCAAAAGAAATATTCTAGACATGCAATCCCATTTTCTCACTTTACATGAAACACAAAAAGACAGTAAAAAAAATATAGGGATATGACTCAAAACTAGGAAATCATGCTCCATCCCTTGATGGAGGCATGATCCTAGTCCTTAACCTGCTTCAAATCTTCTCTTCAGGAATGACCTCTTCCCTTGATAATTCCGGCATCGTGTCGTTGGAATGGCAGCGTAATTCTCTCTTTTTTGTATGGAATTCTGCAGAGTTTTTGGTGTTGTTTTTCTCCTCCTCCTTCACATTTCATCAGGGTACAACTCCATGTCATGCAGTGGTTGCCAATCATTGGCTTGGGGATGGGTCCGGTGGCTAAACTGATTTAGTCCCACTTGATCAAGATCATGCTAAGCAATGATGATGATATATATATATTTTTTATCTTTCAACAGATATAATTTATATTTACAAACCCTATTTTGGGACGATCAGGCACTAAACACCCTAGGAACAACGAGATGTGTCTTTCTTAGAGAAAGGTCAAACAAAAAGGAAGAAAACTAGGATATTAAAATAAAGATTTTACCATAAAATCCCCTTAAATTTAATATAGACAAAAAGGAATTCAAAAGATATGTATCAACTACAATTGTCCTACATCCCTTTTTTGTTTTTATGAAAAGCGAATATCCCCACTTGTGCACATACACAAGCGGGATATGATCTCTATTCTTCTTCTTCTTATTTATATAGTGATAATGCCGCCCATGCCAGATTCTAAAAAAACAATCTTTATTTTTTTTTTTTGAATGGTTGTCAATCGATGATGGAGATTGAATGGTGATGATGGGTGGAGTCAAAGATCATACTGAAAGGAAGATGTGAGATATGAATCTCGGTTGCACTTATGAAGCTGATTTAGGTGGTTCGAGTTGGGTTGGTGGGGAAGGAGGATGCAAAAGGGATAAGACTAGATGATGATGGCAGTAGAGGTGGTTTCAAGATGGGCAGTGTTTATGCACAAGAAGACGCTGCTGAGGAGTGGATTGCAGAGGCCAAAAATGGAAGGAGAGAAAAGAAATAAATGGAAAAAAAAGTATAGAGAAAATATGGGTTCAAAAAAGAGAGATGCGAGTTATGTAGATGATGGTGAAACTCCATTGGTTTGGTTGGAAGCTTGTTTAGGTTGGCAAGAGAAAGAGGTATCAGGAAAATGATGGGTTGAAATGACTATATGTGGAAATGGGGTATTTTTAGTGACAAGCTACCACTTGTATCCATGTATAAGATTGTTGAGGTCACGAAGGAAAATATTGTGTAGGTAAGGGGTTAATTGGTAGTGGTGGAGGAAGAAGAAAAAACAATGAAGGAAGATATAACTGCCGCTTGTATATGCGATAAGCTGGATATCGCCCATTGGCAAAGTAAAAGAAAAAATAAACCAAAAGACCCTGAGACTACTATTGCGGATACATACTGTAAGTCCCCGACCCGAGATACCTCGTTTAGAGTTAATTAAGTTGTATTTTAGTTTTAAGTGTGTTTAGTGATTTTTGATTAAATTTGGGATTAGAATAGTTTTTATGATAGCTTTGGGGAATTTTGAGAGCCTTTTTACTTGTGGGACCCTTTGGGGGTTCTTGTTACGAATTGTGTGAGATTGGGGGTTTAACAATGAATTCCAAAAATTGTGTTTTTAGCCCCATTGGACTTATCTTGTTAATCCCTACAACTTTCATGTTGACATCGTTTCCATTCGAGGACCCTAAACCCGACTTTTCGCAATTTGAGGGCAAAATGGTCTTTTTACCCAAAATCTGGACTTATCTTGTTAATCCCTACAATTTTCATGTTGACATCGTTTCCATTCGAGGACCCTAAACCCGACTTTTCACAATTTGAGGGCAAAATGGTCTTGTTACGAATTGTGTGAGATTGGGGGGGTTTAACAATGATTTCCAAAAATTGTGTTTTTAACCCCATTGGACTTATCTTGTTAATCCCTACAACTTTCATGTTGACATCGTTTCCATTCGAGGACCCTAAACCCGACTTTTCACAATTTGAGGGCAAAATGGTCTTTTTACCCAAAATCTGGACTTATCTTGTTAATCCCTACAACTTTCATGTTGACATCGTTTCCATTCGAGGACCCTAAACCCGACTTTTCGCAATTTGAGGGCAAAATGGTCTTGTTACGAATTGTGTGAGATTGGGGGTTTAACAATGATTTCCAAAAATTGTGTTTTTAACTCCATTGGACTTATCTTGTTAATCCCTACAACTTTCATGTTGACATCGTTTCCATTCGAGGACCCTAAACCCGACTTTTCGCAATTTGAGGGCAAAATGGTCTTTTTACCCAAAATCTGGACACCAATTTCAATGTCACCAAAATGTGAAAACTATATACTTTTTGAAAACTAAAAATTTCGCCGATCAACTTTGTCTTCTTCGTCGAATTCGTTTGAAGCCCCGAATGCCATATTTTAAGCCCGAGAAGTCTTTTAAGTTGTGGGCCCCATTCCCACTTACTATATAAGGAGAGCTCTTCTCTTAATCCTCCCATTCTTTGCTAAAACCCTAAAAGGAGAAGAGATTTCCAGCCCTAGGGTTTTCCCTTGCCTTTTCTTGCTTTTTCATTTTCAACCCTCCACCAAGCTAGTGCTAATGGAGAAATAGAGGTTACAATCTTCTTCCTCGTCTCAAGGGCTTCATCTTGACACCATTTTCAAAGAAAACCGCCCACTTCAAGGCTTCCTTTGGACAACACCGTGCTTTTTGAAGAACTTCCTTGTAAGTGATCTTCCTAAAAGTTTTAGAATCTTGCTTATCTAGCCCTAGGGAAGCTCCATTTCGTTTATTGGAAGATTTCGTTTTGTTTTGCTTGGATTTTGATATTCTAGGGTTGGATTTGGGGGTTTTTGTATAGGTGTTTGATTGTGGGCTTAAGAGGTGATTAGAGCTCAGTTTGATTTGCATTGGACCCAAGGCAAGTGGATGAAATGATTCTCATGTGTTTATCATGTTTTATGCAAAATCTTGATTTATCTTCATTAATAGTTTTAATGGTTTATCATGCTTGATAGTTTGGTACTATTGATTTTGAATGATGATTTGATGAGATGAGGAGGTCAAGGAGGAGCCCAAATATTCATGAAGTTATGTTTGGAAGAAGGGGAAAGAAAGGAAATGGATAGGGATTGGACAAAAGAGGAATTCAACCAAATAGGTTGAGATTCGTCGTTGTCCGATTGATCGCCCATCAGGTCCGATCGATCGGACTGTAAATAACTGAGAGTGTTTCAGAACCGATCGATCGCCCATCAGGTCCGATCGATCGGACTGTAAATAACTGAGAACATTTTAGGACCGATCGATCGGCCAATGAGTCCGATCGACCGGACTGAAATGAGAAGAACTGCAAAATAGGGGGATTGTTAAACCGTTCTTCAGACTCACTTCAAGCCCATATTCAAGTCCAATTCAGCTCTATCCCTTCTCTTCTTATTTGAAGTCATTGAACCTGTAATGATGCATAGAAGCCCATGAAAGAGTTGGGTAAATCAGGATGTGATGTAGTGGGGAGGTATTTGCTTGGAGCCCCAATGCTATGTAATTACTTGTAAGGTGTTGTATGAAGTCCGGAGGAAGGAGAAACCTCATCATGGAGATCCCATGAGGTTTTCTAGATTGGCCAATGTGTATAAGGACCCGGAATGTCCCTAACTCTTAAAGAGTACCAAAATTTCATCATAACCGACATACGGGACCCTATTCATACTGATTCAATTCTAGGAACCTCAGTGTTTAGCCCGTAAATGTATGAGGATCCACTCGTATTTGATTTTTAACTGAATTTTTACTCATGGAATTCAACCCATGATATGAGAGTATACTTGACCCGAGGGCATTATTTTACCATATTGTTAATTTGTTTAGACCCGTCCCGACATTTATGCGTTTGTACCTATGGGTACCCCGCCCCGTTATGTGTATTCATTTGCTTTGATTTTCGCATGTTACCTATGAGTTGGCACCACTAAGCTTGGATAACCTTATCGGTTTGATCCACCGGTTTGGATATCCCCCTTCTGTTATACCCGCTGCAGCATGGTTCCCGCCCCGCCCCGATATACCCGGTTCGCTACCGTGGTCCCGCAGAGTATTATATGTATTTATTATATAAAATCGTTGATTCTCCTCACCTCGTGTGACTGAGGTCAACGTCGTTGATTCTCCTCACCTCGTGTGACTGAGGTCAATATCCCGATGTGCTCTCATCACTTTGTGAGAGAGGATTTAGCTTTGTGTGGTTGCCACCTTGTTAGTCCCGAATCCTTGATACCTTACATGTTTTATTTGCATATGTATCTCTTTTAAATGATGCATTCTTCTTTTTATGAAAATTCATTATTATCTAGGTTCTACTGCGTTTCTAAAGGCATCATTGTTTTGAATTATTGTTATATCCTTTCACCCACCTGCCAGACCGTCGTGTCTGATCCATTTATTTTGGTACTCAGGTCCCGAGCTTATTGCCATTGAGGAGGAGCCTGAGGAGGCGGTTGGTGAACCGCAGCGAGTGATTGAGTGGCAAGCCGACGATGTCATGTAGACATTCGGCCTTGCCTGGAGAACGATACATTTTGGGAACTTGTGATATCTTTATTTTGGGTTTTATTTGGTTGTACGGTCTTTGTTGACCGTTATTTTGGGGCATTAATCAACTGATCTTTTGTAAACACTCTTAACTTTACTTTTGGGGAAATATGCTTATGATAATTGCTCATTCTGATATCTTATCATGTTAATCATAGATCAGTCTTGTTTATGGAACGGAATAACATTATTATGATTTGCTACTCGCTTCCGCAATCTTGAATATGTGTTTGATATGTCATATGTGAGATGATGTGTAAAGATAATCCTCACCGCGGAACCCTGTGGGAAATCACGTGCACGGACAAATTCTACACTTTCACTAACCATTCCAATTAATTCAGGCTGGCTAACATTAAGTATTGGGCAAATAATCAGAGGTATTTATATGAAATTTGAAGATGAGGAATATCATCATCATCATCATTCTCATCTGATCCTATTCGGATTTAAGAGTATTAATATTGTACTCTAAAATAAGCTATGTCCAACATTCCTATCTATCAAACTTTGAAGATATGGACCATTAAAACTTAAATACACTGAAAGGATCCAGACTCTCATAGTAGCCAAAAGTCTAACCTCAAGACCAATGAGCCGCACAAAGTGCTACAATATATAAGTATAATACCGATAACAAGATAGATACATTCAAACATAAATACATGCATACAAAAGAGAGCAGTACTGGATGCCTCTACCATGAAAAAGAATTGAATACCTCAGCGAGGGCAAGGGCATTCGGATTAGGAAATAAAGTTAGCTTAACACCTTTTGCTGCAAAAACTTCTTATGGTGTCCTATTAGAAAAAGAAAAAAAGAATGCATTAGTTCATCAAAAAATAAATTTAACATCAGGAACAAGTCAACAACAGAGTTGGGTAAAAGGCACACACGGTGTAATAATGAAATGAATAAATCCTCACCCTCTGATGAAAAATCTTTCAAATTAGATGAATTCACCATATCATAGATTGATCAAAGGGTAGACTTTGAAACATATGAATTCTGCCTCTCCAAAAAATGTGGCAACTTCTCTGCTTTTAAATCATCTGGTCTCAACAAACATATGAATTCTGCCTCTCCAAAAATCGAGCTTCAATTTATCATACACAAGGAAAGCCTCAAGGCAGTTTGCTGAGACCAGCTAATGTACCAAAGGTAGTGCATAGTATGAAAAATTCATTTCTGTTATACATCAAGCCCTCTTTGCTACAAAAAAAAAAAATTCACATGAATGCACAGAAGGCCAAATTAAGAAACAAGGACTCATTATGCTAAGAGAAAACCTTTTGCTAACAATATCTACATGTCCTTTTGTGATAGGGGGAATTGAAGTGTTAAATTGTGATAGAGAGAGAAGAAGAAGATGAAGATGAACAAAGGGTGCAAAAGACCCAGCCAGGAAGCTCTAGTTTTATGTTTGTTAGTGTTTGGAACCCCATGAGCATGCCGTCTGGTTAAAGGCACAAGACCTTGAAAACCTTGAACATTAGCAGCCAACTTGTGATGCCAACAGCTTACCAAAAAGATATTGCTGATTCTTCAATGCACAAAAGCCTCAAAGCTGGAATCCACATGTGGGCTGTCGGCAGTAACTACATTATACAAGTTTATTTGGGGAAAAAGACAGAATATGAAATCTTTAGCTGTTATGATTCACTATACATCTTCATTATATTCTTAATCATCATCATTGATTTTACTCATCAATCTGAGGTTGATTTATGCACCACTGTGCATTTCCCTAATTTGTTGCTAGTTTGTACAAGTAGGGCATGTGCGAGTTACCAAAACCATTGATTGATTGCGAAATTAAAACTAATGTATAAATTAAGAATTAAGAGATTTTTCATGGTCATAAAAATACAACACCAGTACCAATTATTTAATACAGGCTTATACCTGAGTATGGTTTAGTCCAAATACCTATCCAATTTAGCTCAACTTATGTCAATGGACTGATTTGGAGCAAATACTTGGGAATTCAGAGAAAAGGCTTTTAGGAAAGAGCGTTGAAGGGGTTACTAAATGAATGATAAGGCTCAGGAGCTAAAGTCCAACTTGGATCTTAGTAAACCAAGAGCAGGTCAATTGATTTTGTTCTTTGTTATTACCAAAAACTATCTTTAGGGTTTAGTTAATGAGAGCTGCCTGCTATCTCTTTGGTTGGCCGATTTGATTTACTATAGAGTGCAAAAATGATTTTTTTTCCAGTGAATGGCTAGCTTGCTAGGATTTAGACTTATAGACCAAATTAGTATTGGGATTGCATTGCCAACTAACTAACGCCTTGTTTTTAGTTATAGAGGAGGAGGTACAGGGTTTTGAGGCTTTGAGCTCTCATCAGCTCCCCTTGCTCCTCCATTGCCAACTAACTAACGCCTTGTTTCTAGTTATAGAGGAGGAGGTACAGGGTTTTGAGGCTTTGAAGTCACCAATTTGGGTCTTCCAGATATTCCATTTATCTAGCTGATTTTGGAAGACTGGATTGCATCTCCTCCTTGGGGAATCATTAATGGCCAACACAAATGCACTAAAAGCCCACAGATGATTGTTTAATCCTCCAGACAATCATGTGATTCTGAAGATTTTTCTGCTTCTGGTTATTTTATTGTCAACATTGACAATGATACCTACCTCCTTTTGGTTAGAGTTGGATGGTGTTCATGTTCAAACTCTGGTTCAGATAAGTAATTGGTTCCAACTATCGGTTTTTGTCTTCCATTTAAATGCTAGTGGGCTATGTGAGCTAATTTAGCAACCATGTCTTGTTTTGCTGAGCATCGTGTGTGTTGTTATTTAACGTTACAGATTGGGTAATGATGTGACTGATCATTTGCTTGTTCTTTTTACAGGTCATTTTTAGAAATGGTTGGTTGTTTATCCTGCTGCATGTGGCAATTTGTTGCTGGGTAGGCTAGTTTTGAATCGCAGATTATGCCAAACCAGGCATACAAACAAATGAATACAAACCCATAACATATTACATTTGGGATTAATTTTCTCAGTACTATATATGGGATTAATTTTCTCAGCGAAACAAATGAAAACAGGCATACAAAGAAATGAATACAAACCCAGAACAAAAATAGCTTCAAATCAAACCCAGCGAAACGCAAATGTCAAAACCAGAAACCCTATTTGAAGTAAAAAAAAAAATTACAGAATCACTCAAACCAGAACAAACCCTTTAAAACCCAGATCCAGATCTTACAACAAATGAAACAAAGAAGAGAGAGAGAGAGAGAGAGAGGGAGGGAGAGGGAGACAGACCTATTTGGATTTTGATGATGGCAGGGGAGAGACGGTCAGCTGAATGTGCTGGTTGCTGCCGCTGCGAGCAAGATGGAGAGGGTGAGTGATGGCTGCTGCCGCTACGAGGAAAATGGAGAGAGTGGTGGGCAGTGGCGTCTGGGGCGTTTCTGCACACAGTCCGGCGATGGAGAGGAGATGATGATGGGAGGGTCGAGATGGGTCTGGCGATGGAGCAGAGAGAACCAAGGTCGGTGAAGGGGGGTGGGGGTTGTGAGACTTGCGCTGCCTGAGAGAGAGATTCCGGGAAGAGGAAGAGAGGGATGGAAATGAAGATGGGAGAGAGAGAGGGATGGGGATGGCGTGCATAGGGAGACGAGAGCCAGGGCCAGAGAGAGAGCGTGAGAGGGATGAGCGAAATAAAATGGGACATATATATTAGAGTGAGGGGGAGAGTCTGAAATCAAGGCGCGAAAGGAAAAGAGCATTGGGTGGGTGGAAATCATGTAACCTTCGCCGGTGAAAAAGAAGAACGCCAGAAAAAATGGGACATTTTTCGGCAAAAAAAAAATGCCAGGAAAAATGGATCTTTTCCGGCGAAAATAAAAAAACACTGAGAAAAATTAGACATTTGTCGGCGAAGAAATGTCGCAGGCAAAACTATATTTTTCCCAGCGAAATAAGATTTTGCGCCGGCAAAACCTATCCTTTTCTCGGCATTTTTTTATTACACCGGGAAAAAACGCCAGGAAAAATTCAATATTTTGTAGTGAGGACTAGAGGCGGGAGAGGGAAAAATTAGGTTTACCGACGTTTATATAAACGTCTGTAAAAATAATTTTTTTTAATTTACTGATGTTTAATATGAAATGTCGGTAATAAATTTTCCGACGCTGATTTTCGTCGGTAAAGGTCTCTATTTTTAATTCACCTAAAAATAAAAATAAACTTTACCGACGTTTTATAAAAATAAACGTCGCTAAAAGTTCATTTTACCCACTTCATAAAATTTGTCGATAACAATCTTTGATATTTATTTTCCCTAAAAATGAAGTTAATAATAAAATTGAACTTTGCCGACGGTTTTCAAGGAAACATTGGTAAAATTTAATTTTACCGGCATTTTCTAATTCGTCGGTAATAATCTCTGATTTTTACTTTTCCTAACAATGAAGTTAAATCGGAAATTGAACTCTGCCAACGTTTTTTAGTAAAACATCGCTAAAGGTCAGGGTGTAAGGCCAGCGCAGCAATGGACGGCTGGTAGTGGTGGGGCAGGCAGGGCGGCCTGGGGTTTGGGCGACCAGCAGCGTGCGGATCTAACTGGTACGAAGAAGAGAATGAGAGAGTAGAGATAGGAGAATATTAAAGTAGAATGAGTACGGAATGGGTAACGGCCCTCGGAAAAATAAAAAACTGATACGAGCACTGTGCTCGTGGGTAGAGTAACTTGTAGGAACTGACGGTACGCAAATAGGACTCCCGGTTAGAGAATTAGAAGCGAAAACATAGGATTTTCCAATACTTAGGCTCGAAAACGGCCCGCCGGGGGGTCTGAAATGAGTAACGGCCCTCGAAAAAATCAGAAACTAGCACAAGCACTTTTCTCGAGGGTAGAGTAACTTGTAGGAACTGACGGTTAGCAAATAGGACTCCGGGTTTGAGAATTAGAAGCGAAACATAGAATTGGAATACGGCGGGGGTCCGGAACGGAAAGCGGGCCCCGGAAAAATCGAAAACCGACACGAGCACTTCACTCGAGAGTAGAGTAACTTATAGGAACTGACGGTTCACAAATAAGACTCCAGGTTAGAGAATTTTGACTCCCCCCACCTTTTTATCCCACACAAAAAAATACAGCAGCTTTATATAGGGTGTAACTAAATGATCAATGAGTAGACAAAAAGGGGTGTACAACCATATTAAACGATCAAATGATAATATAACATAAAGAGTTGGAATGAAAGGGAAAAAACGATAGGCTCTTTATGCCTATTCTTATTCAGATTCTCTTTGAATACAAGGAGGTTGATTCCTCCATAGAAAGAAAAAAATTAATCTAACACTGAAGGGGACTTATGAAATACTTTTTTTACAAATCTTATGAGGGAAAGTTTGAATCTAAAATATAATTTATCTAATTGTTGCAGACACATTAGCAAGGACATCTATTTGATGGACCACCTCTTCAATAGCGTGTAGGCTAAAAATAAATATTTATCTAATATTCTAAATTAATATTGGTTTTCGAAAAGGCCGAACACCCTCATAGAATTTATTAGTGACGAAATATTTTCATCTCCCACAACTCATTTTTCCAAGACAAAAATATATTTGTCACCCATTTAACATAAACATGAAATGGCATGATGGAGTGTTTATTGGTGACGAAATATTTTTGTCTTCCATAACTTATCCTTCTCAGTGACGAATTACGTTCGTCGCAAAAACAAATTATATTTTGTGACAAAAACGTTCGCCTCCAATGAGCTAAAATAATTCACCCAACAACTTATTCTTCCGAGACAAAAATATATTTGTCGCCCATTTAATAGGAAGATGAAACGGCATGATGGAGTGTTTATTGGTGATGAAATATTTTCGTCTTCCATAACTTATCCTTATTGGTGATGAATTACGTTCGTCGCAAAAATAAATTATATTTTGTGACAAAAATGTTCATCTCCAATGAGCTCAAATAATTCACCCCACAACTTATTCTTCCGATACAAAAATACATTTGTCGCCCATTTAACAGGAAGATGAACGGCATGATGGAGTGTTTATTGGTGACGAAATATTTTCGTCTTCCATAACTTATCCTTATTAGTGACGAATTATGTTCGTCCCAAAAATAAATTATATTTTGTGACAAAAATGTTCGTCTCCAATGAGCTAAAATAATTCACCCCACACCTTATTCTTCCTATATAAAAATACATTTGTCACCCATTTAACAGGAAGATGAACGGCATGATGCAGTGTTTATTGGTGACAAAATATTTTCGTCTTCCATAACTTATCCTTATTAGTGACGAATTACGTTCGTCCCCTAAAAAAATTATATTTTGTGACAAAAATGTTCGTCTCCAATGAGTTAAAATAATTCGCGCCACCGCAAATGAAATCGGCGCCTTATTTTGGTGACGAAATATTTTTGTCTTCCATAACTTATCCTTATTAGTGACGAATTACGTTCGTCATAAAAACAAATTATATTTTGTGACAAAAATATTCATCTCCAAAGAGCTAAAATAATTCGCGCCAACGCAAATGAAATTGGCACCTTATTTTAGTGACGAAATATGTTTGTGTTCCATAACTTATCCTTATTGGTGACGAATTATGTTCGTCGTAAAAAAAATTATATTTTGTGACAAAAATGTTCGTCTCCAATAAGCTAAAATAATTGGCGCCAACGCAAATGAAGTTGGTGCCTTATTTTTGCAGACGAAATTTTGTTTTCGTCTCCTATACTTTTGAAAAAAAATTAAAACAAACGACAAAATTTATATTTTGTCCTCTTTGGATGTTCTTTTAAGACAAAAAAAATTTTCATCATCAAATTTCGTCACAACAACCTAGATTTCTTGTAGTGATTGTTGGGCATTGTATTAATATATATATATATATATATCACAACAATAGTGTTGTTACGCCCTTTGAGAAAACAGTAGTGTGAAAGCTGCCATAGTTGCCTTGTGAGGAAACTGTTCATCTTTACTGACTATGGAAATGACTGCCTATTGTTGAGGACAATATTGAAAAGAAAAAAAGAAAAAAAATACTAACAATAGTATTGATACGACATTTGAAAAAATAATAGTGTGAAAACCGCCATAGTTACCTTGAGAGGAAGACTGTTCTTCTTTACTAAGGTTAGGTGGCCCAAGAAAAAGAAAAGTAGACTTGGTTTCACGAAAAGTTTTAGTGGATCGTTTGATGCTCTCATGCTTCTATATATACACATTTCTCACCGTACACGGTCAATTCAGTATGATTTCGAGGATTTCTTACCAAAAGATAAGCTTTGTGAACCAAATTTGAGATATGTTTGTGAGAATTCAGAGAATCAAGAATGTCCGGTGTTTATAAATATTATTTTGGAAAAGACTCTTGCTTTTGTGTGTTTTCTTGAGTTAAAAAAAAGAGAGGGAATTTTGTGGGTAAATTCACTACAAACCCTCACAAGACTATAACTCGTCATTTAGAGGGAATTTAGAGGTTTAAAGGCTTGCTGCACATGCTAAGTGCAGTCGTGCTCCCTACGGAAGTGACCTTAGTTTAGTCTTTCTTTTTGCTTTTAGCTTTGCTCGAGCACTAGCAGAGTGTAAACTGGGGGGTGTGATGAGAGCCTCAATGGTACAATGAGGACTTTGTTATACCTTGGGATCATATTATAATTTGGCATTAATTGTGATAATTTAGTGTTTACAGGTGCCTTATGTGAAAAAAAGTGAAATTCTAAACTAATGCGAGGAAGAAGGCACGAACCACACGAACCAGAGCATTTTGGCTCCGGGCGTCCGGACGCCAACATACTGCTTCCTGGCGTCCAGATGCCGGACATGGGCCGAGTCCATTTCTTTCCGCATTTTGAAGAGGAATTGAAGAAAAAACTATAAAAGAGAGCTCATAACTCGGTTTTAGAGCATTGAAGACTTGAGAGAACAATTGGAGGCTAGCTTTGGAGGATTGGAAAGAGCGTCAATAAAGATTTCATCAACGATTCTTCGCCCATCTCATGAGTAACTAACTCTCCACCTTAGGATTGTGATGAAGCCTTAATCTTATACTTTTGGTGATGTATAGGTTCTAGGGTTTTACTTTGAATGCTTTAATTATATGACATGAATGTTATCCATGTATTAGATTTATCTATTAATGCAATATCTAGTTTGATATTTTATTCTTGTAGTTTTGAATACCAGTCATATGTATAATAGTGCTTGAATGAATGTGTTGTTAGATCTAAGATAATCTATGCCATAGAGATAGGTTATTCCCAAATCTAAATTCGCATGATTTATTTGTTAACTCCGTGGAGGTTTGTAACTAAAATGAGTCTTTAAAGCATTGGTAGTGAAACCTTAGGTCTATATTTACCACTGTACAATGATAGAGTGGATTCGTACCATAAGATATTTTCTTCAATTAAATCAAACTTTAATTTCAATTTGCCAATTTAGGAGTCATAAACCCCAAATCAATACTTCGTTCTCTAGTAGGATTAATTTTGGAATTTGGAAAATAACGCAACTCAGGCTTTTTGTCCCAATGGATACAACACCCGACTAACATCACTATTCTCACGAGTAGAGATAGTAGCTATATATAATTTATATTTACAAATCCTATTTTGGGACGATCAGGCACTAAACACCCTAGGGACAACGAGATGCATCTTTCTTAGAGAAAGGTCAAACAAAAAAAAGGAAGAAAACTAGGATATTAAAATAAAGATTTTACCAAAAAATCCCCTTAAATTTAATATAGAAAAAAATAGATTCAAAAGATATGTATCAACTACAGTTGTCCTACATCCCTTTTTTGTTTTATGAAAAGCGAATATCCCCACTTGCCCTCATACACAAGCGGGATATGATCTCTATTCTTCTTCTTCTCAGTTATATAGTGATATTGCCGCCCATGCCAGATTCTAAAAAAATAATCTTTATTATTATTATTTTTTTGAATGGTTGTAGATAAGAACCTAACATTCAAACATTGAAGAAGAAGAAGAAGAAGAAGAAGAAGAGGTACAGAAGAAAGAAGAAGAAGTAGAGAGGAGGAACTATTCTCTTATTCAGATCATCTTGCAGAAATTAAGGACTGCACATATATATACAAATCAGTTGGGAGATTAGTTTTACATTAATAACTAATCTCGGATCAACAAGGCTTAAGAGTAACAGAGTTTGTTACAACTGTCTACAACAACCCAACTTGCCTAATCATTGCTTTTCTGTTACAATGGAGGGAGGAACAATTTTGTTAACAGCCCCCCTCAAGCCAATGGGACATGGAGTCACTTTGAGCTTGGAGCGTAAGTATTGAAATCGGCGAGGATGTAACCCTTTGGTAAACAGATCAGCAACTTGATTGGTAGAACTGACATAGTGAACTTGAAGATCTTTGGAGAGCACCTTTTCACGCACAAAATGGTAATCAATTTCAACATGTTTTGTTCGTGCATGAAAAACAGGATTCGAGGCTAAGGAGATGGCGGAAATATTATCACACCATAAGGCAGGGCAATGAGGGAGATAGACATGGAGATCCTTCAATAGCATGCGAAACCAGCACATTTCAGCAGTGGTGTGTGCTAAAGACCTATACTCTGCCTCAGTTGAAGATCTTGCAACAGTTGGTTGTTTCTTGGAGCTCCAAGAGATTGGGGAACCACCCAAAAATATGCAGAAGCCAGAGGTAGGTCTTCTATCCAAGAGATCACCTGCCCAGTCAGCATCAGAGAAGCCAACAAGACGAAGAGAACCCTTATGAAAGGAGACACCATGGGAGAGTGATCCTTTAAGGTAGCGTAGAACACGCTTTAGTGCAGTGAAGTCATCTTGAGTAGGCTGATGTAGATGCTAACAAAGCTGATTAACAGCAAAGACCAAGTCTGGCCTTGTTAGGGTCAGGTATTGGAGAGCGCCTGTGATGCTGCGATAGACTGAAGGATCAGTGAGCAGTGCAGGTGTAAGGGTTGTGGTAGGTTGCTTGTGACTGCAAGGAGAACCACAAGGCTTGGCATCAATCATGTTAGTGCGAGCTAAGATGTCCTTGGCATAAACAACCCATTAGGAATGGGATTTACTTCAACTCCTAAGAAATGATGGAGTTTGCCCAGATTTTTCATTTCAAACACCACACTGAGTTGAGAAATAAGGAAGGCAATGTAGCAAGAATCATTTCCAGTGATCACCAGGTCATCCACATATAAGAGAAGAATGGTAATAGATCCTTGAGAAAACCGAACAAACAGAGACGAATCAGTGTGAGCTCGGTGAAAGCCAATACCGACTATATAGCCTGAGAACCTATTAAACCACGCTCTAGGAGCCTGCTTCAAACCATAAAGGGATTTGTGCAATTTGCATACTTGAGATGGAAAACTGGGGTCTACAAAGCCTTGTGGCTGAGTCATATAGATATCCTCCTCCAATATACCATGAAGAAACGCATTGGTGACATCTAATTGATGAAGATGCCACTGAAAATGCACTGCTAATGCAAGAACCACTCTAATGGTGGAGTGTTTTTCCACTGGACTAAATGTATCTGTATAGTCTATACCATAGGCTTGATGAAAGCCTTTTGCTACAAGTCTGGCTTTGTATCATGCTATAGAACCATCAGGATTATGTTTGATCTTGTATACCCATTTACAGCCAACCACATGTTGAGAGGGGTGAAAGGGAACCAGTGACCATGTCCCTTGTCTTTGTAACGCACTAAATTCTTCAGACATAGCAGTGCGCCAATGTTCATGTTTGAAAGCTTCAGTGTAGCAAGAGGGCTCAAGGCTATCAAAATAGGTGTGAGAAGGAAGAGAAACAGGATGTTTGGTAGCTGAGAACACCTTCTTCTTGCTGATACCTGATTTAGAATGGGTTACCATATGATGTAAGCTAGAGGAGGATGAAGGATGAGCAAGAGCAGATGTGGTCAAAGGAACAACATTGGGAACAGCAGGTGTGGAGACAGAAGGCAAAGTAGGGGAAGTGGGGAGAGGACCGTTCCGAGGATGGAGACCCAACTTGTGTAGGGGACTGAGAGTGAGAGGGGGAAACTGGAGTAATAGAAACAGAGGAAGAGGGGTCAATAGGGACAGTGGGTTGGACAGTGTGAGGACCTAGAATTGAGGCAAGAGGTGTGATCCATCGAGATAGGAGCAGAGTAAAGGGAGGGGCAGGGGAGGGAGAGAGAGAAGGAGATGAATTGTGAAATGGAAAGGAAGCCTCATCAAACACTACATGTCTAGACATATATACTTTGCCTGTAGTAAGATCCAAGCACTTGTATCCTTTGTAATTCAAACTGTATCCTAAAAACACACATTGAGTGGTGCGGGGTTCTAATTTGTGTGAAGTGTAGGGCCGAAGCCAGGGATAACAAGCACACCCAAACACACGCAGTGACAGATAATTGGGAGTGTCATTGAAGAGCTTTTGCCAAGGAGAAGTTAACTGCATTGACCGTATGGGCATCCTGTTAATCAAATAGATGGCAGTGGAGAAGGCATCTGGCCAATAGGTTAGGGGCATTGATGCATTAAACAAAAGAGACAAACCAGTTTCTACCAAATGTCGATGTTTCCTCTCAGCACACCCATTTTGTTCTGGGGTATGTGGGCATGAAACCCGATGAATAATGCCACATTGTTGAAATAAGAGTTTAAACTGGTTATTGACAAATTCGCCACCTCCATCAGATCTAAAAGTCTTGATTTTACAATTCAACATATTTTCTACTTGCAGTTTGAAAGTGACAAACACCGAGTGAACATCTGACTTACAATGTAATGGATAAAACCAAGTATATTTCGAAAAGTCATCAATGAATATCACATAGTACTTAAAACCACATGAAGCATACAAAGGAGAGGGTCCCCAGACATCACTATGGATGAGTTCAAGGGGTTTATTAGTAACAGAATGAGAAATGGGAAATGCCAGTTTGCAGCTTTTGGCCATTTGACAGAATTTGCAAAAAGGTGTTGAAGAAGAGCCACTGTATGGAAGATTGACAAGAAGCTTGTGAAATACAGAACCAGCTGGGTGACCCAAACGTTGATGCCATGTTCCAGCAGTTGTTTTGACGCCTAAAAAGGCAGTGGAAGTGGTGACAGAAGAGGGTGATGCAGATGCTGATAAGGGAAATGGATATAACCCATTCTTACTCAATCCTCGGAAACGAATCTTCCCTGTTGTTCGATCCTGTATAGAGAAGCCATCAGAATCAAAGACAAACATGCAATTGTTATCTTTGGAGAATTTGTTGACAGACAACAAATTTGAGGAAATAGCAGGGACATGGAGTATGTCATTAAGTTTGAAGGAATTCATATGTGAAGTTTGAAGAGTAGAGGAACCAGTATTAGAAATTTGCAGACCTTGACCATTACCAATGGCGACATGCTCAGTCCCCTGACAAATTATTAAGATCATTAGTAATGTGATTAGTGGCACCGGAATCTGCATACCAGTGCTGTTCAGTAGGAGAACCAAATGAGGCAGCCATTGCAGCAAGTTGTGCAGGGGGATGTCTGCCCTGGAAGGAGTAGTCCATTCGATGGTAGCAGTCGAGAGCCATATGTCCGGATCGATTGCAAATCTGGCAACAGGGTTTGGGATATGCAAACTGATTATTGGAGGTGTGGTGAACATTACCTCGACCTCTGCCATTATTTCTGCCTCCTTTACCTCGACCGCGACCACGAGAATTAAAGCCAGACTGATTGTTGAAGGCACCTCGACCATTAACAAAGGAAGATGCGCTGCCAAAGGAAGGAGCAGATGATCCCTTCTTGTCATTGTCCTTGGAAGCAAGTAGAGCACTGGAGTTGAAATCAGAGATTGATTGTTGAGCACTTTCCATGTTCAATTCCTCACAGAGCAGCATAACATGTAGTTCCTCAATAGAAATGGGAGTGGCTCTGGTTCGAATGGATGTCTTGAATGGGCCATACTCAGGAGGAAGGCCATTCAATGTGTAGATAATAAGGTCTTCAGTATCAACTGGACACAGAACTACAGCTAAGCTGTCTGAGATGTGTTTGATCTTTCGAATATAGTCTGTTACTGAGGATGAGCCCTTCTTGATGGTCTGGAGTTGTGTTTTCAGTTGGATAATGTGAGATCTAGATAATGATGCAAAACGCCTTTCTAGTGCAAGCCAAACATCCCTTGATGTCTTCAAGCCTACAACATGAGCAAGAACACTGGCAGAAAGGGTTGCATTGATCCAGCACAGGACATTTTGATCCTGTTGAATCCACTGAGAGAATTGAGGATTAACTTCCTGAGTAGTTCGTCCTTCTGAATCAAGCAAGAATTCAAAGGGACAAGCATATGATCCATCAATGAAGCCTTTCAAATTGTTTGCGCGAAGAACAGGAAGAAATTGAGATTTCCATAACAGGTAGTTATGATTCTCAAGCTTAATGGAGATCAGGCTTCCAATATTCGAAAGCAAGAATGGTGATGCAAAGCTAGAAGAAGACATAGCATATGAAGAAGCAGCCATGAAAGGAGATCTCTGCAGAGAAAGAAGCACCGATTTGAGGAGGAAAATCTCGATCTGGAGACGAATCAAGATCTGGAGACTAAGCAAGATTGATCTTGCACAGTTGATGAAAAATTGCCGATGAACTAGATTGAAAGAGCAAGCTGATCTGGATCTGAGCAAAGCAGAGAATCAGATCTGACAAGGAAAGCCAGATGAAGCCTGATTAGGAAACTTGTCGAAGAAGCTTTCAAGAGAATCTTGAAGAGGCTTGAAGAAGATCTTTCAATCTGCAAAAGAAGCTTAGAGATGAAGCTTTGCAGATGCGGAAGTAAACGAACTGGATCTGATCGACGGTCGTCGATTGAGAGCTCTGATACCAAGATAAGAACCTAGCATTCAAACATTGAAGAAGAAGAAGAAGAAGAGGTACAGAAGAAAGAAGAAGTAGAGAGGAGGAACTATTCTCTTATTCAGATCATCTTGCAGAAATTAAGGACTGCACATATATATACAAATCAGCTGGGAGATTAGTTTTACATTAATAACTAATCTCGGATCAACAAGGCTTAAGAGTAACAAAGTTTGTTACAACTGTCTACAACAACCCAACTTGCCTAATCATTGCTTTTCTGTTACAATGGAGGGAGGAACTGTTTTGTTAATAGTTGTCACCCGATGATGGAGATTGAATCGTGATGATGGGTGGAGTCAAAGATCATACTGAAAGGAAGATGTGAGAGATGAGTCCCGGTTGCACGTATGAAGCTGATTTAGGTGGTTCGAGTTGGGTTGGTGGGGAAGGGGATGCAAAAGGGATAAGATGAGATGATGATGGCGGTAGAGGTGGTTTGAAGATGGGCCGGCGGTGTTTGTGCCCAAGGCGACGCTGCTGAGGAGTGGATTGGAGAGGCCAAAAATGGTAGGATGGGTTCAAAAAAGAGACATGCGAGTTATGTAGATGATTTTGAAACTTCATTGGTTTGGTTGGAAGCTTGTTTAGGTTGGCACGAGAAAGAGGTATCAGGAAAATGATGAGTTTAAATGACTATATGTGGGAATGGGGTATTTTCAGTGACAAGCTACCACTTGTATCCATGTATAAGACCGTTGAGGTAACGAAGGAAAATATCGTGTAGGTAAGGGGTTAATTGGTAGAGGTGGAGGAAGAAGGAAAAAAAAATTGAAGGGGGTATTGCCGCTCGTATATGCGATAAGCTGGATATCGCCCATTGGCAAAGTATTGAAAAAAATAAACCAAAAGACCCTGAGTGTAAGATCCCGGCCCCGATTTTATTATTTTTAATATATTTATTATATTTTAATTAGATATTAGTATTATTTTAATTGAATGTATTTTAGTTATTTAAGTGGTTAGGATTAAGTGGGGCACACGTTAGATCAGATGCGTAGATTGGTGAGTTGGGTTAATGGGTAGATGTCTTGACCCACAGTTTGACCCGACCCAATGACTTAAGTCCAATACTTAACCTAATCCCTTCTATTAAATAACCGCTCGTCCCTATCTCTTCCCACTAAGCAACTCTTCCCGTTCCCTGTTCATCTTCTTCTTCTTTCAACTTCCCAAACCTCTGCAACTTTAGGATCCAGCCATCAGAATCAAGATCTGAAGATACCATCATTCTTGGTTCGACTTTCTTATCACAGGTAACACTATCCTCAAACCATTAGGAATAGATCTATACTATTAGGTTATCTTTTTATTCTTTCCAATGTTAGGTTTTGGGTAGGATTACCATAGATCTGTTCATCTGAGCATTTCTATCCCATCTTTTATGTCAGATTGGTGTTAGGATTGTGATTGAGAGCCCCCGGTAATCTCGATTTGGGTTTTGGTTAGGAAACCTACTGCACACTTCTTCAACTTCGGATCTAAGACAAGTACATTATTATAATTTGTTATTGAATGCGTTAATTGATCTTTGATTCCTATCTAATGCATATAGGTTTGTTTATTTGCCCTTTTTCTAAATGATAATGATAGATTATGAGTTTATAAATGGATATGTGGATTCCAGTCTCTTTCTAATGGTTATGATTCGTGTGGATTTGAATGGGATGCACTCACTTTTGGAAAAAGAGAGGAAAATGGATAAATAGGGGAAAAACCCCAATTTCTGTGACTGTACGAACTCGGACAACATTCTGAACGTCAAACGTTCGAACGTTGCTTTGGATCGTTCGCACGAGTGAGTTCAGAATCGTCTGAGCCAAATGACAGAGACGTCGAACGTTCGAATGTTCAATTCGTGCGTTCGAACGTTCGAGTCTGCTCGCCCCTGAGCCAAAGACCCGAGGCATCAAACGTTCGAACGTGCCTCATGAACGTTCGAACGTTTGATTTTCCCTCATTGCTGAGCCAAAAACCCGAGACCCTGAACGTTCGAACATTGGTCTCGTACGTTCGAACGTTCAGTGTACTTAGGCAATTTGTGTTTATTTTTCATTGTTTTGGCTCTGATTAATTTGGGGATTTATGATATCATGTATGGGACTCCATATGGATTTAATAACCTTAAATTATCTACCTGGACTTAACATAAGAACCGTCTTTGGGCATACGGTATCTTATGGACGTAGGATTTAATTACCTGTTATGACTTTAATGAACTCTAGCGAGAAAGGGTCAATACATCTCTATTGGAAATCCTTCATTGGATCTATGCACTATGAATTTCGAGAGATGTAACGTCCTTAACTTACTAGCGTTATTATTATGTGTTGACGGGTATATGAATATACGTTTAACCTTAGGATTGATTTACAATATGTCTTAACCTTTGTATTTGCATGCATATATTGGTTTAGGTTATGTATTCCTTTAGATGCATACCCTACTTTGTATTATGGATTATGAGGTGGCCTGGCAAATTAGATATATGTGATTTGACTATGATATGGATTGGCCAGCCCTTCATTTTGACTTAGGACTCTTGTGTCGGAGCATTATTATTCAGGTCTATTATGCATATATGTTTCCTTTTATGTGGGTCATTTGTGAACGACTGCAGATCGTATGTGGACGGTTGATCACCGATGTGTCCGGATCACTTATAATCCGCTTTGAATGTGAACAGGTTATTCTGTTATGTGTTTATCGATCGGTTTATGACCACCGACGTTGTGGACGGGCTTTCCCGATTATGTAGGGTTGACCACCCAAAACGGGGACACTTATTTCCGTGTGAATCATATATTGCTCCATTTGGTGTCTTTTGAATTTATGTCATACGTTCTTTCTTGTCCTTATTTTTATCATTGTTTCTTATAATCTCACTTGTTTTTACTCATTTTGATATCGTATCTTAATTTCGAATTATGATCATGTTCTTGCTATTTACGTTACTACATTTGGTGCATAGGTACCGAGCCCTACTTTACCGAGGAGACGGAGGAGGATCAAACGTTTCAAGCGTTTGAGCCAATTGACGAACCCGAGTGGAATGCTGGAGACGGTTTCGTAGCCGTCTGAGCCTGCGTTAGAGAGGACGTCACCTTAGAAATTCTTTAGATGAACTTTCTATAAATGAT
Organism: Litsea cubeba; assembly: GCA_012931725.1. Classification (NCBI taxonomy): domain Eukaryota; kingdom Viridiplantae; phylum Streptophyta; class Magnoliopsida; order Laurales; family Lauraceae; genus Litsea; species Litsea cubeba. The sequence goes on from CM022945.1 coordinate 73,654,898, forward strand.
AAATTTTTTGTAGTAATTGTTTAATTTATTCTGCAACTTTAATTATAAATGTTTATTGATTTTCGTGTTGGATCTTATTTATGAACTTTGATTGCATTTAATGGAATTTTATTTGGACTCACCACGGTTTGTGATGTGATGTGGGTCCACTTTTGGAAGCTTGTGTTGTATTAAACACAGGAATTTGAATTTGTTTTAATTTTTTACGTTTTCCCCAATTCTTATTTTGGGGACGTGACACTGAGACTAATATTGCGGATACATACTTTATCCGGAAAACTCTCTATTGAAATATAAAGTTTAACGCAAGAGATACTCGTGATTTGCGCAACCCTACGAATAATGCACTTTCATCATGTATTAAGATAGATGAGGCATTAACCTTAGGGGCATTCGGCGACAGGTCCCTCAACATTACACTTTGTGGCCTTAGATTCACAAAAAAAAAGTCATAGAGCCAAAGGTCCCTCTCACACTTATTGACACCTAAAATGTCTAATTTACCCTTTCTTCAAATCATAACCAATCCCATGATTGGTGGGATATCCCATTAATAATGGCCAACTAACATTTAATTGTCCACGATTAATGGAATCCCCAGATTTTCAAATAAATTCTAAAAACACACAAATAAATTTCAAAATTACGAAAATAAATTTTAAAAAATGAAATAATTTCGAAAAATACAATAAGTTTTAAAAAAAGCAATATATAATCAAATAACGCAAATAAATTTTAAAAAATGCAAATAAGTTTTAAAATATCAAAATAAATTTTAAAAAAATATAAATAAATTTCAAAAGACTCAAATAAATCTCAAAAGATCCAAAGAAAATCCCAAAAAATGCAAATAAATTTAAAATAATGAAAATAAATTTTAAATAATGCAATAATTTTAAAAAATGTAATAAATTTGAAAAAAACACAATAAATTTGAAAAAACACAATAATTTCAAAAAATGCAATAAATTTTAAAAATGCAATAAATTTGGAAAAAACGCAATAAATTTGAAAAAACACAATAAATTTGAAAAAGCGCAATAAATTTCAAAAGACGTAAATAAATTTAAAAAAAGCATATAGATTTCAAAAAACGTAAATAAGTTTGCTAAAAAACTCAGAAAAAAATTCAGATAAATTTACCAAAAATACAAAGAAATATTACAGAAAATAGATAAATTTGAACAACACTCAGATAAATTTGACAAAACTCCGAAAAATTTGAACAAAACTTAGATAAATTTACAGAAAACTCAGATAAATTTTGAAAAAATTTAGATAAATTTACCAAAAACACAAAGAAATATGACAGAAAACAGATAAATTTGAACAACACTCAGACAAATATGACAGAAAACAGATAAATTTTCAAAAAACTTAGATAAATTTATCAAAAACACAAAGAAATATGACAGAAAACAGATAAATTTGAACAACACTCAGACAAATATGACAAAAAACAAATAAATTTGAACAAAACTTATATACATTTGACAAAAAACTCGGATAAAATTGAACAAAACTCAGATAAATTTACCAAAAATTCAGATAAATTGTGAAAAAAACTCAGATAAATTTACCAAAAACACAAAGAATTATGACAGAAAAAAGATAAATTTGAACAACACTCAGATAAATTGATAAAAACTCAGATAAAGTTGAACAAAGATCAAATAAATTTACTAAAAACTCAGATAAATTTCATAAAGACTGATAAATATTTGTCAAAAATGATATAACAACCCTGTTGCCTTCAGTCGATGCGAGTATGTAGGAAGAAATGGAGCGCAAATCGGAGTTCGGATGGCACCCCTGCGCCTCATCACGATCTAAATCGTTTTGTCCACCTTCTCCACCTGTAGTTTGACTTTCTTGTTGACCGTCAAATTACCAATCTTCTTCCACAGTTACGTAGATCTGCTCGCAACGAATCTGTAGGCGCAAACGGATCTCCGATCTGACCTCGGATGATCAAGATATCGACGAAACAAGTTTCAACCGTCGATCTGGTCAAACCGCTGTTGACCGTAAAGTGCGCTGACGTGGCGCTGACGTCAGCAGAAACTGGAGTGGGCTTCCTGTTCACGGGTCAGGCGAAACTGACCCATAACCTGACCTGAACTGACCTGGTCCTGTGGGCTTGATGCGCTGGGCTTTATGCAGACGGGTCAGGTTGACCCGACCCAAGCCCAACCTGTCCTGGCCTTCTTCCTCTTCCAAACAGAAACAGAATCTGGTTCTGTTTTGTTCTCTGTAACCAGAGAACACGATGGAGACTCTGCTTGGCCCAGGCTTCTTCCTCTGCGACGATGGCCGGCGGCGGGGACTGGCGATTGCGCAGCGGCCGGACGGCGGCGGTCAGCGGGGAACTCCGGCGAAGATTCCGGCGATAGCACGGCGCACGGACGGCAGACTGACGAGAGAAAAAAATGGGCGGCAACAGCTCTTTCTCAGGCGATGGCCTCCAGCGGAAACAGAGATCTCTATGTTTTCTCTGCAACATGGACAGGGCGCTGCCCTTCTCCTTTTGTAGCCCACCGTGATCAGAAAGAGAAAACGAGAGGGATAATGGAAGATTTGAAAATTTAAATTTCAAAAATTTATTCCTAAAATGAGTCCCTATGGCTGCAAACAGTCTAGCTGAGTGGACCATAGGCCTTAATAAGTTTTTCCTTGGACTGGAGGCTTGACACATTCACTTATAGGGACCTTTCGCTAATTTACTCTTAACCTTATAGGTTCATTAGTCCGGAAAAAACCACAAGGTAAAGATGAACACACGACATAGAGGAAACTGCCTAATTTATTGATTTCATTATTCATAAGGCAAGGACCTATTACTTTCCTTGCCATTCCACATTTACATGCACCCCATACGAGCTGTCTATTCTACTACTCATGTTGACACACTCGATCATTTATTCATATTATTTTAGATGCACATCCTCTCTTTCATACATATATGAAACTAAGATTAGAACCCGGCAAAATCCAAAATAGACTGGAAGGCGCGACCGCTTCCTTCACTCTCCCTCTCCTGGCTTCCTTTCGGCCCCTCAACTATGCCAGCATCACGTTGCGCATTCAAGACCTCTCTCACCTCTGTTTCGGGTGCCTTGAAGAACATCTCCCTCTCCGCCTTGTTCATCTTATTATAGATGTTGTCTCGCCCTACACACGGCCGCCATAACAACAACAACAACCAATCAAACTTACCACCAAAACAAACACAGATCGAGATTTTCATGTTTGTATTGATAGTAACATACCTGCCAGCTGGTGTTCATGGTTTTGTTCGGCATTGATCCCGAAGCAGAGGACGCGCAGGTCCTGACCGCGGTCAGCAACGATTGCGGAGGAATGACCTGGCGGAAGGACCAATCCGTTGCCATCTGACAGCTGCGCGCTGAGTCTCTGATAAGAGACGGACTCTTCCTGCGACTCTCTTCCTTCTCCACTGCGACCAGAGCCGTAAGGGGACACAAGCTCCCAATAGCCCTTACCATCAACGACCAATGCCACTTTAAATGCCTTCGAGTTGTAATAAGGTTCTAGCATCGACCCCTGCGATGTTCATTCAATTTTGTGAGTAGAAATGTATAAATTTAAGGATGAAATTACGTCAGTTTAAGAAAAGATTTAAGAGAAAGGGGAAAAAGAAATGGAAGTCAAAGGAGAAGCCAAGCAGTAATATTGAGGAGCTTACGCCGCGAATGATTGCATAGGAAACAGAGATGTTTTGGGCTTGCAGTGCCGGATAGTCGTTAGAGTCAACCTCGTATATCTGTCCGTGCTGGTTAGAGTAGGTAGGGTGCTTTTCGAATAGGTTGAAGGGTCCTCTCCATCTTCCTCCATGAGTACGTTCCCCCTCCGAAGACGACGATGCTTGTTGGACTATCTGCCTTATTTTCTCCTGTGGAACACTTACGAAGGCCCCCTCTTGGTTCTCCCCAAACACCTTCCTCACCTTCTCATATGCTGTCTGGAGATGGAACACACAGCAGATTGTGGTTGAGAGAGAGAGAGAGGGAGTCCTTTAATAGACTAAGAAAATTAAATGGGCCTTGTCCAAAATGCAAAATATGAGAAGGTGACTTCTTACATTGAATGCAGCTTCTAGGATATTCTTGCTAAAGCTCATATAGTAAGATTCGGGGTTGCGACCTCCGATGCCAAAGAATGGCTACAATAACCCAACAGAAAATTAACATTTAAATTCAAGAAATAATGTTAAAAATGCAGGGTAAATTTAATGAACCCAAACTCGTCTAAAAATGACCATAAGATCTATGCTGGTAAACTTTACCTGGACTTCTCCCGGAACCGATATTGTTTCCAAGAGTCTTGCAATGAAGAGCTTCTCCTTGTTGTCTCTGTTGATTATGTAGAGTGTCGTTCCAGCTTCTACCCTCATGATATCTCCTTTGCGTAGATTGTAGGACTCCCTGTTTTCTTTGCGCAAGAGAGTGATGGTTGCGCTTCCTACAACCAGCCCCCCAACAATTACAACATGATTCAGTAACGACATTAACAAAACAAATTTCTTTATTTGGAAAAAGGGAAGAATGGAGTAAAATAATTATGATCAAATAAAATAATAATAATAAAATTAGTCAAATCTAAAAGACAGAAAAGATAATAATAATAATTACTTAAAAAAAAAACTTATATTTTTGTTCTCTAGTAATTTTACTTTTGAACCCTCCTTTTATAATCTCTTTACCATCTATACTTCACTCAACTCCTTGGTGAAGTAAAGAAACATGCTCTAGGGCTAGAAACAGAGAGAAAATAAATTAAATACCAGCAACAACGAAGAGAATTTCATCAGTATCATAGTGGGTTGGCACAAGGGCGGCATTAGGATTAGCCTCTAAGACAGCAAGTCGGTAATTCTCGATCCCTCGTAGCAAATGAGACCGCTTTGTAAACCTGTCAAGAATCCTAAGGTTCCCTTCTTGAGTCTTCAATGGAGTCCTGAAGCTTTTTTCGTCGAAGAAGAATGGATTATTACTCGATTTCTCGCTTTCTGGGTAATCGTCTCCCTCTCCATATTTCTCTCGGCACCTAAGCATGCAACGCTCTCTATCTTGTGGTCGCTGTTGCTGTCTGCACTGAGACACGCATCGCTCCCAGTCGTTGTTGCTGGAAAGAGCCAAGGAAGCAGAGAGAAGGAAGAGGAGGAGAGGAAGCAGAGTAGCTAATTTCGCCATTGTCCAAAGGCTAGAAAGAGAGGTTTAGCTATGGATGGAAGAATTGATGACTTAGAGTCCTGCAATTTATAGAGAGAGAAGGAGCAAACAAACGAAGATGGGGAAAAACAAACGCGTGAAAATGTGGCGAAGCGAGTTTGCATGCACGGCGACGTGTGCGCAAGATCGGTCTGTGGACAGCGGGCGTCGTGGCTTTCGCATGCTGTATGGACAGATCGATCGACTTAGGAGACGCGACAATGGTGTAATCACCTTTGACTGAGATGTAATCACCATTGCCGATTCTGACTTTGGTGATGTTGGTTGGCTTCAAATCTCTGAAAAGTTCCTTATCATTGGTCATGTAATTGGTGCAGCCACTGTCAATTAGGCAGCTTTCACTTCATTCACTGCCTGTGAAACATGTAGCCACGAACAATTGATCTTCCTCCTCTTGATCAGCAATCTGTGCTTCTTCATCGTTTTGTTGAACTTTGTTTTTGCAGATAATAGCTTCATGCCCCCATCTGATTGCATTTAGTGCACATTGCATCAGGTCTTCTCCGGCATCTAAATGGAGGATGACCTTTTTTCCCACAGTGTTTGCAAGGAGGATAGGATTATTTTTTCTGATTTTCATTCTTTCCTTTTGCACTGGCTGATGCTGTACTTGCCCCATTTGCTTCAAAATCCTCATTCTTCTTGTTTTTGGCCACGTTTTGATGCTTGGCTGCCAAAGCTCCTTCGGTTGTTGTATCCTCCCTCATCAGTCTTCTTTGTTCTTGTGCTTGCAATGCGCTAAGCAATTCTGCTAAGAAGAATTTTGCCAAATCCTTGGTATTCTCCAAGGTAGTAATTGTTGCTTCATATCTTTCAGGTACTGTAACAAGAATTTTTTCAACAATTCTTGAGTCAGTAAATTCAGATCCAAGAAGCCTCACTTTGTTTGCAATACTAAGAAGCCTGTCAGAGTAATCTTTAATCGTCTCGGAGTCCTTCATTCTTTGAAGTTCAAAATCCCTGATCAAGTTAAGCACTTGCATCCCTTTAATTCTTTCATTTCCTTCATATTCGTTCTTGAGATAATCCCATATCTCTTTTGCTGACTTAAAAAACATGATACGAGAGAAGATGGTGGATGAAACTGCAGCAAACAAGCAGGCCTTTGCCTTTGACTTCTTTATCTTCTTCTCCTTGTGCATTTTGATCTGTGCCATGGTGGGATTGTCTGGAAGTGCAGGAACATCATAGTCTTCTTCCACTGCTTCCCAAAGATCCAAAGCATCCAAATATGCCTCCATACGAACTGCCCAAATCTGGTAGTTTTCTCCGTCGAACACCAGCGGAGCAATTGAGGACAAACTGGCTTCGGTTTCCATGACGTTTTAAAAAAAAACTCACACACAGATCCCGTAAGAAGAATGCTCTGATACCAATTGTTGTTAATTTTGACAGGAAAAGAAAGAATTCAAGGTTTGAAAACTACTGCAGTGCTTTGATATGTATGAAAGGAAGAAAACAGAATATCTATTACTTCAGGAAACATTACAACTTAATACTTTAAGAAAATAACTAACCACTAACAACATGGTCCTACAAATAAGCCATGATCAACAACACTAAAAGAAACAGCCTAACTGCCTCCTAAAGACTAGGACAACAATTTCAAATACATAAATAAAACACATAAGCTGCACGTGGACATGTTTCAGTCCTGAAGCATTTTCTTGACAAAAGCAATTACAAAATAAAAAAATGCACAGCAGAGCTTCATCTAGGAACATTCTATTGAGTTTGAAAAGAGCACCCGGTAGGGTCCTCTTAGGGGCGAAGAAGTCAGTCTTGCGAATAAATAGAGTGAGCTTGGTGAGGAAACTAACTATTTACATTCATATGTTAGTGTTCTTTGTTTTATTTATTGTTTTGACCTTTTTTTTTTCTGTTTCAGGAAGTTATTAGCTCAAAGGGCATCAACGACGAAAGCCAACAAAGCTTAGTATCATGGTCAAATCTTCCTGAAGAGTTTCTGAATCTTATACAGGCCAAGTTACATTGTTGTGATTATCTCAACTTTCGACGTGTTTGTGTAACATGGAGGGCAGCAGCGAAGCAATTAAACCAATGCCAGCGTTCTCCATTCCTATTGCTTCCTCAACACAAAGCTAGAGACCATTGTTGCTTTATATGTGTAAGGTCTCGGTCCCACTTTTATTATTTTTTAATATATTATTATATTTTAATTAGAATATTAGCATTATTTTAATTGAATGTATGTTAGTTTTTTAAGTGGTTATGATTAAGTGAGGCACGCATTAGATTAGATGTGTGGATTGGTGAGTTGGGCTGATGGGTAGATGACCTGACTCGCAGTTTGACCCGACCCAATGACTTAAGCCCATAAGAATATTCTTTTTAACATAATCCCTATTTTAAACGCTTGTCCTTATCTCTCCCCACTAATCTCTGCAACTCCTCCCAGTTCTTCTTCCTCGTCTTCTTCCTCTTTCAACTTCCCAAGCCTCTGCAACTTTAGGATCCAGCCATCAGAATCAAGATCAGAGGATACCATCATTCCTGGTTCAACTTTCTTATCACAGGTAACCTTCTCCTCAAACCATTAGGAGTAAATCTGTACTCTTAGGTTATCTTCTTATTCTTTCCAATGTTAGGTTTTGGGTATGGTTATAGTAGATCTGCTCATCTGGGCATTTCTTTCACATCTCTTATGTCAGATTGGCGATAGGATTGTGATCGAGCGCCCTGGTAATCTCGGATTGGGTATTGGTTAGGATCTGTTGCTTTTTCTTCAAACCCCGGTGAAAGGCAAGTGCTTAACCATAAATTGTAAATTTAATGCTTGTGTTTCTCGTTGATTCAAGTTTTGATGCATGTAGAAACCCCTTTTATGTCCTAAGTTTTGATTTACTCTATTTGCTTTCTTTTATTTAATCTTGATGTGGGGCCCGTGGGGAGATCTGATCAGATCTGGTCCGGTCATCTACCCGTATAGAGCTGGGCGACATTTTCTTATGGGGGTGATCTCGATTTTGATCAGTGGGGCTCACTGCCCAAATGCCCTTATACACCACGTGTGAAGCCTTCTCATTCCATGACCGGGTTCTGTAATGAAGTGGGCAGGGACGGTTTTGACTTGGATAGGTATTGAAATAAAATAAGAGAGAGGATAGTGAGGACATGGATGTACTTTGGATGAGGGAATCCCATGTGACAATGTGACAGAATCCTTAACTTTATGTTAGAATATGTATTTAACTTAAACCTTGAGTGTTTATGAGAATTTGGAGAAAGGGCCTTGGTTATTTTATAAATCCAAACTATCTCCTCTGGCTATTTTGAATGTGGAAAATATTGTAAATGAAATCCTTAGGTTTTCTAAAATTATAAATTAAGATTGTGATTTATCATTATAATTTGTAAATTAATATTAAATAATATCTTTGGTTTTTAAAAGTGTTAAATTATATTTTTCTATCTTATTAATCGGATCATTGGACCGAGTAAATATCGTTCGGGCAAACGGTATCTTACTAACGTGGGTTTTAGTGCCTGGTATGACCTCGGAGAGATCCTAATAGATTCAAGCTCAACCCATCTTTATTGGAAAACCCTTAGTTGGGTCTATGCACCATTGATCGAGAAAGGATGTGTTGACCTTTTATCTATTTAGAGATTCCTATGGTTATTAGGTATGAGACCTTATGTTTGACTGTAGGATTGGCTTGTGGTTATTCTTTGACCTTCGGGTTTGCATACATGATTGAGATTGATGTTGGTCTATTAGCTGCATACCCTATATTGATTGGATATGGACCGTGATGTGGCTTGGCAATCGATTGAGAAATTATAGAGGTTTATTCGAATGATATCGATATTGATTGTGGATTGATGTGCAGCCAGCCCTTCACTTTGACTTAGGTTTCTATGTCAGAGCATTACAGATCACTAGGTTTATTCTATTATGATATGTATATGTATGTACATTGATTGGGTCATAATTGAACGACTGCAGTTGTAATTGGACGGCTGATCACCGATGTGAACGGACACTGTAATATCCGCATTGATTGTTTGACCGGTACTCCGGATTATCGATCGGTTTATGACCGCCGACGTGATTTAGATAGTTAGGGTTGACCACCCAAAGCAGTGGTATTGCTTTTGTGTGATTATTGTATTGCTCTTTTGTGTAGATTGGATTTAGGTTATACGTTCTTTTCATCGTTGTCATATTGTTATTCTCTTATGATTATTACATGTCATTACTCACATTGATCCTGTATTTTATTTATAAATTATGCTTTCGTACTTGCTGTTTACTTTATTTATTGGTGCATAGGTACCGATCCCTACCCTACCGAGGAGACGGAGGAAGATCAAACGTTTCAAGCATTTGAGCCAACTGACGAACCCGAGTGGAATGCCGGAGACAGTTTTGGAGCCGTCTGAGCCTACATGAGAGTGAACGTCATCTTAGCAATTCTCTAGATGAACTTTCTTTAATAATATACCTTTCCTTAGTAATTATTTTATTCATTCTACAACTTTAATTATTAATATTTATTTGATTTTCGTGTTGGATCTTATTTACGGTCATTGATCCCAATTGAATGAAACTTCCGTTGCATTTAATGAAATTTTATTTGGACTCACCACGGTTTGTGATGTTATGTGGGTCCATTTTTGGAAGCTTGTGTTGTATTAAACATAGGAATTTGAATTTCTTTTAATTTTTCACGTTTTTCCCCAAAATTTATTATGGGGACGTGACAATATGCCCATTAGATGGCAGATATTGGAGGCTCAATTTACCCGGAATCAACAAAAAATGTTGCTATATTGGTTTCTTTCATGGCTGGTTAATGATCCGGAAGCATCATGAGCATTCAGGCGATACAATCTTTTTCCTCAATCCTTTTACCGGTATCCGAATTGACCTACCGCAGTGGGAGGGGTTCAGTGAAAACAAGCACGACATCAGACGGGTTGCAATTTCATCAGCTCCTACGGACCCCAACTGTACAGTGATTATACTTGATTCTTCAAACTGGCGTTTTAAATGTTGTAAAGTGGGAGATGATGGATGGAGAGCACAATCCCTTGTAGGGCAAGGCCTAGCAAGAGATGTCATTGCTTTTGGAGGTAAATTTTATTTTCTGGGTGTTCAAACAACTCTGCCCCACAGACCGTCTAGTACTAACACTACTAAACATCTCAAATTTGAGTACGTGTGGCCACCCTACGATCCTCATTATGGTGAAAGGGAATTTTGTTACTACTTGGTAGAATCTGGTGGAGAGTTACTGTTGGTTAGAAGCGATCCCATGCCAACAACATCAAAACCGGTAGTCGTCGTCTTCAGACTTGATCAGTCGACTTTATCATGGGTAGAAATGAAACAGATTGGGAATCGAGTATTGTTCTTGGGACGATGGGGTTGTGCATCATTCTCTGCAACTGAACTGGGGTGTAAAGAGAATCAGATATACTTTACCGATTCTCTTATATACAACAATACTTGGTGGCAATTCAACATGGAAAATGGAAGAGTAGTGTCTGCTCCATATTTACAACAAGAATGTCCATCGTTGAGTTCTCCAATTTGGATTACACCTTGTTTTGTCTGAAATTATAATGCAAGGACTGCCAACATTATATGAAATAATTAGTTTATTTAAGTTTTTATGAACCTCTCACATACGTTGAAATAATTGAGATGTATATTACAATTTTTCCTGAGATTATTCTGATTCATGACACAAAAGCCAGTGCATCAAAAGTTTCTGACCATTTGCATCCATTTTGGAATCAATTTACATTTGAGAAACTACGTAATTTTTTCTTGGTTAAAACTTATAGTGATTGGTTCGACTTCATCATTTATTTATATATGTGAATAATTATTTTTATTGGTTATATTGATAGATGCCACATTGGTGTTTAAGTGATGTCTTTTAATGGGGGTGGGCTATGTTTGGACCCGGAAGCTCTCCAAGTCTCCATCCAAGTCAATTCCCAACACCACCCTATCTGTCAATAACTCTCTTGTTTAGAATCTCTCTATTTGAAGAGCTAATTGCTTAATGCAATCATGTGGTCCCCTTATGGTCCCTGTGGGTTGCCTCCCACCACAGGAGGTGCATTTCTCGACCTCACCCATGATTGGTGGGGCCCCACGAGCCCACTAGTTGTCTCTTTATTTTCCTAAGAGGTTCCTCTTATGGATTACTTGAGACCTAAAGCTTTAAGCCCCTTGTGGGACACGCTTGGGTTCATGATGATAATGGGAGGATAGCGTGATGGAAATGTTTGGTTCCGGATATGATTTTCTGCAAAACTCATGTTAACTATAGATTTAGGAGCCTTAAAGGTTAATTTTTTTTTAGTTGTATTATTATTAGATTATATATATATTAGTTACGGTACAAAATTTTCCGGATGTTTTTTCACAAATTAAAGTAAATAATTAAATATCAATTAGATGAAACCAGCTCATTAATTGGTTTTGCTTTTTTTTTTTTTAACAGCTTTTACCGGTTTTTATTGGACCCGATATGTGTTTTACTTTTAAATATGGGCTGACATATACCTAATGTTTCTTGAGAAACTGATACAAAATATGGGCATGTACCAATCGTTTGACTAAGATGACAGTTTGGGTCAACACTCCATATGTTCCCAAAAGGCTGCTGGTGCTAGGAAAGAGTACACTTTCGCTCCTCTATGTGGATGATATCATAGTAACCAGCCATAACCCATCGCTTTTGTCCAGTTTAATTGCTAAACTCAGCTCGGAATTCCCCATGATCTTGGCCATTTGCATTATTTCTTGGGCAGGTTCTTTCGTGGAAGTTTGGGGGTTCTTCCCAACTTTTCTTTTTTCCATCTTATGTTAAGCGGTGCCCAGGTGATATCCCTCCTTTTACTTTACTACAAGGAGATGCACTTTTTGTGACGAAAATTTTCGTCGCCAAAAGTTAACATTTCGTCGGTAAAAGTCTTTACCGACGAAATTTTTTTCGTCGCCTAGAAGTCGGTAAAACTCCGTCAGCAAAACATTTTATCGACGAAACTATTTTTTGTCGGCAAAAATTAAATTTTTACCGACGATTATCTTAATTTTACCGACGTTTTTTTTCGTTGGCAAAATAATTTAATTTTTTTTTATTTTTAATTTTTACTTTTGCCGACGTTTTTATTTCGTCGGCCAAAATAATTTCAATTTTTTTATTTTTTATTTTTTATATTGCCGACGTTTATATTTCGTCGGCAAAAATAATTTCATTTTTTTTAAATTTTTATTTTTTATATTGCCGACGTTTTTATTTCGTCGGCAAAAATAATTTCATTTTTTTTTAATTTTTATTTTTCTTTTGCCGACGTTTTTGTTCCGTCGCCAAAATATTTTAATTTTTTTTATTTTTCTTTTTAATTTTTGCCGACGTTCTCATTTCGTCGCCAAAAGTATGTTTAAATTGTTTTTTATTTTTTGCCGACGTTTTAATTTCGTCGCCAAATATTTTTTCATTTTTTTAAGATTTATTTTTAATTATTCCCGACGTTTTTTTTCGTCGCAAAAAGTAGCCTAATTTTTTCTTTTTACTTTTTGCCGACGTTTTTCTTTCGTCGCAAAAATCATTTTATTTTTTTAAATTTTTCTTTTTTATTTTTCCCGACGTTCTTATTTCGTCGGCAAAATCATTTTATAATTATTTAATTTTAAATATTACTTTTGCCGATGTTTTTAAAACGTCGGCAAAGGTCCTTTTTTTTTAATAATATATTTATTTTTACATTAATATTTTCTAGTAAAACCTGTAAACCTGTTTATACACCTGTATAAAAAAATAAACCTATTCATACACCTATATTCAACATAATAAAATACAATGAAACAAAAGTTACTAAATAAACAAACAACCATCTCCATTTTTCACTAAATCATTCGTCTCATTAAAGAAATATTACAATCATTAATGATACAGTCTAATATAAAAGTCCAATATACAAATAAACCGAAAAAAAGTCCAACACCCCCAGAAGTCTGCAACCGACCCCAAAGCGTCCATCAATCTGCAATGACAGAAACAACATTAAACTCTTTGCAATGAATTAAGTTATAAATGAAACATAAACATGTATATATATAAATTCAAGGATGTGTCATGGAAAATCATCTTTATTGGATGTCGTAAACATCCACATCCAGCCATCCATTAAATGAATGCAAACCATCCATTGAATGAACGCTAAGATGCCAATGGATAGTCATGTCTAGTATTGCCTGATGCAGATAAGTTTTTATAAATGAATCATCCACAATCTCACCATTCAGTTTTCTAGAGCTACTAGGCTTCACTAAAATGCCCAGTGTACTACAGGTCTCATCTAGATCTTGTATGGAACACTGAGGGCCCCACCCAAGATTTAGGCATGTAGACCATTTTAAGGGCAGAGTAAATAATAAAGTGCTAGTCTGATGGACATGAATTTCCAAGAATACTCAAGGAGAGAGAACAGCCAGGCCATAGGCTAGTTTCATAACATATCGAACTATCATCACTGAGATAAAAACATCATTCTTGCAATATTTTTAAAAATGTCATATATAGTGAGAATATGAATAACAGAAATTACCTAAAAAACACTTACAGTCATGTTTTAAGCGCTTTTTATTTGTATTTCAATTTTTATGATTTCATTTCAGTGACATTTTCGCAAGAATATCCAAAGCAGTACCTGAAAATCTCTGATATTACCTCAACATGGCAAATTGCTGGGTCCCGTCGGGCCGTTTTCGAGCCTAAGTGTTGGAAATTAGCGTGTTTCGGTCGTAATTCTCTAACCGGGAGCTCTATTTGAGAACCGTCGGCTCCTACATGTCACTCTACCCTCGAGCGAAGTGCTCGTGCCGGTTTCGGAATTTTCCCGCGACCGTTTCCCGTTCCGGACCCCCGGCGGGCCGTTTTCGAGCCTAAGTGTTGGAAATTAGCGTGTTTCGGTCGTAATTCTCTAACCGGGAGCCCTATTTGAGAACCGTCAGTTCCTACAGGTCTGTCTACCCTCGAGCGAAGTGCTCGTGCCGGTTTCGGAATTTTCCCGCGGCCGTTTCCCGTTCCGGACCCCCGGCGGGCCGTTTTCGAGCCTAAGTGTTGGAAATTAGCGTGTTTCGGTCGTAATTCTCTAACCGGGAGCCCTATTTGAGAACCGTCAGTTCCTACAGGTCTGTCTACCCTCGAGCGAAGTGCCGTGCCGGTTTCGGAATTCTCCCGCGCCCGTTTCCCATTCCGGACCCCCGGCGGGCCGTTTTCGAGCCTAAGCGTTGGAAATTAGCGTGTTTCGATCGTAATTCTCTAACCGGGAGCCCTATTTGAGAACCGTCAGTTCCTACAAGTTACTCTACCCTCGAGCGAAGTGCTCGTGCCGGTTTCGGGATTTTCCCGCGCCCGTTTCCCGTTCCGGACCCCCGGCGGGCCGTTTTCGAGCCTAAGTGTTGGAAATTAGCGTGTTTCGGTCGTAATTCTCTAACCGGGAGCTCTATTTGAGAACCGTCGGCTCCTACAAGTCACTCTGCCCTCGAGCGAAGTGCTCATGCCGGTTTCGGAATTTTCCCGCGGCCGTTTCCCGTTCCGGACCCCCGGCGGGCCGTTTTCGAGCCTAAGTGTTGGAAATTAGCGTGTTTCGGTCGTAATTCTCTAACCGGGAGCCCTATTTGAGAACCGTCGGCTCCTACAAGTCACTCTGCCCTCGAGCGAAGTGCTCGTGCCGGTTTCGGAATTTTCCCGCGGCCGTTTCCCGTTCCGGACCCCCGGCGGGCCGTTTTCGAGCCTAAGTGTTGGAAATTAGCGTGTTTCGGTCGTAATTCTCTAACCGGGAGCCCTATTTGAGAACCGTCAGTTCCTACAGGTCTGTCTACCCTCGAGCGAAGTGCCCGTGCCGGTTTCGGAATTCTCCCGCGCCCGTTTCCCATTCCGGACCCCCGGCGGGCCGTTTTCGAGCCTAAGCGTTGGAAACTAGCGTGTTTCGGTCGTAATTCTCTAACCGGGAGCCCTTTTTGAGAACCGTCAGTTCCTACAAGTTACTCTACCCTCGAGCGAAGTGCTCGTGCCGGTTTCGGAATTTTCCCGCGCCCGTTTCCCGTTCCGGACCCCCGGCGGGCCGTTTTCGAGCCTAAGTGTTGGAAATTAGCGTGTTTCGGTCGTAATTCTCTAACCGGGAGCTCTATTTGAGAACCGTCGGCTCCTACAAGTCACTCTGCCCTCGAGCGAAGTGCTCGTGCCGGTTTTGGAATTTTCCCGCGGCCGTTTCCCGTTCCGGACCCCCGGCGGGCCGTTTTCGAGCCGAAGTGTTGGAAATTAGCGTGTTTCGGTCGTAATTCTCTAACCGGGAGCTCTATTTGAGAACCGTCAGTTCCTACAGGTCTGTCTACCCTCGCCCGTTGTGCCCGAGGTATCTTTTTAAAACCCAAATGATGCATATCCAAGCCCCCTATTCTTACATTTTTTGGAGTTCACAAGTGCTCTCAAAACAGATATAACATAAACCCCAAAAGAATTCATGTACTTTATGAATTTTTAACAAAAAAGAAATATAGTGAAAAAAACAATAAAAAATAGCCCCTTATTAGTGGCTTTAATTCACCCATAGCAGCTTCTTTGAATCCATTTAGAATAAGTTTCACATAGCATTTGACGTAAATCAGCTGATGCGCTTTTTGAAGGTAACAGATACACCCAACATAGCATTTTGGGCGCTGCCAATGACTGAAATCTGTCGGCCAACAAGACATGATGAATGAAACAGGTCTGGATGGGGAAATGGTTGCTCAATGAAACAGGTCTGTCAGCTAATAGGCCATGATACTCCTTCAAGTTTCAACCTTTTATTTTATACCAAAAAAGTTTCAATCTTTTCTGAAAAAACTGACATTGGCTAATGAACAAAAAAGCAAACCTGAAATGGGTGAGCTGGTAGTTGCCATCCATGACGTCTCACCATTTCTGCAGTTGAGCACAATACAAAATTGTAAGACATCATGCATGAGAGTATATGATATGGGATTTGGTGTATGGAATTGAAGGGTCGCAGTACATGAATTTGAGAACAGCCCATATGATATATGGCATATGGCTAGTTGGATTTTAAAGCACATCTATTCATGATCACACCTAAATTTGAAACAGAGATAGCAAGCACGTTGTCAATATAGGTTGTAGGTACAGGAATCAAAAGAGTATGTATTCAAATACTAAAAACTATTACAAAAATTCTCAAACCAGGTACATTAGAACAGAGGAACGTAAGCTACTAATTCGCACAATGATTTCAGATGTCATGAAATATCTAGTTCTTTTAAAACCATTTTTACACTTCACACAGAGAACCCAATAGCCATTGTTATGACAAGCTATTCCTATCTTTCAAAGAAACAGGTTCCTGATATGGTACAAACCACATTTCCATCGAAACAGAAATGAGCCCCAGTTGACGCATCTTGCCAACAGAAACTTTTTCAGATTCCATGCTAGTTTCCACTAATCATCTAAACATGAAAGCATTCAATCCAGCTCTGAGCTACGTGCTGTAACATTATTGCAACACCCTTCCTTTCAACCAATCATAGCACAAACCCAATACAGAAAAACCAAGACAAATGGAGAAAACCCAATGAAAGGAACAACAAATCTTAAAACAAAACAAGAAAAATAGAAGACAGAGAACAAATATCCAGAGAGTACTACAAAACTTTCCAACTTTAATGTCTTCCAAAACAAAAACCCAACACCTGCAAAACAATAAAACAAAAACTTCAACAGAAATTCCACATCTTCTTCCTTAACTGAATAAGACCCAACCCAAGAATCAAAAGGTCAGCAATCAAAAGGCCATCATGCCCAATTTATAGTCTTATATACTCTAAATCTCCAATACTATTGTGAATGATGATAAATAGTTAAATACATTATGTTAGTTTGGTCTCAGCTGATATATTAGTGGATACTATACATATTGGCCACTGTTTTTATTTTTTATTTTATCATCTTTGGTCATCATTGTTGTTATCTTTGCTGCCGTCATTGTCATCGCTGCTTTCATTGTATCTGAGGAACGGGCCACATAAGGAAATGACATTAATAAAGGAATCACAAATACAGTCAGGAGGATTTGTTTTACCTATGGGCGTAGATGAGCACCCCCAACACCCAGCGTCGCATCATGATCTCCAATAGCCGTGCTATCACCAGCCGAAGATGTCCCTCTCGTGATATCCAATAAGCCGGTCGGATCCATCCCTGCTGCAGATGCCAACCGTTGAACGAGGGCCTCAAGTGCTCCATACCTCTTGTCCTGCTCAGCCTGCCTCCTAGCATTCTCAGCCTGCATCTCAGCATGCATCCTAGCCTGCTCAGCCTGCAACCTAGCCTGCTCAGCTACTTGCTCCCGCAATGTGATCAGCTCAGACTGTGATGCCCGAGACTGTGTGGAGGATGGAGAGGATCCCGTAAATATGCCATATCCTTTTAAGTATCCAGACCTCTTCCCAAGCACATCAACAACAATCTCCTCCTCACTCATTGGAGTTGTGACGGAGGGCTGCGACTGCTCCTCAATCCTCTGCACCAAGGCATCGTGCCATTTAAATCAATAAGGGGTTTAGAATGCTTATATGGCATTATTTGTCGATTATTATTTTATTTGTTAGCCAACGTACATGTCTTTGCTGAGCCACCTCGTTTACCCACTCTTTGCTCTTTTCTCTGTAGTGGGTGTCGCGGAAGAACTGAGTAATTGGCGGCGCTTGACCGGCATTCTTCGCCATCTGTTATTTGAAACAGCTTTGTATAAGATATTAATCTAGATATTTATTGATAAATTAATAAAGTCATTGCAGTTTCGTCATATGAATATAATTAGTACCACCATAGACATCCTAGATGCAAATGACCTCGAGCCACTAGTATGATTATATGGTAACTTGGCTCGACTCTCTTTAGCCTTTGCAGACTTTGCCTACAAAGAAAAAAAATAATACAATAGCAATCGTTTATAAAAACATTACTAATAGAATTACGATGGAATATAGTAAATTGAGTGTAGATAACATGCAATGGTACCTTCCAAGCTGGTGATTCCCAGCATTGTGAGATCATAACTCGCCAATCATTTGCATCACAACCTGGTGCCGGGTGGTCCTGGGGTTGTGGAACCCCCTGCTCCAACAATCCGAGGTAGTGACTATGCAGCTAATATTTCCAACTTTTATACAAAGTACCACATTGGCGGTCAATGTCCGCCTTGATCTGCATGTCACCCTCGTAGTCCCCGATGTCAAAATATTGCTGCATTAGGGGAGAGCCATATAAAGATTAGTAATAACAAAATATAATCAGATATTGTAATGAGGATCACAACTAGCATAATTTGGATAGATATTTCTTGTTTCAGTTTACCTTAACTGCAGCAATAACACCAAGCTTGATCCCACTATCAAGCTTCTTCCAGCCATGGGACTTTACTGGGGCAACAGCTCTAATGGCTAACCCAAGATGGTTAACCAGTAAAGGGGCATGTTCCCCCTCTGGCCTATGGCTGGATGTCGGGATCTGAACTGGGATGCTATGACCCAGTGCTCTTCTAAGCCTCGATGCATTCTTCCCCCGCGTCACACCCCTTACGCGGGTCGGTTGCAAAGAGGGTGGGCCTGATGCTGTTAAGATGACAACGGCAAATGAGTTAGTGAACACAAATCATTAAATTGAAGTGAATCATTAAAGGGTCATAATATTCTCACCTACGCTGCTACCAGCTGTCTGAGGACTCAGCGGCAGCGGGACGGCTGAGGAGGGGTCGGTAAGGGATGTGTGATACGAGGCTGAGTCGGTAAGGGCGGTATGGTCAATGGCTGGGTCTGTAAGGATCCTGTGGTCGGTATGGCCCCATGTGTGCTGTCTGCACCAGCTGAACTGAGTGTAGCTGCAACAGTCCGAGCACGTTTGACCCTGCTTTCCCGAGGCATTACTGCAACCTGGATTAAAGCAAAGTGACAAGGAACATAAATAATTAATAGCAAAGATCAATATTATTAGTAAAGTGAATGCAACTGACTTTAAATGTAAAAATAAATCATTCTAGCATGAGTGACAACATCAAAAATAATAATTTTAAAATACATGTCATGACGTTCACATAAAGATTACCTCTTCCGATTGAGAAGAAGATGCATCATCTTCTACATCATCATCTGCCGTGGGAATATAGTCCTCATCCTTATCATTGTCAATGACATTCCTTTTTCCCTTCTCGTTTGTCCCATTATTAGTCGAACCAAATATAGCACATGCGGTTCGCTGGATACCTAGAGATGCAAGTTTTTCTGCATTCTGCTTAATTGTTTTTGTTCTCTTTGATAAATAATTGGAAGCTTGCAATTGACGGGACAACTCTCCTGGTTTGACCCATTTTTTCCTTTTGTTTGGCATCTTTTGCAACTATAAATTATATAAACAAGATTAAAATGTGAAATGTAAAAAAGAAATTATCAATATTTGAACATATCACAAGAGAAAATGAAATTGAATACAATGTCATTATATAAGAGAAGATCTTTATTAATTTACTTAATAATTACATGTGTAAAACTTGAAACAAACACTACATGTCATATTCTATATCTTCATCTTCCTCACTATGAACATCACTTTCTTCTTCATCTTCGTACTCCGCCAGTGTTTCATCCTCGTCTTGGCCATCCTTGTCTGCAGACTCATCATTGAGAATGATCTCAGGATCTATATCATCCATAGAGTGTTGGACACTAGTACCATCGACGAGGACTGGGACAACAAATGATGATTCGTCCTGCTGAAATGCATCATTAGGCGCATCACAATCTTCGTTGTCGTCATCCCGCTTAGCGGGTACATCCCACAATCCACGTGGCTTGACCCGTTCTACGACTCTCCAATTTTTTCCTCTGCTTGTGTCATTGACGTAGAAGACTTGCGCTACCTGACCTGGTAGGACAAATGGATCATCCGTACACCAACGACCAGTGATATCAATGCTTGTAACATGGTCTTCAATGTTTATCTTGTGCTTGGTACTAGTGTTGTACCATTCACATTCAAATAGGACCACCTTACCCCCGTGCAGATAGGACAATTCCCATACTTTACAAATGTAGCCATAGTAGTCATGTTTCTCCCTTTCGTATTCCCCTTCAACGACCAAACCACTGCTCTGGCTCCTACGACATCTCTCACGATCTTTAGTGTGGTATCGGACGCCATTGCAATCACACCCCTGATAGAGATTCACTTGGGACATAGGGCCATTTGCTAATGACCACATCTCATCAGACGCTTCCGGTGAACCTAGAGTTCGCAATTGATTCATCTACATAGGCAAATTACGTCAGATGTATTGGATATATGAATATTTAAAAACAAATCCAATAACATGTAACAATTATAATGATCCAAAGTTTATGTCTTACACGTTGTTTAAACCATTTTGCAAATTCTCTTCGTTGTATCTGCCCGATGTCTCCAATTCTTTGTTCCTGAACTAAATTCTTGTGTTCCCTACTCAAGGTTTTTTTTACTATATAAGTAAATATAGATAATGAATAAAGGAGTCAAAAAAGCAATGCATAAATATGGCTAGATTGAAGCACATACTGAAGATATGGCAACACCTCGGGGCAATTATTCAACACAAACCAATGAGCCATGTCACGATCTTTTTGAGAAGGATCATGTGCCCTTGGCATCATTCCGAGGGGACGGGCAGTTTGTGTGAAGACCGACAACCCCGGACCACGTTCGCCACCATCATCATAACGCTCTACTCGATCAGTCTGCCTTAAATACATTGAGCAAAAAGTGAGACACTCTTTGACAATGTAAGCCTCTGCGATCGAACCTTCAGGCCGAGCTCGGTTGCGAACGTACCCTTTTAGGGTCTTCAGAAACCTTTAAACAACCAATGATAAGACCCATGATTTCCAATGCAAGGCAAAAGCAATAATACATAAATAATTAATCAATGGTCACCAGCTATTACCTTTCAATCGGGTACATCCACCGATATTGCACAGGTCCACCTAGCATGGCCTCACGTGGCAAGTGAACCGATAAATGGACCATCACATCAAAGAAAGCAGGAGGAAAGATCCTCTCGAGCTTGCACAATATTAAAACTATCCGCTCCTCCAATTTTTTCAAATCATCTTGTCTCTGTGTTTTCGAGCAGAGGTCTTGGAAAAAGCTGCCTAACTCAAACAATGTTGTACATATGTCCTTATTCAAAAAGCCGCGCATGCCAATAGGAAGGATGCGTTGGATAAGGACATGGCAATCATGGCTCTTCAAACCAGCTAATTTATCATTTTTCGAGGTTACACACCTCGAGAGGTTCGCCGCATAACCGTCTGGGTATTTGATGGACTTCAAGAATTCATAAAATCCATCTCTATGTTTTGGCTGGAGAGTGTAAGAGGCATGCGGCTTCAAGCTTGATCCATCACCTCTCTCCACTAGATGCAACTCAGGTCTGATGCCCATATTTTTCAAATCCTTACGTGCTTTCTCGGTGTCCTTGTTTTTGCCCTTTATATTTAAAATTGTTCCAACCAAAGCTACACATACGTTCTTCTCAATGTGCATAGGATCAAGGTTGTGTCGGAGTTTTTTGCACTTCCAATAAGGCCATTCAAATAGGATGCTTTTCTTTGTCCAATTCAGTTCTCCATAGTCACGCGGTCTTTTGTTATTCTTGCCAAACTTGACCGGCGCTATCTCTTCAAGCTGGTCCAGTACCTTTTGCCCCGGTAGATCCAAAGAGTTCTTTTCATGCTCAGGCTGACCGTTGAAGGCCTTGCTTCTACGCCATTGGTGGTTTAGTTCCAAGTATTTACGATGGCCAATGTAACCAATCTTATCTTTCAACTTCACCCCTAACGAGCTGTCGTTACATGAGGGGCAAGCGTTATAACCCTTTGTGCTCCAACCAGACAAGTTACCATATGCAGGAAAGCCATTTATTGTCCACATCACAGCAGCATGCATTTGAAAGATTTCCTTAGTGGAGGCATCATAAGTAGCTACACCATGATCCCACAACTCCTTCAACTCATCAACCAAGGGCCTCAGATATACATCGATATCATTTCCCGGTGAGTTTGGTCCTGGAATGAGTAATGACATCATCAAGAATGGCTCCTTCATGCACATCCATGGTGGCAAATTATAAGGCACAAGTATGACAGGCCACATGCTATACGAGGTGCTCATGTTACCGAAAGGATTGAATCCATCGGTGGCTAACCCCAGTCTCACATTACGTGTCTCTTGGGCAAACTCTGGAAATCTCATATCAAATTCTTTCCACTCCACTGAATCAGCCGGATGCCGCGCTATCCCATCATCAACCCGCTTATCACTATGCCATCTCATCTCCGTGGCTGTCTTACTTGACATATACAATCTGCGTAACCTCGGTAATAATGGGAAGTAACGGAGCACCTTATGAGGGATCTTCTTTCGCTTGCCATCATTGACCTTGTACCTAGGCTCTTCGCATTCTGGACATTTATCCAATTGAGCATTCTCCTTCCAATATAGCACACAATTGTGTTTGCAAGCATCTATGTTCTTGTATCCCATGCCCAATTCACGCAATAATTTCTTCGCCTCATAAACCGATGCTGGCACCACATGACCTTCAGGTAAAAAGTCCTTAAAAATTTGCAAAACCTTGTCGAATGACTTATTGCTGCACCCACTTTCTACCTTCACATGCAATATCTTGATGATAAACGATAACAAAGTATCCGAAGTTTTGCATCCTGGGTACAGGCCACGCTGAGAAGCCTTCAACAAATTTTCAAAATCATGCACATCATCCCTCTCTTGAGTATCTTCATCCAAATAGGTTCCCCTACGATGGTCCTCTAGCAACTCATCATATTCATCATGATTATCTTCTGTTTCAGCCTCGCTCTCATCCGAATCATCGGGTTGAACTATGGGTTCCCCGTGATATATCCACTGCATGTATGAGACCATCATTCCGTGAATGTGCAAATGCTGTCTCACTGTATCATAGTCCTGCATCAGATGGTTACAGCAATCATTACATGGGCACCTAATCAACACCGCACCCCCCGAATTCGACTTTGCAAAATCAATAAATGAGATCACCCCATCTATGTACTCCGCATCAAATCGGTTCTGATAACGTAATATCCAACTCCTGTCCATATCTGACCAAATCACAAGTAAATAGCAATTAGATATTGAGCTATTATATGCATGTTTTGGGATTGCAAGAATTCTCAAACTTTTCTCTCATGTTTCGTTTCACAAATGCTCAAGTATAACGAGCTTCTTTATGCACCAATTGCGATTGCAATCACTGAAACCTCTTTCATTTACAAATTTGTAGTATTACTGCTTCACTACTCCTTTCTTTTTGTGTTTTTTTCCTCGCAAAATTCAACAGAAATGCTGGCAGAGATGTCAAGGAGAGAGAAGGAAGCGAAAATTATGCCAGACCCCGACATCGATATCTTCATGAAGGTGACCGACTGTTTCTCAGAATCTGAATCATTGATGCGGATATTGGTCCCCTTTTATACTTGAGTTCCATTCAATTCTGTTTAATGTGTGCAATGTCTATAAGTACTAAAAATCACAATGAAAACACCCTCTATGTGAGTATTATGAACAACACCCCATTCTCATTGGAGGTTTATTTTTACATTTATTCTGTATCCACAGGCAGCAGCATTACAAGGGAAAGAGGCCAATGTAGTTACAGATTATATACTGAAGGTACATGGCATGAGAAATGGAGTATCTTTCTAGCTTTCCTTGTTTTTTTTTTTGGGTACAAGGGTAACAAAACATAATCTGTGAGTACATAGGCTAGGGTGATCAATTAAAAATTCACAAGCTATTAATTGAATGTCTTTTTATTGACTGGATTTTGTTGATTATGATTTGGATCAAACGTTGTCTTTTTCACCATGGTAGGAATGGGTTGGTGTCAGTGGCTATTTTTCTCCAGTTGGGTTATTGGGATTAAACTGATTATTGAGTGTGTTTTTTAAGAAGGTTCTGATTCCGAGTCAAGGCCAATGTAGTTTTCCATGGTGAGTGTAATGGATGAAATCATGAAGAATTCAGGGAATTGCAGCCTCAACTAAAGATTACAGATAGTAACCTATGCATGTTGCATACTAGTACTAAGATGATTTAACTTTTATCAATGCATTACTGTTTTTAGTTAAGCAGACAATATAATTAGTGAGAGGCAAAAAATTATCTCAAGTAATCTACACAAATCATAATATGGCGCTGGCTGCATAGAGGGATTCACTTAACACTCATAGTGGATGGATGAGTGGGAGGAACAGTCTGTCAAGCCTGTAGAACATCCAACACATAAAAATCCTTTTGGGAATTTCAACAAACAACTGCCAGTCCTAAGTAATACACATGAAATTATTGACCTTTTCATCAATGCTAGAAAAAAGGAAGAAGAGAGAGAACGGAATAGAAAGAGAGGATAGGGGGAAGGGAGGGGTGTACCTGTGAAGATGAAGATTAACCGGCCGTCCCTGGGCTGCTGCTGCGATCGTCGATTGCCTGTTGCTGCTGTGATCCTTTACCGATGTTGCTGTGATCGTCCCTAACCGGTCTGGAGAGAGTGATAGAGTGAGAGAGTGAGAGAGAGAAAAGAGAGAGCGAGAGACAGAGGGAACAGAGGGAAAGAGAGAGAGACCGAGTGAGAGAGGGAGCAGATCTGAGATACCGACCGAGAGTGAGAGACCGAGAGAGCAAGAGAGAGAGACCGAGTGAGAGAGAGACAATGAGAGAGAGAGTGAAAAGAGAGAGCGAGAGACAGAGGGAATAGAGGGAAAGAGAGAGAGACCGAGTGAGAGAGGGAGCAGATCTGATCAGAGACCGAGAGTGAGAGACAGGGAGAGCAAGATAGAGAGAGACCGAGTGAGAGAGAGACAGTGAGAGAGAGAGAGATGAGTGAAAAGAGAGAGCGAGAGACAGAGGGAACAGAGGGAAAGAGAGAGAGACCGAGTGAGAGAGGGAGCAGATCTGAGAGATCGAGAGTGAGAGACCGAGATTGCAAGAGAGAGAGACCGAGTGAGAGAGAGAGAGAGAGAGAGAAATGGGAGAGAGACCGAGACAGCCTTGATGTCGAGCGAGAAGCCGAGAAACGGGAGAGAGACCGAGTGCAGCGAGAGAGACAGCAGAACAGTGTGAGTAGCAGGGGAAAGAGAGAGAAGAAAAGAGGGAAAAAAAGGGAAAAGAGGACATTTGGCGGGAGAGGGGAAAAAAAAACGTGGTGGCCGAATTTTATGTCTATTTTTTGTTGTAAAATAATTTTTCATTGGTAAAAATTATTTTAGATTTTTTTTTCAAATTAAGTGAAAAAAATATAAAAACCTTTAAATGTCGGTAATAAATTTTCTGACTCTAATTTTTGACGACAAAGATAAATTATAGGTAAAGGACTCAGAATTCTAATTTTCCTAGAAATAGAGTTCAACATTACAGATGTTTTACAAAAAACGCCGCTAATCGTTCATTTTACCAACGTCGTATAATCAGTCGATAATAGTCTCTGATAGTTTTACCGAGATAAATAAAAAATAAAAAAGATTTTCAAACACTTAGGCTCGATAACGTCTAATCGGGGGTCCGAAACGAGCAACCTCCCCTAGTTAAAAATTGAAAATCGACGCGAGCACTTCGATCAGGGACAAGTAAATTGACGGAACTGATGGTTCATAAAAATGGCTCCCGATTAGGGAACTTATAGTCACTAAAAGATTTTCCAGGTGGAGGTGCGGAGGCGAGGGGAGACATGGGAGGAAGAACAAGAGAGGAAGGGAGGGAGACAGAGAGATGGGAACGAGAGAGAGAGAATAGAGAAGAAAGAGAGAGGAGAGGGAAAATGATGCGCGATGTGTGCGAAGGGCACGAAGAGGGAGGGGTTTACTAACGTCATAAAATTTGTTGATAATATAATTCGTCAATAATAGTCTTTGATATTTATTTTCCTTAAAAATGATGTTAATAATAAAAAGAGGGGTTTCGGTGGCGGGAGAGGGAAAAAATTTGGTAAAAACTTACCGACGATTATTTTCGTCTCAAAAAATAGATTTTTCGTCAATAAATTTTTTTTATTTTTTTAATTGAAAACAAGTAAAAATGACTACCAACCTTTGCTGATGTTTTATATTAAACATCGGTGATAAATTTTTCGACTCTAATTTTCATCTCCTTCTCCATTCTTTTCTTTCCATTCTCTTTCTCCTACTCTTTTACTCTTTATCACAACCACCCACTACACTGCCATTACCACCCGGCTTGCATAGCCACTGCACTAACCTTGCACCACCTTCGGAGATAAAATTATAATGGTAGAATTTAAGTTCATCATACGACTTCAACTTCGGAGATAGAAATATAATGGTAGAATTTAAGTTCATCATACGACTTCAAATTCGATGTTTATTTAAAATAAAAGAAGTAGGGCAAATGTACAAGCTTCACAGTCACGTGTGGACCAAAACTCTGTCCTATATTTAACCAAATTCAGATTGAATTGTTTGAGAGTCGGTTTCTTTCCTTTCATATATTTCATTTAGAATTTAAAAACAGATGACATGGGAGGTACACCTAAAAACTGAGGAGATGATGCATCTTCTGGAGTTACCTGCTTATATTTCTTGTAGATTCGCTTGGTTTACTATGTTCTTGGATTCATCATTAATCGACATGGCATTGCACATCTCAGCATGGTACTCATCATAATGAGGCTCCCATTTCTCAAACAAACGGCTATGATACCAAAAGTCAACCATTGGATCATTATAGATTGTGATGTATTGATGAAAACGTACAGACCATTTGATCATCATTTATGGAATTTTGTACGTCCTGTTTTCGCAATCCAAATTTTTAGTCCTCTTCAAAAGGTCATTTATAGTTATAGGTCCCAACCCCAAATGTTGATTCAATATGGATCATGAAATATATTTGAAATAAATATCAATCGTTGGATTAATGCAAGGTTACTACAGTGCATTCACGAGTTGAGACATGCAGTCCGTTTTTTCTATATTTTCGAACAATCTGGATCTCTAATGCAAGATATGGACCATAGACCCCCTTTATATGGCAAGTAACATTTACTGGATCAAATTCCAACGATTGATCCTTCATATCTTGTGAGATATTGACAAAAATGACCAAATGGTTAATGGTTCAATTTTAATTTTTGTAGGCCACTTTTTCCCGATCTAAACCTAAAATCCTCTTTAGGAGGTCAACAATGATTATTTGGTCAAATCTTATCGCTTGATTCATCATGGAATATATAATTATTTTGTTTTTGTCGATAAAATGAATATAAAAATAAATAAAAAATAATAAACAGATTTACCGATGTTTAATTTTCTCGGTAAAAGTAAAAAATAAAAATTTAAAAAGATATTTACCGACGTGTTTATTTTCGTTGGTAACATGATCGTAAAAATAAAAAAAAATTAATAAACATATTTGCCGACGTTTAATTTTGTTGGTAAAGGTAAAAAATAAAATTTTAAAAAGATATTTAACGACATTTTTATTTTCGTTGATACAATTAATATAAAAATTAATAAACAAATTTACCGACGTTTGTATTTTCGTATGTAAAATTAATATAAAAATAAATAAATATTCATAAACATATTTACCGAAGTTTAATTTCGTCGGTAAAATTAAAAAAGAAAATTAAAAGCATATTTACCGACGTTTTATTTCGTCGGTAAAATTTAAAAAATAAACCATTTTTTTTTAATTTAAGAATCGCCTTTGCCGACGTTTTACTAAAAAACGTCGGTAAAGGGTATACTTTTGGCCACGTTTTTTAAAAACGTCGGTAACAGTCTGTACTTTTGCCGACGTTATTAAAAACGTCGGTAAATGGTATACTTTTGGCCGCGTTTTTTAGGAAACGTCGGTAAAAGTCTTTACTTTTGCCGACGTTTTTGAAAAACGTCGGTAAAGGTCTACCCTTTACCGAAGAATTTTAAAAACGTCGGCAAAAGTATACCCTTTACCGACGAATTTTGAAAACGTCGGCAAAAGTGTACCCTTTACCGACGAATTTTAAAAACGTCGGCAAAAGTATACCTTTACCGACGTTTTTAAAAAACGTGGCTAAAAAACGTGGCTAAAAGTGCATCTCCTTGTATTGATGTCGTTTATATTTCATTTTGATGATTCACATTGTGGACAATGTTAGGCTTAAGTTGGGGGTGGGGTATTATCTATTGAGTTGGTTTTTGTAGTTCCTTTTTTTTGTTTAAAAAAAATAAAAATTTTCTTTTTTGTTAGTTTTTAGGGGGATATTTAAAAGAATTTTTATGAAATCAAGATACCTTGAATTTTGGAACTTTTATTTTGAGGGCAAAAAGGAAAAAAAAGGGTTCACTATCTTGTTTTAGGAAAGAGTTTTTGAAAAATTATTGAATTATTGATCTCTTACTTGACACATATTATATAGAAAATTTAAAATGTGAAGCTATGATTTTCGTGCTTGTAATAACTTCAGTACAAATATGATGGAAAACCGACCCTCGGTCATACAGTGTTTTGGTTCAAATGAGTGGATTTATCCACAAATCCGTGACCTAATTCGGGCATATGGAAAGGGCTGCCTATTGTTGGGCATTGTATTAAAATATATATATATATATATATCACTACAATAGTGTTGTTATGCCCTTTGAAAAAACAGTAGTGTGAAAGCCGCCATAGTTGCCTTGTGAGGAAATTGTTCATCTTTACTTGCTATGGAAATGGCTGCCTATTGTTGGGGACCGTATTGAAAAGAAAAGAAGAAAAAAAATACTAATAATAGTATTGATACGACATTTGAAAAAATAATAGTGTGAAAACCGCCATAGTTGCATTGAGAGGAAGACTATTCTTCTTTACGCCCAAGAAAAAAAAAAGTAGACTTGGTTTCACGAAAATTTTTAGTGGATCGTTTGATGCTCTCATGCTTCTATATATACATATTTCTCACCGTGCACGGTCAATTCAGTATGATTTCGAGGATTTCTTACGAAAAGATAAGCTTTGTGAACCAAATTTGAGATATGTTTGTGAGAATTCAGAGAATCAAGAATGTCCGGTGTTTGTAAATATTATTTTGGAAATGACTCTTGCTTTTGTGTGTTTTCTTGAGTTAAAGAAAAGAGAGGGAATTTTGTGGGTATATTCACTACAAACCCTCACAAGATTATAACTCGTCATTTAGAGGGAATTTAGAGGTTTAAAGGCTTGCTGCACATGCTAAGTGCAGTCGTGCTCCCTACGAAAGTGACCTTAGTTTAGTCTTTTTTTTTTCTTTTAGCTTTGCTCGAAGACTAGCAAAGTGTAAACTAGGGGGGGGGGGGGGGTGATGAGAGCCTAATTATGGTACAATGAGGACTTTGTTATACCTTGGGATGATATTATTTGGCATTAATTGTGATAATTTAGTGTTTACAAGTGCCTTATGTGAAAAATAGTGAAATTCTAAACTAATGAGAGGAAGAAGGCACAAACCACACGAACCAGAGCATTTTGGCTCCGAGCGTCCGGACGCCAACCCTTGCGCCCAACATCCCACATACTGTACTTCCTGGCGTCCAGACGCCAGACATGGGCTGAGTCCGTTTCTCTCCGCGTTTTGAAGAGGAATTGAAGAAAAAACTATAAAAGAGAGCTCATAACTTGTTTTTAGAGCATCGAAGACTTGAGAGAAGAATTGGAGGCTAGCTTTGGAGGATTGGAAAGAGCGTCAATAGAGATTTCGTCAACGATTCTTTCATGAGCAACTAACTCTCCACCTTAGGATTGTGATGAAGCCTTAATCTTATACTTTTGGTGATGTATAGGTTCTAGGGTTTTACTTTGAATGCTTTAATTATATGACATGAATGTTATCCATGTATTGGATTTATTTGTTAATGCAATATCTAGCTTGATATTGTATTCTTGTAGTTTTGAATACCAGTCATATAATGGTGCTTGAATGAATGTGTTGTTAGATCTAAGATAATCTATGCCATAGAGATAGGTTATACCCAGATCTCCAGATCTAAATCCGCATGATTTATTTGTTAACTCTGTGGAGGTTTGTAACTAAAATGAGTCTTTAAATCATTGATAGTGTATGAGGATAGAGTGGATTCGTACCATAAAATCTTTTCTTCAATTAAACCAAACTTTAATTTCAATTTGCCAATTTAGGAGTTATAAGCCCCAAATCAATACTTCGTTCTCTAGTAGGATTAATTTAGGAATTTGAAAAATAACGCAACTTAGGCTTTTTATCCCAATGGATACAATACCCGACTAACATCACTATTCTCAAGAGTAGAGATAGTAGCTAGATATAATTTATATTTGTAAATCCTATTTTGGAAAGATCAGGCACTAAACACCCTAGGGACAACGAGATGTGTCTTTCTTAGAGAAAGGTCAAAACAAAAAAAGGAAGAAAACTAGGATATTAAAATAAAGATTTTACCAAAAATTCCCCTTGAATTTAATATAGACAAAAATGGATTCAAAAGATATGTATCAACTACAGTTGTCCTACATCCCTTTTTTGTTTTTATGAAAAGCGAATATCCCCACTTGCGCACATACAGATATGATCTCTATTCTTCTTCTTCTCAGTTATATAGTGATATTGCCGCCCATGCCAGATTCTAAAAAAACATTCTTTATTTTTTTTTGAATGGTTGTCACCCGATGATGGAGATTGAATGGTGATGATGGGTGGAGTCAAAGATCATACTGAAAGGAAGATATGAGAGATGAGTCTCGGTTGCACGTATGAAGCTGATTTAGGTGGTTTGAGTTGGGTTGGTGGGGAAGGGGGATGCAAAAGGGATAAGATGAGATGATGATGGCGGTAGAGGTGGTTTGAAGATGGGCCGGCGGTGTTTGTGCACAAGAAGACGCTGCTGAGGAGTGGATTGGAGAGGCCAAAAATGGTAGGATGGGTTCAAAAAAGAGAGATGCGAGTTATGTAGATGATTTTGAAACTCCATTGGTTTGGTTGTAAGCTTGTTTAGGTTGGCACCAGGGCCGGCTCTGAGGTTTGGGTGGCCCTAAGCGAGCTCCTAAAAATGGGCCCTGTCTTAGGAAAAAAAAACACGCGCAATTTTTTTCTGTAGAAGGAACATAAAACTTAACCCCACTAGCAAGATAAAATAAAACATAACTAGTGCCAAAATAATTACAAAAGTAAAGAATCATCTAAAATTTACTCGTCTAACTGTTTTCACTGCAAAATCAGTAATTACATTTGTATAATCTATCTTCTCTACCAACTCTTTTTCAATAGATAACATAACCAGTCCATTAAGTCTTTCTTGCTACATGGTTGACCGAAGGTAAGACTTGATCATTTTCAACTTAGAAAAACTTCTCTCTGCATAGGCAACTGTTACTGGTATAGTCAACAAAATTCTGTAAGCAAAACCCAGGCATTTGGAAAGCAACTAGCCCTTGAGTTCAAATGAGTTAGCACATCAACTGCCTTCTTTATGTCCTCTGGTAAAACTTCTCTCAAGATTTGCAATTCTAAAAGTAACTCTGTCCCATCAATATCAGAGATGCCATCATGTTTCAGAAACTCTGCAAGGTTGCCACAAGAAGTTATTAAGCTATTCCTATCTGCAGACTTTAACTCCTCCAAATTAAACAAAAACCCGAAAGTTTTCTCATATACTTGAAATTGTTCAAACCTATTCTTAAGTGAAGAAAGAGCTTGGTCTATAATGAAAATAAAGTAATTGACTCTGAAGGAATCTTTAGCTGATTGTGGAACCTCTTCATCGGCATTCTTATCAAATTGTCTCTTTCTACATATAATACACTTTTCACGAAAAACAGGTTCAACTTTCATAGTACTTGCAACTTCTTTAGCTTCTATCATTGCTTCTTCAAATCCAATTTCTCTATACTTTTCAAAGAAAGAAATGAGCCTTTTCAACTCACTAATAGCAACGTCCATCTGCATATCTTCTGCTTGGATCAGTTTGCTAACAGCGTTAACACCACTCAGTATAGTGTGCCAAACAATCATGCCGACCAAGAACTCAAAATTCTCAATTTCATGTATGGCTAGGGACTCGGCTTCACTCTTTGTCTTCGGATCATCACTACTATCAGCCAAGTGAATTAAAGCATCTCTTATCTCTCAAGCTTGACTTCTAATAGCCTTAACACTATCCACCCGACTTTCCCAACGTGTTGGCGACAATGTCTTTAGAGTAAGAATCGGAGCCTTTTTTACATGGTCTTTGAAAACTTGCCAACGCTTTGTAGAAGAAGAAAACAATGTATAGACACGTTACACCACACCAAAAAAAGATACTGCTTTCGTACAAGAATTGGCCATATCACATAATGCAAGATTAAGGCTATGGCAATAGCATGGAGTATAGAAAGCTCTAGGATTTATTTCGAGTAATCTTTTCTGTACACCTTTGTGTTTGCCTCTCATATTAGATCCGTTGTCATAGCCTTGTCCTCTCACATCACCAATATCTAGTTAAAGAGTACTCAATACAGCTTTCAATACATTAAAGAGTCCCAAGCCCGATGTGTCGTCCACCTTCATAAATTCTAGAAAGAACTCTTCTATCTTGATTGGATTCGTCGAAACATTTACACATCTTATTACAAGTGACGTCTATTCTTCATGGCTCACATCTGGAGTGCAATCAAGAATAACTGAAAAGTACTTTGCCTCTCGAATTTTCAGAAGAATCACATTTTTAACCTCGGCAGCTAACATTTGAATTAGTTCATTCTGAATGTTATGACCAAGTTAATGGTAATGAACTTCAGAAGCCTTAATACGCCGCACATGCTCTTGCAATATTGGATCAAACTCCGCAATCATTTCAATAATACTAAAAAAGATACTATTATTTTTTTCATAAATCTTCTCATTGTCCCCACGAAATGCCAAATTATTTTTAGATAGAGTTTTCACGACAGCAAGTATCCTTAGTAAAAGTTGTCTCCAATGTTTTTTATCTTTAATGATTTGGTCTTGAACACTCTTATCAATTGTTTCATTCTTTTTCAACCTGTTTTTCAAATCAGACCAATTATTCAAGATTCTTTTGTGGCCATCACTTTTCTCATGATCTTTAAGCTTCTGACTAATATTGTGCCATGTAGAGCATCCTTCACTATCTAGTTGAGAAGTCTTTCCACTTTGCTTGAACAACTTGCAATAAAAGCAAAACACCCTATCCAACGAATATGAATGGACAAGCCACTCCCCTATCTTGCTTCAAACCGCTACCCATATGTCGAACGTAATGCATAGTAGAAAAACGTCTGCCTTCACCATTTCAAGGAAAATCAATATCATTATGTCTTATTGGACCTTTCTCAACCAATAAATCTCTGCATTTCTGATCAACATTATTCCAATTCCCTGGATCAAATAAGTTTATCGGTCCATATTCTCTATTCTCATTCATAGCTTGATGGGTTTCTTCGCTCGAGCAATCATCACATTCAAACTCATTTTCAGCATCAACTTCCTCTTTAATTTCAGCATCAATCCTCTCTTCATGTTCAACATTCACAATTATTTCAGTTTCATCATTTAATCCCTCTTCACGTTCAATATTTATTATACCGTCAAGTTCTCCAGGCACAATATCTTCACCTTCTTTACTGACCAAACTTTCATTAGAACTCTCTCCTTGTCTATTGCTAGGAAAAAACTTTCGAATTCTACCAGCCTGTGATTTAGTGAGTTGTTCTAGTCTTTTCTTCTTCTTTCTCTTATCACAACCGGAGAGATATTTTCTAGCATTCTTCATGATAATAACCAATCAAATAACAATGTTCTGAATAAAAAAGATTACATGTTATTACTCACTCAATAATTAATTCTCCAACAAATTCAACAACACAGTATTAATTTGATGGACTTTCCAACTCATGGGTCATTAAAATGAGTACGTACACAAATCAGTGAAATCACACAATCTGTTTTTTTTTTGTATTATTAAACAATTAAACAAACTAATAAAACAAGCCCAGCTCAACACATCATTTGATAATAATTAATAATAATAAAAAAAGCAAAGGCAAACAATTAAAAAAATATAGTTCAAAAGCATACTACTAATGAGAAAAACAGAGTAAAAGACAAACCCAAACAAGTAAACAACAGTGCACTGTGCACACATTCTAATAATAAAAAAAAAGGGGAAAGCAAGCATGGAATAGGACTTTGATTGTTTGACATGTGACATGTCTCGTGTCTCGTGCAAGAAGGAGAATAAGAGAGCTTCTTACCTCAGTTACCTGGCACTGTTGCCTGTTGGCTATAGGCTACTTGGCTGTTTCGTTGGAGACTTGGAGAATGGAGATGACTAACGAGCAATGGAGGCAGAGGCTGGAGCAATTGACTGTATCAGAGGTAAGTTAGTACTCCTTCAGTCCTTCTTCTCTCTTCTCTTTTTCAGTGCTCTCTTTCTATTTTTTTTCCTGTGGGGTGGGGACCGTGGGGGCTTCAACAGAGGGATTGTGGGAGTGAGATGGGAGAGGACGAGATGGGATTTTGGGGCTCGGTGGTGCAGGGAGATGGGAGAGGACGAGAGGTGTTGTCTATTTGGTGATTGTGGATGATGGGGATTTGGGTTTTGAAGGGTCTCGGTGGCTGGAGAATTTAGGGATTTGAGGTTTGGTAAAAACCTATTAGGTTTTCTGAAAAATGGGTTTTGTTGGTGTAGTTGGGATTTTGGTGTTGGATATTGGGAGTACTTATAGGCTTCCCTGGTCCACAAGGAGATGGATGAAGGCCCATTTCAATTTGGTCTTTTTTTTTTCATTTTGTGCAAATAATTAGGGGGGGCGCCTAAGGTGACTACCACTCAAAGCCGGCTCTGGTTGGCACGAGAAAGAGGTATAAGGAAAATGATGGGTTCAAATGACTTTATGTGGGAATGAGGTATTTTCAGTGACAAGCTACCACTTGTATCCATGTATAAGACCATTGAGGTAACGAAGGAAAATATGGTGTTGGTAAGGGGTTAATTGGTAGAGGTGGAGGAGGAAGAAAAAAAATAAAAATGAAGGGGGATATAATTGCCGCTCGTATATGCGATAAGCTGGATATCGCCCATTGGCAAAGTAGTAGAAAAAATAAACCAAAAGACCCTGAGACTAATATTGCGGATACATACTTTATCCGGAAAACTCTCTATTAAAATGTATAGTTTAACGTAAGAGATACTCGTGATTGGCGCAACCCTACGAATAATGCACTTTCATCATGCATGTATTAAGATAGATGATGCATTAACCTTATCTCTAGGTTCATTAGTCCGGAAAAAAACCACAAGGTAAAGATGAACACACGACATAGAGGAAAAACTGCCTACTTTATTGATTTCATTATTCATAAGGCAAGGACCAATTACTTTCCATGCCTTTCCTTGCCATTCCACATTTACATGCACCCCATACGAGCTCTATTCTACTACTCATGTTGACACACTCGATCATTTATTCATATTATTTTAGATGCACATCCTCTCTTTCATACATATATGAAACTAAGATTAGAACCCGGCAAAATCCAAAATAGACTGGAAGGCGCGACCGCTTCCTTCACTCTCCCTCTCCTGGCTTCCTTTCGGCCCCTCAACTATGCCAGCATCACGTTGCGCATTCAAGACCTCTCTCACCTCTGTTTCGGGTGCCTTGAAGAACATCTCCCTCTCCGCCTTGTTCATCTTATTATAGATGTTGTCTCGCCCTACACACGGCCGCCATAACAACAACAACAACCAATCAAACTTACCACCAAAACAAACACAGATCGAGATTTTCATGTTTGTATTGATAGTAACATACCTGCCAGCTGGTGTTCATGGTTTTGTTCGGCATTGATCCCGAAGCAGAGGACGCGCAGGTCCTGACCGCGGTCAGCAACGATTGCGGAGGGATGACCTGGCGGAAGGACCAATCCGTTGCCATCTGACAGCTGCGCGCTGAGTCTCTGATAAGAGACGGACTCTTCCTGCGACTCTCTTCCTTCTCCACTGCGACCAGAGCCGTAAGGGGACACAAGCTCCCAATAGCCCTTACCATCAACGACCAATGCCACTTTAAATGCCTTCGAGTTGTAATAAGGTTCTAGCATCGACCCCTGCGATGTTCATTCAATTTTGTGAGTAGAAATGTATAAATTTAAGGATGAAATTACGTCAGTTTAAGAAAAGATTTAAGAGAAAGGGGAAAAAGAAATGGAAGTCAAAGGAGAAGCCAAGCAGTAATATTGAGGAGCTTACGCCGCGAATGATTGCATAGGAAACAGAGATGTTTTGGGCTTGCAGTGCCGGATAGTCGTTAGAGTCAACCTCGTATATCTGTCCGTGCTGGTTAGAGTAGGTAGGGTGCTTTTCGAATAGGTTGAAGGGTCCTCTCCATCTTCCTCCATGAGTACGTTCCCCCTCCGAAGACGACGATGCTTGTTGGACTATCTGCCTTATTTTCTCCTGTGGAACACTTACGAAGGCCCCCTCTTGGTTCTCCCCAAACACCTTCCTCACCTTCTCATATGCTGTCTGGAGATGGAACACACAGCAGATTGTGGTTGAGAGAGAGAGAGAGGGAGTCCTTTAATAGACTAAGAAAATTAAATGGGCCTTGTCCAAAATGCAAAATATGAGAAGGTGACTTCTTACATTGAATGCAGCTTCTAGGATATTCTTGCTAAAGCTCATATAGTAAGATTCGGGGTTGCGACCTCCGATGCCAAAGAATGGCTACAATAACCCAACAGAAAATTAACATTTAAATTCAAGAAATAATGTTAAAAATGCAGGGTAAATTTAATGAACCATAAGATCTATGCTGGTAAACTTTACCTGGACTTCTCCCGGAACCGATATTGTTTCCAAGAGTCTTGCAATGAAGAGCTTCTCCTTGTTGTCTCTGTTGATTATGTAGAGTGTCGTTCCAGCTTCTACCCTCATGATATCTCCTTTGCGTAGATTGTAGGACTCCCTGTTTTCTTTGCGCAAGAGAGTGATGGTTGCGCTTCCTACAACCAGCCCCCCAACAATTACAACATGATTCAGTAACGACATTAACAAAACAAATCTCTTTATTTGGAAAAAGGGAAGAATGGAGTAAAATAATTATGATCAAATAAAATAATAATAATAAAATTAGTCAAATCTAAAAGACAGAAAAGATAATAATAATAATTACTTAAAAAAAAAACTTATATTTTTGTTCTCTAGTAATTTTACTTTTGAACCCTCCTTTTATAATCTCTTTACCATCTATACTTCACTCAACTCCTTGGTGAAGTAAAGAAACATGCTCTAGGGCTAGAAACAGAGAGAAAATAAATTAAATACCAGCAACAACGAAGAGAATTTCATCAGTATCATAGTGGGTTGGCACAAGGGCGGCATTAGGATTAGCCTCTAAGACAGCAAGTCGGTAATTCTCGATCCCTCGTAGCAAATGAGACCGCTTTGTAAACCTGTCAAGAATCCTAAGGTTCCCTTCTTGAGTCTTCAATGGAGTCCTGAAGCTTTTTTCGTCGAAGAAGAATGGATTATTACTCGATTTCTCGCTTTCTGGGTAATCGTCTCCCTCTCCATATTTCTCTCGGCACCTAAGCATGCAACGCTCTCTATCTTGTGGTCGCTGTTGCTGTCTGCACTGAGACACGCATCGCTCCCAGTCGTTGTTGCTGGAAAGAGCCAAGGAAGCAGAGAGAAGGAAGAGGAGGAGAGGAAGCAGAGTAGCTAATTTCGCCATTGTCCAAAGGCTAGAAAGAGAGGCTTAGCTATGGATGGAAGAATTGATGACTTAGAGTCCTGCAATTTATAGAGAGAGAAGGAGCAAACAAACGAAGATGGGGAAAAACAAATGCGTGAAAATGTGGCGAAGCGAGTTTGCATGCACGGCGACGTGTGCGCAAGATCGGTCTGTGGACCGCGGGCGTCGTGGCTTTCGCATGCTGTATGGACAGATCGATCGATCGACTTAGGAGACGCGACAAAAGAAAGAAAAGTGACTCACGACGAAATTGACGAGTTCGAGCCTTCGCGAATATCTAATAAGTCCAAGACTCAGTCGACTCAGAGTCTCAGACTGAATGAGAAATTGCTGATACGATGGCGCATTCACGTCACGAGGGTACTCTTTTTTGTCGCTTCATGGAGGAAAATGATGGAATCTATTTCGCCGGATTTGCATGCATAAGGCCACATGTTTCGCTGGATCAGATTGTTGATATCCATTGCTATTGCTTTTAAGTCAGACTTTGTAAATCATAATATTTAATTTTGTAATATATATATATATATACACGTAGAAATAAATTTATTTAAGTTTTTATGAACCTCTCACATATGTTGAAATAATTGAGATGTATATTATAATTTTTCCTGAGATTATTCTGATTCATGACACAAAAGCCTGCGCATCAAAAGTTTCTGACCATTTGCATCCATTTTGGGCAATGCTAAAAGGTTGCTCCATGGCCTCTAGATGCTACACCTGCCACAGCAATAGTGAATAAGACCTTCATCTCTTCTTCACTTGTTCCTTAGCCCAACAGCACTGGTTATGGCTCCTTAGTCTAGCAGGCAACCCCCCTTGGCCCTCCTCTCTCTGCCACTTCAGTCTGGACAATTTTAGCTAAGGGTGTTGATGGTCCTGGAAGAATTACTGCAGCTGCATTCTTCTTCCAAGCTATCAATACTCTCTAGTTCCTTCGGAATGATGCCAAACACCGTAGCATAAGTGTTGGGGATGTGCAACCAAAGTCCCACATCGGCTAGAATTGGGAAAGATCATGGGCATATAAGTTGGACTAAGTACTCCATTGGTATGAGGCCTTTTGGGTAGAACCCAAGAACAAATCCATGAGGGCTTAGGCCCAAAGTGGACAATATCATATCAATGTGGAGTTTGTGGTGGTCCACTGTCACAACAAGTGGTATCAGAGCCCAGGCCCAGACTTAGCCCGGAGAATCCTTAGATTGCCAAACAAAAGGTGGTGGGCCCAGTGATGCGCAGGAAAAGCGCAGTACTCACGATTGGTGGATCCGTGGTGAAGCTCTCGAGTTGGCTCTTCTCAATAGAGTGGACGGATGGATGATCGTTTGAGGGGAGGCCCGGTAAAAATATCCAAAGAGATATGGTCCTTTGTTTGAGGGGAGGATTGTTGGGGATGTACAACCAAAGTCCCACATCGGCTAGAATTGGGAAAGATCATGGGCATATAAGTTGGACTAAGTACTCCATTGATATGAGGCCTTTTGGGTAGAACCCAAGAACAAATCCATGAGGGCTTAGGCCCAAAGTGGACAATATCATATCAATGTGGAGTTTGTGGTGGTCCACTGTACTAACAAGTGGTATCAGAGCCCAGGCCCAGACTTAGCCCGGAGAATCCTCAGATTGCCAAACAAAAGGTGGTGGGCCCAGTGATGCGCAGGAAAAGCGCAGTACTCACGATTGGTGGATCCGTGGTGAAGCTCTCGAGTTGGCTTTTCTCGATAGAGTGGACGGATGGATGATCGTTTGAGGGGAGGCCTGGTAAAAATATCCAAAGAGATATGGTCCTTTGTTTGAGGGGAGGATTGTTGGGGATGTACAACCAAAGTCCCACATCGGCTAGAATTGGGAAAGATCATGGGCATATAAGTTGGACTAAGTACTCCATTGATATGAGGCCTTTTGGGTAGAACCGATGTGGGACTTTGGTTGTACATCCCCAACAATCACTTGTTAGGACAGTGGACCACTACAAAACTCCACATTGATATGATATTGTCCACTTTGGGCCTAAGCCCTCATGGATTTGTTCTTGGGTTCTACCCAAAAGGCCTCATATCAATGGAGTACAAAGGCCTCATATCAATGGAGTACTTAACTCGGCTCAGATGGTTTTCCTTGACAGGTGCAGTGGTATGTTCAGCTCCTCTATAGATAAGGCTATTCCCCCTCATCCAATCTTGAGAGCCTTTGGATTGGGTGTCTAACGTCTGCTATTCTCTCCCTCTGTGGCGGCCGCCTTGCTTCCTTGTTTGGTTACGTTCAGCAGTGGGGTGCCAGTTTTGACTTCGCTGGCAGCTAAGTTTGCTCCCTGTTTCTGATGATTTCTTGTGCTGCTCTTTCTAGCTTCTTGCTTCAGATTTTGGAGCAAGGAAGGTGGAAGGGATTTCAGCTGGGGCTTCCTTGGTTGGATGGCTTGCTTGGATCTTTGAGCTTCTGTGTTTGGCTTTCTTTAGCATCAGGTTCGCTTTGCAGTGGTCTGAGCTGGATTAGTGGTTGTTGGTTTGCAGGTCAAAAGTTGGTTGGATATGGGCCAAGTTTGCTGCTGAGAGGTGCCCTGTTTTTGCCCCTGGTTTGGTTTCAATTGGGGCCTCCTTGGTGTGGCGGCTTGCTTGTCTCAGGTAAGGTCAAAGCATCCATTAGCCTTGGTTGAGAAGAGCCCTGTTTTGCCTTTCTTGGTGCCCTTTTGGTTCAGTTGGTAGGTGCTTCTTCAGGCTGTTTTCTGTGCTTTTTGGGGTGAAGTATCAGCTGGATTGAAGCTGCAGCAGCTCTTAAAGGCTTTGTAGCTGTAGCAGGTTTTTGCTCCTAGTTCCTTGGGCTGGTAACCTTTGCTTGGTCTCTGAGTGGTTCTTGTCCAGGGCCTGCTCCGTCTGAGTGCTTTGTTTTTGGCTACCTATTCTTTTGTGTAGGGGAGTCCTTCTCCTTTTTGCTCTTTTATCTTTTGGTGTATTTTTTCTTGTTCTGTTCTTAGGATTTCAGCCCTTTTTCTCTCAATACAATCTTACCAATTAGCACAAAAAAAAAAAAAAAAAAAAAAAAATTGCATCCATTTTGGAATCAATTTACATTTGAGAAACTACGTAATTTTTCTTGGTTAAAACTTATAGTGATTGGTACGACTTCATCATTTATTTATATATGTGAATAATTATTTTTATTGGTTATATTGATAGCTGCCACATTGGTGTTAAGTGATGTCTTTTAATGGGGGTGCATGGGCTATGTTTGGACCCGGAGGCACTCCAAGTCTCCATCCAAGTCAATTCCCCAACACCACCCTATCTGTCAATAACTCTCTTGTTTAGAATCTCTCTATTTAACTTTGAACAGCTAATTGCTTAATGCAATCATGTGGTCCCACGAGCCCACTAGTTGTTTCCTTGTTTTGCTAAGAGGTACCTCTTATGGATTACTTGAGACCTAAAGCTTTAAGCCCCTTGTGGGACACGCTTGGGTTCATGATAATAATGGGAGGATAGCGTGATGGAAATATGTGGTTACGGGTATGATTTTAAGCAAAACTCATGTTAACCATAGATTTAGGAGCCTTAAAGGTTAATTGGTTTTTTAGTTCTATTATTATTAGATTATATATAGATTTACGTTTTTTCACAAATTAAAGTAAATATCAATTAGATGAAACCAGCTCATTAATTGGTTTTGCTTTTTTTCTTTAACTGCTTTTACCGGTTTTTATTGGACCCGATATGTGTTTTACTTTTAAATATGGGCTGATATATACCTAATGTTTCTTAAGAAACTGATACAAAATATGGGCATGTACCAATCGTTTGAGTAAGATGACAGTTTGGGTCAACACTCCATATGTTCCCAAAAGGCTGCTGGTGCTGGGCAAGAGTACACTTTTGCTCCTCTATGTGGATGATATCATAGTAACTAGCCATAACCCATCGCTTTTGTCCAGTTTAATTGCTAAACTCAGCTCGGAATTCCCCATGAAAGATCTTGGCCATTTGCATTATTTCTTAGGCAGGTTCTTTCGTGCAAGTTCGGGGGTTCTTCCCAACTTTTCTTTTTTCCACCTTATGTTAAGCGGTGTCCAGGTGATATCCCTCCGTTTACTTTACTTTCATGTCTTTTATATTTCATTTTGACGATTCACATTGTGGACAATGTTAGGCTTAAGTTGGGGGGTGGGGTATTATCTATTGAGTTGGTCTTTGTAGTTCCTTTTTTTTTTGTTTAAAAAAATTAAAATTTTTATTTTTGTTAGTTTTTAGGGGGATATTTAAAAGGATTTTTATGAAATGAAGATACCTTGAATTTTGAAACTTTTATTCTGAGGGCAAAAATAAAAAAAAGGTTTACTATCTTATTTTAGGAAAGAGTTTTTGAAAAATTATTGAATTATTGATCTCTTACTTGACACATATTATATAGAAAATTTAAAATGTGAAGCTATGATTTCCGTGCTTGTAATAACTTCAGTACAAATATGATGGAAAACTGACCCTCGGTCATACAGTGTCTTGGTTCAACTGAGTGGATTTATCCACAAATCTGTGACCTAATTCGGGCATATGGAAAGGGCTGCCTATTGTTGGGCATCGTATTAAAATATATATATATATATATCACTGCAATAGTGTTGTTACGCCCTTTGAAAAAACAGTAGTGTGAAAGCCGCCATAGTTGCCTTGAGAGGAAACTGTTCATCATTACTTGCTATGAAAATGGCTGCCTATTGTTGGGGACCGTATTGAAAAAAAGAAAAGAAAAATATACTAACAATAGTATTGATACGACATTTGAAAAAATAATAGTGTGAAAACCGCCATAGTTGCCTTGAGAGGAACTTCTTTACTGAGGTTAGGTGGCCCAAGAAAAAAAAAAGTAGACTTGGTTTCACGAAAATTTTTACTGGATCGTTTGATGCTCTCATGCTTCTATATATACACATTTCTCACCGTGCACGATCAATTCATCATGATTTCCAAGATTTCTGACCAAAAGATTAGCTTTGTGAACCAGATTTGAGATATGTCTGTGAGAATTCCGAGAATCAAGAATGTCCGGTGTTTGTAAATATTACTTTGGAAAGACTCTCTTGCTTTTGTGTGTTTTCTTGAGTTAAAAAAAAAGAGGAAATTTTGTGGGTAAATTCACTACAAACCCTCACAAGACTATAACTCGTCCTTTAGGGGGAACTTAGAGGTTTAAAGGCTTACTGCACATGTTAAGTGCAACCGTGCTCCCCATGGAAGTGGCCTTAGTTTAGTCTTTCTTTTTGCATTAGCTTTGGTCGAGGACTAGCAAAGTGTAAACTAGGGGGTGTGATGAGAGCCTAAAGGGTACAATGAGGACTTTGTTATACCTTGGGATGATATTATTTGGCATTAATTGTGATAATTTAGTGTTTACAGGTGCCTTATGTGGAAAATAGTGAAATTCTAAACTAATGCGAGGAAGAAGGCACGAACCACACGAACCGGAGCATTTTGGCATCGGGCGTCCGGACGCCAACCCTTGCGCCCAACATCCCACATACTGCTTCCTGGCGTCCGGACTCCAGACATGGGCTGAGTCCGTTTCTCTCCGCGTTTTGAAGAGGAATTGAAGAAGAAAAAAACTATAAAAGAGAGCCCATAACTTTTTTTTAGAGCATTGAAGACTTGAGAGGAGCATTGGAGACTAATTTTGGAGGATTGGAAAGAGCGTCAATGGAGATTTCGTCAACGATTCTTCACCCAGCTCATGAGTAACTAACTTTCCACCTTAGGGTTGCGATGAAGCCTTAATTTTATACTTTTGGTGATGTATATGTTCTAGGGTTTTACCTTGAATGCTTTAATTATATGACATGAATGTTATCCATGTATTGGATTTATTTGTTAATGCAATTTCTAGTTTGGTATTTTATTCTTGTAGTTTTGAATACCAGTCATATAATGGTACTTGAATGAATGTGGTGTTAGATCTAAGATAATCTATGCCATAGAGATAGG
The DNA here is from genome assembly GCA_012931725.1 of Litsea cubeba. NCBI lineage: Eukaryota > Viridiplantae > Streptophyta > Magnoliopsida > Laurales > Lauraceae > Litsea > Litsea cubeba. The sequence continues at coordinate 73,698,995 of CM022945.1, forward strand.
TTATGCCCAGATCTAAATCCACATGATTTATTTGTTAACTCTGTGGAGGTTTTTAACTAAAACGAGTCTTTAAAGCATTGATAGTGAAACCCTAGGTCTATATTTACCATTGTATGAGGGTAGAGTGGATTCGTACCAAAAGATCTTTTCTTCAATTAAACCAAACTTTAATTTCAATTTGCCAATTTAGGAGTCATAAACCCCAAATCAATACTTCGTTCTTTAGTAGGATTAATTTAGGAATTTGGAAAACAATGCAACTTAGTCTTTTTGTCCTAGTGGATACGACACCCAGCTAACATCACTACTCTCACGAGTAGAGATAGTAGCTAGATATTATACACGCAGAAATTATCATGAATAGTTCGGTGGGTTTGTAGAACCCACTAAGCTCATTAGATGCAGGGAGATATTTGGATTAAACATAAACAAAGACTGACATTTAATAAAGTTTTCATGAATCCTTAAATCGGCAAACCCACAAACTATTCCACACTAATATTTTTGAATGTGTAAAAATATTTGTTTGCATGCATGGATTTTTAAGGATGAAATGGCTTGTATCAGTTCACAAGACTTATTCTTTTGTTGACTTAATGAGTCAATTAGCTAACTTTCTTGTGCTATAAAGAGTTTATAAACAGTCTATAAACACTCTCAAAGATCAGGTATGGCTGAAACCAACTTGTTTTAAACAAAAGAGTGCCAAACAAGACCCATGCTATAAGAAACTAAGTGTGCTATGCACACTATTTTCTTGCATTGGATGGTGACAACCACTACCTGAATAACTTATGATTTACTATAGCTACAAACACAAACATCAACAAAAAGACTTGAGATGACTATTCACTGATAAAGAAATCGATTCATTCTTCTTCTTGTTCTTTTTTTTTTGTATTAATGAAAGGAAATTTATAATGCCACATTATCTACAAGCAGTAAGTTTCAGAGAGAAAGCAAAAAAAAAGTAGACTCAAAAGAAATATCCTAGACATGCAATCCCATTTTCTCACTTTACATGAAACACAAAAAGACAGTAAAAAAAATATAGGGATATGACTCAAAACTAGGAAATCATGCTCCATCCCTTGATGGAGGCATGATCCTAGTCCATAACCTGCTTCAAATCTTCTCTTCAAGAATGACCTCTTCCCTTGATAATTCCGGCATCGTGTCGTTGGCATGGCAGCGTAATTCTCTCTTTTTTGTATGAAATTCTGCAGAGTTTTTGGTGTTGTTTTTCTCCTCCTCCTTCATTTCTTGTACCAGGTGGTGGCCTTTTATAGGCTTCTTGGAGCCATCTCCAAGGCAGTTGCTGCCTCTATGTTCTCCACTTTCCTGCCCATTTCAAAGAATGGGCTGAGATACTACACGTTCTCCACTTTCCTGCCCATTTCAAAGAATGGGCTGAAATATACAAGTTCTCCACCTGTCATGTGGTGAGTGAATGACCATTTGAATGAGTAAAACTTCCCCACTCCACGTCCTTTTAACTGTGCATTTGCAAAAAGGCATGGCCCCCCTCATATCATTGATGACATGTAAATTAATGATTGTGCCATCACATGATTGATGGTCATATATTCATATTGGCCCATATGTAATGGCCCACCCATAATCTTAGGGCAAAGGACCTAAACCCAATATTACATGGTCACAAAAATTGGTCTGGACCTAAATTAATTGGTCTCAACTTATTGCCACATGAATTTAAGAGAGTTTGATGGGTCATGGGAAATTAATTGGATATATAGAGATCCATTACTAGCCATTGGATATAACAGGTGCCCAATTACTAACTTGGGAGTGAGCCCAATGGCTAAATGGATTGAAACATGTCAACACATAAGTGAGCCCAATACATAGCTGGGTTTAGGCCCATCTAAACAGGCCCCGCAACAATGGGTCTTATATCCCATAGATCGTCATTTTTAGCCTATGTCAAGCCTATAGGCAAGGAGAGAGAAACTGAAGTTATTCCCTAAAGTTTTCTTGGGCGGATCTCAACATCAACATCAGACAGCAGGATCGGAAAGCTCTCTGCATCAGGATGTCTGGAGGTAATTTTTAATCCATCTAAGATTAAATCCTACATGTGATAATCATGTTGTTCTCGATCTTAGGGTTCATGTTAATAATAGGCTAACATGTGGTATCAGAGCATGGTTATTGGAGAACACATGATCGTCCATTAATTAGGATAATTATGCATTGCCATAATCGGCAAAATTAGATCCGTACAATTGGTGGGCCATTCATTCATCCTCAGTCCGTAAGTATGAGGCCCTACAATGTCTGACCGTATGTGAGCGATTTTGATGCGTCTGCTGTACAACCAATTGTCACGCCCCGAGCCCGAGATTTCACACATCCCGAGGCGCGACACACGCCCGCGTGGAAATTCGAGTCAAACTCATTGACTCTAGGTCCCCACGTACGGGATTTACCCATAGGATATCACGTGTGAGGTTTATAAATTTCCATAACCTATACAATTTTTGTCAAATAGATATCCAATTAACATAACACAATCATCAAGATATAGAGCATAAGGGTCCATGAGCATAGATTAGATTTCAAGTTCAAGTTTAAGAGATAGAAAGAGAAGAAGTAAGTTAAGTTAAAGTTTACAATTCGAAAAGCTAAACAATTTTATAAGCTAATACAAAAGATGTGGCAATCCTAGCCATGGTCAATGGGTAATTTAACGTCCATTTCTGATCGTACAGATGTCTAAAAGACATCATCAGGAGTCCACTCTGCTACGTTATAAAGAGATTCCTCTTCCTCAAGGATCTACGGGGCAGTGGCGTCGATGTATTCACCTGTAACGCCAAGTGTTGCACCATTAGACTAAACTAAGCAAGACAAACATATACAGTTCATATAACATGTATCAAATGAATAGTTAGACAGGTATAAATCATAAGAGATCAAGGATGATCACTAGGCATGTCAGTGCATGAATTAGCATGAGACATACGAGTATATAACAGACAACATATTGATAGTACTAGTTGGCACATCCACATAAGCTATGTTCTCTCAAGTTAATCATATAACATGAAATAAAACGAGAGCAGAATATCAGGACAGGACAGGGTGGTGCTACTAGGAGACAGAGGTACCCAGAATTCTCCATCGTAGACCTAGGGTGCCGGTAAACCCTCAGAATAAATTCCCATCTGCAGAGGGCCAGAAGTTTACTAAACCCACACTTAGCCGGGTCCGACTTAGATAGGGTCGAAGCTAAGTGGTGCCGACTCATAGAGTGCAATGTGCAAACAACAGATCAGGTGCAGAACAGTGTTAATTAGATACAGGACATATACAGGACATGTCATATAGATAACAAATCAGAACTCACTGAGATGTACTGAACAAAGCCAGAAATAAATGTAATATAACAGATGTGTAACAGAAATACGTAACTGAACAGAAGCATGATCAAGTCATACTAGAATACTGAAAACGGAATGCAATGCATGTACATAGAGATGTCAAGTGGGCCGTGCCGGGTCAACGGGCCGTGGCACGGCACGGCCCGGTCAACGGCACGGCCCACTGGGCACGGCCCATGACGCAGGCCGTGCTGGGCCGAGCTGCGCACGGCCCGCTGGCCCGTTTGGCACGGCCCGCCAGGCCGGCCTGCCTAGTGGGCCAGCCCTTGCAGCCCGCCAGCCCGCAGCCCGCTGGCCCGGCCCGCCAGCACGATAGCCCGCCCAACGGTCGGCCCGACGGGCCGGCCCGCCAGGCCCGCCCAATGGTCGGCCCGATGGGCCGGCCCGCCATCACGCCCAACAGCCAATTTTTTTTAAAAATACCATTTTACCCCCCCCCCCCCAACAGCTATAAAACGGTCATATAAGGGGTATTTTGTGTCATTTTTCATTATACTAAGTCTATAAATATCCTAACCCTCCCATTCTCATTCCTCACCAATTTACACAACTCTCTCATTCTCTAACTCTCTCTCAAAGCATTCAAGTATTCAACTCTTTCACTCTTTCTAAGAAGTTTTTGGAGGACCAAAGATCAAGTCATCAAGAGACAAGATTAAAGGGGCCTTCAAAGATTTAGAGGTATTTATAATATTTAGATTTGAGATTCCATATAAATAAGTTTATATTATATTATATTAACTCTCATTTTCTCCCCTTTCTTATAATAAATTATCACAAAAGAAGGCTATTAGCATATTACTATTATTATTTATAAATTTATTCTTTTGAAATATGGCTAGAAGATTTCCCACAGAAGCTTCTCCCGTTAATGTAGAAGAAGATTTTATTGAATTACAAGATGAAGTAGGTGATTTACCACCCCCCTTTCCTCAGAGTTCCCATAAACCAAACAAGAGGAGTAGAACTTCAGCAGTTTGGGATATATATACAAGGTATGATGTTTTTGAAAATGGAAAGAATGTTGAAAAGGCAAAATGCACATTGTGTGGTAAGATTTATAGTGCCCAGTCAAAAGGGGGTACCGGCCATTTGTCAAGACATAGGAAAACATGTTTACAAAAGCATAAGCCAGAGAATGCAGGGACAGGAGGGCCTGGTTTACAGACCCAAATTTCTACTACTGGTGGTGGTAGTAGTAGTAGCAGTTTGGGTTTATTTTCTTTTAATGCACAAAGTGCTAGACAAGGTCTTGTTAAAATGATTGTTTTATCCGAATTACCATTTGCTTTTGTTGAAAATGAGTTTTTTGAACAATGGGTCCAGCAATACTGTCAACCACAATTTCACAGTATTTCAAGAAATACAGCCAAAAATGATGCTATTAGACTCTGGCAGGAAGAGAAAGTAAATATAAAAAACTATTTTGCAGAATCTCCTGGTAGCAGAATATCCATAACCACAGATATGTGGACTTCTAAAGGGGGTGATAGTTATCTTTGTATTACTGCACATAATATAGATGCAAAATGGATTATGAATAAACGTATACTTAGTTTTAGCACTCTTGAATGGCCGTACACAATGGAACTAGGATAAGTATATTAATTTTGGAAAAACTAGATGAATATAGTATTAAGGAAAAAGTTTTATCTGTAACTTTAGATAATGCTAGTAATAATACAGTGGCTATTGAATTAATGAGAATGCAGATGCCACTTGCAACTTTGATAGATAGTTCTATCTTTCAAAATAGATGTGTATGTCACATCTTAAATCTTATTGCAAAAGTTGGTTTAAAGCACATTACAAGTTATACAGATGCTATTAAAGACATTGCTAGATTTGTTTTTTGCTCCGCACAAAGAAGACAATTGTATGCCCAAATATGTGCGAGGCAAGGCGTATCAGCTATTAAAATGCCTAAAGAAGTTGAACATAGATGGAATTCTATGTATGATTTGTTAAGCAAGGCACTTTCTAGAAAAACTGTTTTGAATGAATTTTGGGCTTTTCATGCACAAGATTTAATGATTAGTGATGAACATTGGGAGTTATGTGCCCATATAAGAGATTTATTAGAACCTTTTTATACTTCAACATTATCTTTTTCCGGGATATATTATCCCACATCTAATGAAGCTTTAATGAAACTTTTTAAAATTACTTTACAATTCAGTAGATTTAGAGATCATTTTTTACTTGGTAGCACTATTAGAGACATAGAAGAAAAATTTAATAAATATTGGAAAGAGGCTCCAATGACATTTTCTTTAGCTGCTGTATTTGATCCTAGGTTAAAATTAAGTGGTGTACAGTTTTTTATTGATGGAATAAATAAAAATATGAATTATATAGATTCAAATGTTTTTTCAAATATAAGGGCAAATTTACAAGCACTTTTTCAATTTTATTGTGAGCAAATGGGTACAGCTGGGCTTAGTATGGGCAATTCAGAAGTCCAGTATACAGGTGTTGCTGAGTGGGAGGTGTGGTATTCTTCCCTGTCCACGGGCATGGCATCCAGCTCAAGCTCAAGTAACAACACTGTGACGGAGTTATCATCGTATCTTGACGTAGGTGTAATTAGAATGCAGGATGCATCTACCTTTGACCTTTTAGCCTAGTGGAAGCAACAAGAAAGCATTTATCCGGTGTTGGCAGCCATGGCTCGTGATCTATTGACTATTCCTATGTCTTCTGTAGCATCAGAACAGGCTTTTAGTGCAGGTGGACGTGTAGTAGATGACAGAAGAACAAATCTCACTGAAGAAACGGTAGAGTGTTGTGTTTGCCTACGAGACTGGTACTTGGCAGATAAGAGGAAGCAAGAGTTAACATCATTAATGGAAGATTTTGATCCAGCAGAATACATTAGTGGACTACAAATCTGATTTTTTACTTTTTCTTCATTGTAATTTATAAGTTGTTCATTCTTTTTTTTTATTTTCTAAAAGATTGTAAGGTTTTGAAGGTAATCCTATTTAGAAACCTTCAAGAAGTTAAGATCCAAATGGTTCTCTCTTCTCAGTGGAGTAGGTTGACCGAACCACTTAAATATCTTTATCATTCTCCTTGCTTGTATTCTAATTTTTATTTTTAATACTGATAAGAAAAAGAAAATTCATATATAGTACTTAAGTAATATGTGAGTAAATATCTATAAATTAATTTGAACCACTCAATCATTTGTCAAATGTTTGTATAAGTTTAAATGTTTAGAAAAGTAACTATTGAAAAATTAATGACTATTTATCGAAAATCAAATTCAAATCCATGTCGTTACGGACTTACGCTTACGTTACGCCTTACGGTAATTATATATTTATATTAGTCTATCAAAAAAAAAAAAAAGGGCCCGCCAGCCCGCTGCACGGCCCGCTCCAGCCCGCCCCACTGTGGGCCGTGCCAGTGGGCCGTGCCGTGCTCGGGTTTTCCCCTGGCGGGCCGTGCCGTGCCGGCCCGTTAGCTGGGGCGGGCCGTGCCGTCCCGGCCCACGGCACGGGCGGGCCAGGATTTTAGCGGGCCGTGCCGGCACGGCACGGCCCGTTTGACATGCCTACATGTACATATAGATCATATACGGAGCCAAGATGTAATTCAAGCCAAGCCTACGGTCTTGGGAACACATGTGGTCTTCACCGTCCAACTCGGGTAGTATTAAGAGTTCGACATTATTGGGCTACAAGGACCCCTTGGCGTTACATAATTTGGATGTCGAATCCCTTAATAGAACACATTTGGTTCGGTTACAGTCCGAAGAACACAATGCCCCTTTTGTGGGTACGGTTGCTCAATCCATATCCACAATTAACAAACCATCGGTCACGATAAAAGTTCAGGGTGCACATCCTACAAGTCCATCTATCAGGCCAATCAACTAGATCAAGCTACGGTTCAATGTCCGGCTCCTGGAAACGTCCATTTGTCACAATTATGTAAAATCCAACATATAATCTTTTTGTTGGGTTCTACACCTCATGAGCTTTCCAACGGTATGTAGATATCCAAAAACGGACTTACGGTTGAAAAGTTATGGTAATTGGAAAATCTGCATACTGCAGGTATCAGGTTCGCTCGAGCGTCCAGATGTTCGCTCGAGCGGACCCCAGACAGAGAGCTGTTCGCTCGACCGGACCAAAAGTTCGCTCGAGCGAACTCTCCCAGAGAGCCCTTCGCTCGAGCGTTCACTCACGCTCGCTCGAGCGAACTGTCAAATCCTGGGTCCGAAAATCTGAAACTTCTTTGTTTCCTTCCAAGCCATTCAAGGCATTCTCTTGGTTTTAAACCACAACAAATGGGTATCTCTGAGCTTCCAAAATGCTCATAAAAACTACCAATAAACCCATACACATTAACAAGAAGAATCATTCATCAAAAATCCATTTTTGAGCAAGAGATGGGTATCTAAGCAAGATTGCATATATTCAAGAGACAAACAAAGAAGCATGCATATCAATGTACATATTTAACTTGCCTTGGTGCTTGGAAGTTATCTCTCACACCTAAAACCTCTTAAGCTCAAAATCCCCAAATATGCAAGCTCAAATGCCCTAAAAATGGTGAAAACGAAAATGAATGAAATGAATGGGGAAGAAGATGATGCATACACGAATCTGAGACATAATCTCAAGATTGAAATGAATAAAAAAGGGGAAAAGGAAAATGTAGCTCATCAAATAGAGGAGATTACAAAGAACAGGGCTTACCCAAAAAGCAAGGAGAAGAAAATGAAGGGATGCTTGAGCTTAGAAGATGGTCTCTTGTTGGAGAAGATGATAGGGTTGGAATGGTGGATGGCTCCTACACTTGCAAGGTTTCTTGATTGTTGCTGGAAGTGAAGAAGAAGAAAAGAAGAAGAAGAAAAGAGAATAGCTGAAATGGGTTTTGATGGAATTTATTTCCAGCAGTTGCATGCAAGTCCACAAAATGGACTGAAATCTCAAATAAGGGCCTGGGTTAAATGAATGGGCTGGGAATGGGCCTAAATGGATCCGAATTCGATGGGTCAAGACATGAAAGTTAAGGCCCATGAATTGCCTTATGCAATGCATTAAAAACCCAAAAATTTCTAAGTACACACAAAACCCAAAATACTCCAAAAGTCATAATCTACCTAGTAAATGGTCAACCCCACTAATTCTACCTAATCAGTCCAATCACAATCAAAACATCTATTAAGCAATTAATCTAAATTAATTAACTCTAAAATGAGATTAAGGCGGGTCGGGGTGTTACACCAATTGTACGGATGAATGAATGATTTTTTTTTTGTTGATTTACTCGTATTGCACGGCAACTGGTAAAACCCATGTAACAGGGTCTCTATCCATCCACGTAAGTCAAAAGGACATAAATTTTGTTGAGTGATGGAAGGAAACTTTTAATCAGTAGGATGTAGATCAGGTTCGTTCCCGGCCATTGTGATTATTCACAATTGGCTGTAATTTCTGGGAACTTTATATGACTTTCTCTAAAGGTGGACAAGGGGTGCAATTTTCAAACTTGAGTATGCATGCAACCAGCCACTTGTCGGGGTGATTGAACATCCATTAGCAGAAGTGGCAGTCCAACTTATATTCTCACCAATGACTTTATGCCATGGTTTGACCATGTGCATTATGAGGAATTATAGTGTCCCACACCACATCAATCTACACTGATGATGCACCCCTCCCTTCACTGTAAATGAGGGTCTTATGTTTTGATCTCACCACCATAAAAGATATGCTAAATATCTTGGTTGGAGACCCTAATCTCGAGTCACTTGGTGGCATAGCATGGGCAATATCACATTAAAAAAAAAATTTCCGGACTCTTCTATTATTGGTGGCGACCCCAAATCAGAGTCCTTTGTATTTGGGTCACACTCCAAAGTCCAACCAGAGTAGGCCACCAGCGGACGAATCGCATAATAATAACTTATGCTCTATGTTCTGCCTTTGTTTAAATTGGAATTGTCCGCAGCCCTATAAAATCCCAACTAATTGAAATCACGTCTGTTCTGCTGATCACCAAAGTTGTATGCTTAAGGTTAGGTCTCACCATAGTGACCCTAACAATTAAATACTGATATTTGGCCTTAATACTACCATCATAATGTTTACTTTTCCAATTGTTTAAGCGCATGAAGAATTTAGTCGCCCACATGCGGATTATAATCATACGTTTGAATAATAATTAAGGAGTGTTTGTTCATACATGGACCAAAGATATTGTCGCGACCCGGTCCCGAGATCTGATTAGCTCGGACAAACCCCGAGTCGCGAATGCATACTTACTCCCGTAAACTCCGAATTAACATAAAGTTAAAACGAAATCCACAAGGGATATCAAATACCATACCTGTCAAATGTATAAAAATTGCGGAATATATACATTGACTAAAACACTATTACCTATATGAGTTCCTTTACCAAAAGTAAAGTTCATATATACACATACATCTCTGATATAATAAAGTCAACCACTGCATATTTATATACAATGCAGGGGACATCTATTTGTATGTCAAACCTATAAAACAAAACCTTCCAAACATTTCCAGAATAGTTTTAGTCGATTCGCACTCCGAATATTTACATCCTTTGATCAACATCCTCTGCTGATGGCGCGGACAACAGGGCCTGCGATGTCATCAATAACACTGTGAACACGACGGTTCAACAATGTACATACCATTCTATGCTAATACACGCCATCATATTATTAATCCATAAATCATGTATACAAGAACCTGTCAATTTATCAATTTAACAGTTCTATATAAGTCGATACAGTTCTATATTGAACAAGTATAAATAGTAGAATCAAGTAATAACCATTACTTATGACTATACTAATAGATTTATATTTCATCTCATTTTATGCTTTCAAACGAAAGCTGTTCAGTATAATTGTTAACACCAATATCAATCAGTTATGTATTTATAATATGATCCTCTTTGGCCCATGGGCTCACGCCACCTGGCTCTGGCCTACATGTTGCCTCAAGACTTTATTATATGAGTTGTGTTCTTCATGGTTTATGGGCTCGCGCCACCTGGCTCTGGCCTACGTGTTGGTCATGGGCTCGCGCCACCTGGCTCTGGCCTACATGTTGCCCCAGCTCATGGACTCGCGCCACCTGACTCTGATTCAATTTTGCCTATAAGGTGTGGGATTTCCAGTGTCTTGATCAGAGATCACTGGTATCACCACAGAGCTCCGGAAGGCTCCTAGCTCATCTACTGCAGTAGGAATTATTAATTCTTCATTACATTCTGTTCAGTAATTCAGCGTATAAAACAAGTTCAGCTTTATACAAGCTGTTCATTTAATAAGTCAGTTTATTATGTTAGTATAGCTCAAGAGTGAGCTTAGGGAATTACAGTCTAATATAAATGTTGTTCATTCATCTCATTTCATCCATGTAATTCAGCTCTATACGAGCTTTACGAAACATTAAATAGCATAGCTCAACATTGAGCTTAAGAATCATACTACCATTTTAATGCGGAATTCAAATTTAAGTCTATGCAATCCTATTCAACATTATTAAGACTTCTAAACCAAACAATTGAGTGAAACTTTCATTATCCAATGCACGTATTATCCTTGATGAACATCACTATATATATTGAATTGTGCATTCGAAGAACTTAGTTTACACCTATGTAGGTTTAGACATTAACATGAAACAGCCTGTATAAACTAGGCTTCGAAACAGGGAAATCATATTCCCAATCTGAAATTTCCATCATTGTCGGTCAGCTCATCGGTCAGCTATCGGCTGACCGATAGCTCCATGTCGGCTGACCGGCATCACGTCGGTCAGAACTTCCAGAAACCTGAACACACTGAAATGAATTCCAGACTTGTTGGTCAGGTTGTCGGTTGACCTATCGGTCGACCGAGGTCTCTTGACGGCTGACCGACCTCGCGTCGGTCAGAATTCCAGAGGTACGAAAGTCCTGTAATTGTACGTCGGTTGACCGACGTACACTCTGTCGGTTGACCGACACGAGTCGGTATACATCGGTTCGTGTCTCGGTTCAAAAACCAGAGACGCGGATTCCTACACTTATAACGTCGGTCAGGTCGTCGGTTGACCTATCGGTCGACCGACAGACACCCTGAAATTCAGTTTTGGCTTCAGAATTTCTGAAGCCAATATCATGGGATTTCTTCCAATTGAATTCTAACATTCCTAAAACATCATAAATCATAGGAATAGCATATACTTGCCTTGATTGAAGGTTTATTGATGAAAACCCCTTGTTTAGCTTGAGTTTTGAGATAAAACCCCTTTTAAGCCAAGCTTCACAACTTCATAATTGAAAACCAAGTTGAGGAAGATGAAGAGGATGATGAGAGCTCTCCAAAATCATCGTAAAATCCTCTTCACAGTTCATAGAGAAAGAAGAAACAAAATGAGCTGAAACAGAGAAGGAAGTAAACGAAGGAAGAAGACAGAGAACCAGCTGCTGGCATGAGTTCCTCACAACCCTCTCACGTTTCCAGCTCTCTCTCCAAGCATTTGGCAAAGAGACTAACGAAGAAGAAGGAACGAATGAAGAAAGAAGAAGAACAGAGAAGACTAGCAACTGCTGTCATTCTCTCACTGATTCCCTCTCCTTCTTCCAGCTCCTGGTTTCACTTGACTGTGCTGGAACTTCAGTTTCATGACATCTAGTTTCATTTTTGCATTTAAACCCTCATGCATTAACTCAATTCTATTGTGAGCCAAATCACAACTTAATCCAGGTAATGTCTTATAAATCATTTCATTAGACATTAATCATTCACTTAAAACTAATTGGATCCATTCTAATCATTAATCACCATTAAGTTGACTAATCACACTTAATCCTCCTTAAGCTCGATTAATTAGAGTTAATCCTGATTAACTCGGGACGGGGTCTTACAGATATCCACAGATATCTTACTTGTTCTAAGTAAAAGTAACATCACTCATTTACACCACCTTGAATATGATGACCTTAGATGGTATAATGTGTAGAAATTATGGTGACTACCCACAGGAGCACCTAAATTTCTTTTTGTCATATATATTCATATATTATGCATGTGTTGTCTTATTTTAATTAAAGCCTTATTGTTATATCTCTATTGCAGTTATAGTACCCACTAATCTGAATTCGCATGCTACCTCTGTCACTAAACTCAATGGAACCAACTTCTCCGAATGGAAAGAGCAAGTTGAGTTCACATTGGGGGTACTTGAACTAGATATGGCTCTTCGTAAAGATAAGCCTGCTCCACTCACTGCCACAAGTAACGCTGAGGAAAAGACCCTCTTTAATGCTTGGGAGAGGTCTGACAGACTAAGCACTATGTTTTTGCGAATGACTATTGATGCCAACATCAAAACATCCCTTCCTACACCTAAGAATGCTAAGGACTTTATGAAAGCCATTGAAGATAGGTTTAAGACTGCAGACAAATCCCTTGCTGGGAAACTAATGGCAGATCTTACAACCATGAAATTTGATGGCACTCGCTCAATGCATCAGCATGTCATTGAGATGATCAACTTTGCTGCTAAACTAAAGAATTTGGGACTATCCGTGGATGAGGCTTTTCTCGTCCAATTTATCCTATACAGTTTACCTCCTCAGTACGGGCCTTTCCAAATTCACTACAACACTATTACGGAAAAGTGGACAGTGAATGAATTGGCCAACAAACTGGTTCAAGAGGAGGCCAGGCTGAATCAACAAGGTATTAAAGTAGCTCATCTCATTCAAGCAGCTGAAAACAAAGCTGGAAAAAAGAAAAATTCAGGCCAGAAAAGGGCACCACCCAAATCTAATGAGGCAAGTTGTAAGACCCCGACCCGAGAGACCTCGTTTAGAGTTGATTAAGTTGTGTTTTGGTTTTAAGTGTGTTTAGTGGTTTTTGGATTAGTTGGGGATTAGAATAGCTTTTCTAATAGCTTTGGGGAATTTGGAGAGCCTTTTTATTTGTGGGACCCTTTGGGGGTTCTTGTTACGAATTGTGCGAGATTGGGGGTTTACCGATGATTTCCAGGAATCGTGTTTTTAACCCCATTGGACTTATCTTGTTAATCCCTACAACTTTCATGTTGACATCGTTTTCATTTGAAGACCTTAAACCCGATTTTTCACTAATTGAGGGCAAAATGGTCTTTTTACCCAAAATCTGGACACCGATTTCAATGTCACCAAAATGTGTAAAATATATACTTTTTGGAAACTAGAAATTTTGCCGATCAACTTTGTCTTCTTCGTCGAATTCATTTGAAGCCCCGAAGACCATGTTTTGAGCCCGAGAAGTCTTTTAAGTTGTGGGCCCCACCCCCACTTACTATATATAGAAAGCTTCTTCTTCTTTTTCCCATTTCTGGCAAAAACCCTAGAAGAGAAGAGAAATCCCAGCCCTAAGGGTTTTCCCTTACCTTTTCTTGCCTCTTCATCTTCAATCCCCCACTAAACTAGTGCTAATGGAAAATTAGAGGCTATAATCTTCTCCCTCATCTCAAGGGCTTCATCTTGACACCAATTTTGAAGAAAACCGCCCACTCCAAAACTTACTTTGGACAACACCTTGCTTTTTGAAGAACTTCCTTGTAAGTGATCTTTCTAAAGGTTTTATAATCTTGTTTGTTTAGCCCTAGGGTAGCTCTATTTCAATTATTGGAAGATTCCGTTTTGTTTTAATTGGATTTTGATAATCTATGGCTTGGATTTGGGGGTTTTGTGTATAGGTGTTTGATTGTGGGCTTAAGAGGTGATTAGAGCTCAAATTGATTTGCATTGGACCCAAGGCAAGTGGATGAAATGATTTTCATGTGTTTTATCATGTTTTCTGCAAAGATCGTGATTTGTCTTCATTGATGGTTTTATTGATTTATCATATTTGATGGTTTAGTCTTATTGATTTTGAATGATGAATTGATGAGATAATGAGGTCAAGGAATAGACCAATTAATTGTGAAGATATGTATGGAAGAAGGGGAAAGAAAGGAAATGGATTGGAGTTGGACAAGGGAAGGATTCAACCAAATGGGTTGAGATTCGCTACAGGAGCGATCGATCGCCCATCAGGTCCGATCGATCGGACTGTAAAAAACTGAGAGGGTTCTCAGGACCGATCGATCGCCCATCAGGTCCGATCGATCGGACTGTAAATAACTGAGAGGGTTCTCAGGACCGATCGATCGCCCATCAGGTCCGATCGATCGGACTGTAAATAACTGGAAGCAAATTCGGGACCGATCGATCGGCCAAGGAGCCCGATCGATCGGACTGAAATGAGATGAACGGTAAAATAAGAGAAGTGTGGGACTAATTTCCAGATTCATTCCAAGCCCATACTCAAGTCCAATTCAGCTCTATCCCTTATCTTCTTATTTGAAGGCATTGAACCTATAATGATGCATTAGATCCCATGGATGAATTGGGTAAATTGCAAAGGGTTGTAGTGGAGAGGTATTATTCGGAGCCCCATTGTTATTTAGGGACTTGTAAGGCATTGCGTGAAGTCCGGAAGAAGGGGAAACTCATCATGAAGATCCTATGAGATTTTCTAGACTGACCAATGTGTATAAGGACCCGGAATGTCCCTAACTCTTAAAGAGTACCAAAATTTCATCACAACCGACATACGGGACCCTATTCACACTGATTCAATCCTAGAAACCCCTTTATTAGCCTGTAAAGGTATGGAAAACTATTTGTATTTAATTTTCAACCAAACTTCTATTTTTGGGATTTCAACCCATATGATATGACTAGACTGTCCAAGAGTACTAGAAGAGATGTACTTAGCTTTTGCTAACCGGTATATGTCAGCTTGAGGGGAATGTGTATTTTGTGCATCTTGGCACCCCCGTTTCTTACTGTGCATGTGATTTGATTTATCGTATGTGACCTATGAGTCGGCACCACTGAGCTTGGACGACCTCGTCGGTTTGATCTACCGACTTGGGGTTCCTTCCCCTCCTGATAGTCAGCTGCAGTCTGGAATGTGCAGAGTTTTTACCCGGTTCGCTACCGTGGTCCCGCAGAGTATATATATATGTATATTATAGTATTTATCATTGTTCCTCCTCACCTCGTGTGACTGAGGTCAATGATCCTGTTAGGGTATGCGCTCTCTTCACTTCGGTGAGAGAGGATATAGCTTTGTGTGGGTTGCCATCTTGACAGTTCCTTATCCTTGGTACCTCTACTGTTTTATATCGTTCATGTTGTTATTTAACAAATGATGCATTATCTCTTATGAAATCCATTACTTATACGCAGGTTTTCGTAACCCTTGCATAGTATCATTGTTTTATTACTGTTATATCTTTTCACCCACCTGCCAGACCGTCGTGTCTGATCCATTTATTTTGGTACTCAGGTCCCGAGCTTATTGCCATTGAGGAGGAGCCAGAGGAGGCGGTCGGTGAACTGCAACGAGTGATTGAGTGGCAAGCTGATGATGTCATGTAGACATTTGGCCTTGCCTTGAGAACGATACACTCTGGGAACTTATGATATTTTCATTTTAGGTTTCATTTAGTTGTACGGTCTTTGTTGACCGTTATTTTGGGGGCTTTAATTAACTGATATTTTGTAAATATACTTAACTTTACTTTGGGGAAAATATGCTTGATCATTGCTCATCCTGATATCTTGTCATGTTAACCATAAATCAGTCTTGTTTATGGATTTGAATTGTATTTGTATGGTTTGCTACACGCTTCCGCAATCTTGAGAATATGTTTGATATGGTTATATGTGAGATGAGGTGTAAAGATAATCCTCACCGCGGAACCCTGTGGGAAATCACGTGCACGGATAAATATTCTTTTAATTCCGTGTGCGTTTTAGCCAAAGAGATGCACGTGGCGCGGCATCACCCACCACCGTCCCGATTCCCGGACCCGGATCCTCCCCTTTCGGTCTGGGGTCGCGACAGGACTGGTATCAGAGCGGGACATGTTTCAGGCAATTAAAAGAAACTAGAAATCTTAAGTACGTGGCGAGGATTCGTTAGATAGAATCTTGTGAGCAATGTGTGACCACCCTGTACTTGATTTATATGTGCTAACAAATTGTTTTGCAGCGTTATGCCACCTCGCAAAAGAACTGCAAACAGTAATCACGTTGCCAGTAACAGTGAGAATACAGAGCCTATTGTAGAGGGACCACAAGACGACAACATGCAGAACCAATTCCAACAGATGATGCAGGCTATGATTGACCAACAACGCCAGGCAAATGAGAATCAGGCTAGGCTCCAAGCACAAGCATATGAGACACAGACCAGATTGCAAGAACAGATGCTTAAGAAAGACGAGGATCATGCTAGGGAGATAGCTCAAATGCAGGCACAGTTGTTGGGGATATTGGAGAGGAGACCGGAACCAATCCCAGTTGCACCACCTGGTCCGGTGAATATTAGAGGGAATGATCCTAATGTGTTGTATGAACGGTTTAGGAAGAGAGGACCGAAAGAATTTTTGGGGACTGAGGATCCAATGGTAGCAGATGATTGGCTTGAACACACCGAAAACATATTTGAGATATTCATATGTACCGGTCTAAAACGTGTACAGCTTGCAGCCTCTATGTTTGTGGGTTTAGCAGATATTTGGTGGAAGACCGTAAGGGCAGAATACAGGACAATGGCTGATGCAGAAGCTTGGGCTAGCTTCAAGAGACAGTTTGGAGAGAAATACTGTACCTACACATGTCAAGAGGCAAAAAGCAGTAGAATTTCAGCAACTTGTGCAAGGAAACATGACAGTCCTCGAATACCTCACCAAATTTGAGAGACTGTCAAGGTATGCACCGGAGTTAGTAGACACAGAGGAGAAGAAGATAACCAAGTTCCTTGAGGGACTTCACCCGATTATTGAGAGGGATGCTACCGGGGTTGTACCACCCGTTACCTTTGAAGAAGCTGTCAAGAGAGCATACAAATTTGAGAACTTCCACAACAAGATCATCAAGAACCAAGGAAAGGGTCAAGGCCAACAGCAGAATTATCAACAAAGGAACAATCAGAACAAGAGGCCAAGACAAGAGCAGAATGCACAAAATCAAGGAGTTTGTATCCATTGTGGAAAATTTCATGGGAATGCCCAATGTCGTTCTATCACAGGGGCATGTTTTAGATGTGGTTCATTGGACCACCAGATGAGGGATTGCCCAAGGCCAGATAGACAGAATAGACAGCAGCAGGGAGTACAGCGTCCGGCACCACCTCAGAATGCGTTAGTAGTTCAGAATCAAGCAAGGCCACTACAACAACAGGCACCTCAGCAACAGTTTAGGCCACAACAACAACAGCAACAACCGGCCCGTCAGCAAGGGCAGAATCAAAATCAAAATCAGCGTCCTCAGAATCAGAACAGGAATGCACCACAAGGCAGGCAACAGCAAGGACAAAACAGGCCACAACAAAGGGCACAACTCTATGCTGTCAATAGAGCTGATGCAGAGGCTGAAGGCAATGTAGTGGAAGGTACACTTCTCGTCTGTGGTTTTGATGCTAAGGTTTTATTTGACCCTGGCTCAACTCACTCATTCATATCTCCAAAATTTGCTAAGTTGATTGATATGTATGCTAGAGAGTTGAGTTTCATTCTGACTGTGACTACCCCTTTAGGTAAGGAAGTTGTTTGTAGAACTTTTTACCCTAGTTGTCCAGTCATGATAGGAGAAGTAGTATTACCGGCAGATCTCATTTTATTAGAGATGCAGGATTTTGATGTCATCTTAGGGATGGATTGGTTAGCAGGATACCATGCTACTATGGATTGTTTCCATAAAACCCTAACTTTTAAGTTAGAGGAGACCCAAGCAGGGGTGTTGTTTCAGGGGGAGAGGAGTAATTCTGGTGCAGGATTTATTTCAGCATTGAAGGCTGATAGACTTCTAAGAAGTGGTTGTGAGGGTTATTTGGCGTTTATCACGGAGGATAAACGGTCCCAAGGGGTGGAGGAGATCCCAATTGTTTGTGAGTTTCCGGATGTTTTCCCGGAGGAGATACCAGGATTGCCACCCATTAGAGAGATAGACTTCACTATTGAGTTGTTACCGGGGACTGCTCCGATATCTATCGCGCCTTACAGAATGGCCCCGACAGAATTGGGAGAGTTGAAGATGCAATTGCAAGAACTTTTGGACAAAGGTTTTGTGAGACCTAGTGTGTCACCATGGGGAGCACCAGTTTTATTTGTGAAGAAGAAGGATGGTTCCATGAGAATGTGTATTGACTATAGAAGATTGAACCAAGTGACCATCAAAAACAAATATCCATTGCCAAGGATAGATGAATTGTTTGATCAGTTGCAAGGAGCTACTTACTTTTCGAAGATTGATTTGAGGTCAGGCTACCATCAGTTGAGAGTTAGAGACTCAGATGTACCAAAAACAGCATTTCGTACAAGATATGGACACTATGAGTTTCTAGTGATGCCATTTGGTTTGACTAATGCACCGGCAGTTTTCATGGCATTGATGAACAAAATATTTACGGAGTATTTGGATCAGTTTACAGTGGTGTTTATTGATGATATTTTAGTGTATTCCAAGACCAAAGAAGAGCACGAAGAACATTTGAGGATAGCACTCCAGCTTTTGAGGGAGAATCAGTTGTTTGCAAAACTTAGTAAGTGTGAATTTTGGTTGGACCAAGTCACATTTTTGGGTCATATCATCCTCCAAAGAAGGATTATCAGTGGACCCGTCCAAGATTGAGGCAGTCATGAATTGGGATAGACCGAAGAACGCATCAGAGATCAGAAGTTTTCTTGGATTGGCAGGATATTATCGGAGGTTTGTGCAAGGATTTTCGTCGATTGCGTCACCTCTGACGAAGTTGACAAGGAAGAATGCACCATATGTTTGGACGGACAAGTGTGAAGCTAGTTTCCAAGAGCTGAAGAAGAGATTGACTACAGCTCCAGTCCTCACTTTGCCATCTGGGAGCGGCGGTTTTACCATTTTTACCGATGCTTCCAATGTTGGACTTGGATGCGTGCTAATGCAAGATGGGAAGGTAGTTGCATATGGGTCACGGCAGTTGAAAGATCATGAGAAGAACTATGCAACACATGATCTCGAATTGGCCGCAGTTGTTTTAGCTTTGAAGATGTGGAGACACTACCTCTATGGAGAGAAGTTTGAGGTTCACTCCGATCACCGTAGTCTACAGTACTTGTTTTCTCAGAAGGAGTTGAACATGAGGCAGAGGAGATGGATGGAATATATTAAAGACTATGATTTTCCAATCAAGTATCACCCGGGGAAAGCGAATGTAGTCGCAGATGCCTTGAGCAGAAAGTCAGTGAGCATGGCCAGTCTTCGTGGAACTTATGTGGTACAGCAGTTAGAAGAGTTGGGTGTAGATTTTCATCCACTAAGAGAGGGTGTCATGTTAGCAAACATGTTAGTGTCAGAGCCTTCGTTCATTCAGAAGATCAAAGAGAATCAGTTACAAGACCCAGAGTTGGCTAAGATTTCAGAACACATAGCAGATCGCCCGGATTTTCGTGTAGTAGATGGAGTTTTGTATTACCGAGACCGTCTGTGTGTGCCTAACTTGGAGGACTTGAGGAATGATATCATGTCTGAGGCCCATGATACCAAGTATTCCATACACCCGGGCAGTACGAAGATGTACCAGAATTTGAAGGGCAGATTTTGGTGGAATAACATGAAGAGAGAGATAGCAGCTTTCGTCTCTCGTTGTATGACATGTCAATTGATCAAGGCAGAACACCAGAAGCCTCCAGGGTTATTACGACCATTAGAGATTCCGGAATGGAAATGGGAGCACATTACCATGGACTTCATATCGGGTTTACCGAAGACTAGTAAGGGCAATGATGCTATTTGGGTCATAGTGGACCGTCTCACCAAGTCAGCTCATTTCCTACCGATGAAGACTGGAAAGAAGATGCATATGTTACCTTTGGCACAGTTGTTTGTCACAGAAATTGTCAGTCGTCATGGACAGCCAGTTTCCATCACATCCGATAGAGACAGCAGATTTGTCTCGAGATTTTGGAAGACACTGCATGAATCTATGGGTACGAAGTTACAGTTCAGCACAGCCTATCACCCACAGACTGATGGTCAGTCAGAGAGGACAATCCAGACACTTGAGGATATGCTTCGAGCTTGTGTGTTAGATTTCAAGACTCAGTGGGATGAAGCCTTACCGTTGTGTGAGTTCGCTTACAACAACAGTTTCCACTCGAGTATCGGTATGGCACCTTTTGAGGCTTTGTATGGCAGAAGGTGTAGAACACCTGTTTGTTGGGAAGAAGTTGGTACTCGCAGTTTCCATGGACCGACCATTGTTAGTGAGACAAGTGACAAGGTCAAGTTGATCCAAGAACGTCTGAAAGTGGCTCAGAGTAGACAGAAGAGTTATGCAGACTCTCACAGAAGGGATTTACAGTTCAAAGAAGGAGATAAGGTTTTCTTGAAAGTGTCACCCACTCGTGGAACCTTGAGGTTTGGACAGAAGGGCAAATTGTCTAGGAGGTACATTGGACCATATGACATTGTGAGTAGGATTGGTGATGTGGCTTACAGGTTAGCCTTACCACCTGAGCTCTCCGGCGTACACAATGTTTTTCCATGTGTCTATGTTGAAGAAGTACGTTCCTGACAGACTACACATACTCCGTTATGAGCCATTAGAAATCCGAGAAGATGCGACCGTATGTTGAGAAGCCTAAGCAGATCATTGACACCAAGGAACAAGAATTGAGGAACTCGGACTATTCAGTGGGTCAAGGTACTTTGGGAGAATCATGGACCGGAAGAAGCAACTTGGGAATTACGGGATCAAGTTCAGAAGAAGTACCCACATCTTCTACCGGAGGTGAGTTTTAATTTCCATTTGGAGGACCAAATGTCCTAAGGGGTGGAGGATGTAAGACCCCGACCCTAGAGACCTCGTTTAGAGTTGATTAAGTTGTGTTTTAGTTTTAAGTGTGTTTAGTGGTTTTTGGATTAGTTGGGGATTAGAATAGCTTTTCTAATAGCTTTGGGGAATTTGGAGAGCCTTTTTATTTGTGGGACCCTTTGGGGGTTCTTGTTACGAATTGTGCGAGATTGGGGGTTTACCGATGATTTCCAGGAATCGTGTTTTTAACCCCATTGGACTTATCTTGTTAATCCCTACAACTTTCATGTTGACATTGTTTTCATTTGAAGACCTTAAACCCGATTTTTCACTAATTGAGGGCAAAATGGTCTTTTACCCAAAATCTGGACACCGATTTCAATGTCACCAAAATGTGTAAAATATATACTTTTTGGAAACTAGAAATTTTGCCGATCAACTTTGTCTTCTTCGTCGAATTCATTTGAAGCCCCGAAGACCATGTTTTGAGCCCGAGAAGTCTTTTAAGTTGTGGGCCCCACCCCCACTTACTATATATAGAAAGCTTCTTCTTCTTTTTCCCATTTCTGGCAAAAACCCTAGAAGAGAAGAGAAATCCCAGCCCTAAGGGTTTTCCCTTACCTTTTCTTGCCTCTTCATCTTCAATCCCCCACTAAACTAGTGCTAATGGAAAATTAGAGGCTATAATCTTCTTCCTCATCTCAAGGGCTTCATCTTGACACCAATTTGAAGAAAACCGCCCACTCCAAAACTTACTTTGGACAACACCTTGCTTTTTGAAGAACTTCCTTGTAAGTGATCTTTCTAAAGGTTTTATAATCTTGTTTGTTTAGCCCTAGGGTAGCTCTATTTCAATTATTGGAAGATTCCGTTTTGTTTTAATTGGATTTTGATAATCTAGGGTTTGGATTTGGGGGTTTTGTGTATAGGTGTTTGATTGTGGGCCTAAGAGGTGATTAGAGCTCAAATTGATTTGCAATTGAACCCAAGGCAAGTGGATGAAATGATTTTCATGTGTTTTATCATGTTTTCTGCAAAGATCGTGATTTGTCTTCATTGATGGTTTTATCGACTTATCATGTTTGATGGTTTAAGTCTTATTGATTTTGAATGATGAATTGATGAGATAATGAGGTCAAGGAATAGCCCAATTAATTGTGAAGATATGTATGGAAGAAGGGAAAGAAAGGAAATGGATTGGAGTTGGACAAGAGAAGGATTCAACCAAATGGGTTGAGATTCGCTACAGGACCGATCGATCGCCCATCAGGTCGATCGATCGGACTGTAAATAACTGAGAGGGTTCTCAGGACCAGATCGATCGCCCATCAGGTCCGATCGATCGGACTGTAAATAACTGGAAGCAATTCGGGACCGATCGATCGGCCAGGAGCCCGATCGATCGGACTGAATGAGATGAACGGTAAAATAAGAGAAGTGTGGGACTAATTTCCAGATTCATTCCAAGCCCATACTCAAGTCCAATTCAGCTCTATCCCTTATCTTCTTATTTGAAGGCATTGAACCTATAATGATGCATTAGATCCCATGGATGAATTGGGTAAATTGCAAAGGGTTGTAGTGGAGAGGTATTATTCGGAGCCCCATTGTTATTTAGGGACTTGTAAGGCATTGCGTGAAGTCCGGAAGAAGGGGAAACTCATGCATGAAGATCCTATGAGATTTTCTAGATTGACCAATGTGTATAAGGACCCGGAATGTCCTTACTCTTAAAGAGTACCAAGATTACATCACAACCGATGCATACGGGACCCTATTCGCACTGATTCAATTCTAGAAACCCATTGTTAGCCTGTAAAGGTATGGAAACTATTTGTATTTAATTTTCAACCAAACTTCTATTTTTGGGATTTCAACCCATATGATATGACTAGACTGTTCCAAGAGTACTAGAAGAGATGTGCTTAGCTTTTGCTAACCGGTATATGTCAAGCTTGAGGGGAATGTGTATTTTGTGCATCTTGGCACCCCCGTTTCTTACTGTGCATGTGATTTGATTTATCGTATTTGACCTATGAGTCGGCACCACTGAGCTTGGACGACCTCGTCGGTTTGATCTACCGACTTGGGGATTCCGTCCCCTCCTGATAGTCAGCTGCAGTCTGGAATGTGCAGAGTTTTTACCCGGTTCGCTAACCGTGGTCCCGCAGAGTATATATATATGTATATTATAGTATTATCATTGTCCCTCCTCACCTCGTGTGACTGAGGTCAATGATCCTGTTAGGGTATGCGCTCTCTCACTTCGGTGAGAGAGGATTATAGCTTTTGTGTGGGTTGCCATCTTGACAGTTCCTTATCCTTTGGTACCTCTACTGTTTTATATCGTTCATGTTGTTATTTAACAAATGATGCATTTATCTCTTATGAAATCCATTATTTATACGTAGGTTTTCTTAACCCTTGCATAGTATCATTGTTTTATTACTGTTATATCTTTTCACCCACCTGCCAGACAGTCGTGTCTGATTCCATTTATTTTGGTACTCAGGTCCCGAGCTCATTGCCATTGAGGAGGAGCCGGAGGAGGCGGTCGGTGAACCGCAACGAGTGATTGAGTGGCAAGCTGATGATTGTCATGTAGACATTTGGCCTTGCCTTGAGAACGATACACTCTGGGAACTTATGATATTTTCATTTTAGGTTTCATTTGGTTGTACGGTCTTTGTTGACCGTTATTTTGGGGGCTTTAATTAACTGATATTTTGTAAATATACTTAACTTTACTTTGGGGAAAATATGCTTGATCATTGCTCATCCTGATATCTTGTCATGTTAACCACAAATCAGTCTTGTTTATGGATTTGAATTGTATTTGTATGGTTTGCTACACGCTTCCACAATTATGAGAATGTGTTGCTATGGTTACATGTGAGATGAGGTGTAAAGAAATCCTCACCGCGGAACCCTGTGGGAAATCACGTGCACGGATAAACATTCTTTAATTCGTGTGCGTTTTAGCCAAAGAGATGCACGTGGCGCGGCATTACCCCACCACTGTCCCGACTCCCGGACTCGGATCTTCCCCTTTCGGTCCGGGGGGGTCGCGACAGTTTGTTAGCTTGTTTCTGAGGAACTGAACCATTATTATTTTTATTGCAGGATTTGGCCCACCATAATACAAGATCTCGGGACAAAGAATCTGGGAATGGGTCGATTAACTCAGATATGACCGTTTCAATCAGCTCTTGCAAGCTTTTATGAAATCGCAGACCACTCATAATGAACAGCAAAAGAGCGGATGAGGTTGAACGAGCTGCAGAGAAATAACAAGAAAGAGAAGATAGAGCTGCTGAGAAGGCACAAGTAGATCATGATAGGGCAGCATTTCCAGGCTTAGATCTTAGCATTAACTGAAGAGCAGCCCAGCCAGTAAAGTGGTCAGCCTCCTCGGGAAGTGGATCCAAATGACATGTACGAGAAATTTAGGAAGAGTTTTCCTCCTGAATCTCAAGGGTCAGAAGATCCAATGGCAGCGATGACTTATAGAGCAGTTGGAGCAGACTTTGCAGTTTTTCGCTGTACTCAAAAGCAGCGAGTTAACTTGGCAGCCTACATGTTTAGAGGGATAGCTCTTCAATGGTGGAATTCTGTGAAGATGGTAGTGCAAGCAGATCCAGTGGCTGAAGAACCTTCATGGGAAGCATCACCAAGGAGTTCATGGAAAATTTATTCCCAAATATGTCAAGGACCAGTGGAAGAGAGATTTTCAGAACTTGGCTCAAGGTGACATGTCAGTGCATCAGTATGAGCAGCACTTCACCAGATTGGCTAAGTAGGCTCCTACACTAGTAGTTCCTGAAGAAGAGGAAATCAGGCGTTTTCTTGATGGTTTATCAGCTAATATTACATGATGATTGGAAACAATCAACGCCCGACATTCCAGGAGACTGTGAAAAGTGCATATTGGGCTGAAGGTGCACTTAGGAAGAAATCAGCAGAGTGGCAGATTAGATTTCAGCAGCATTAGTTGAGGCAATCTTTAACCAAGGCACCCGAAGAAACCGAAGTTTCAAAATCAACCCTCAAGTGGTCAGAGGCAACTGTGTGGACGATGCGGGAATAATCATCCTACTGAGCAGTGCTACAAGGAGACTGGAGTATGTTTTCATTATGGACAGTTCGGACATCAAGTTCGCGATTGTCTCAACGGCGGTAGTCAATTGCCAAAATCCCAGCTAGCAGTTTCTCGTGCTCCTACGCAGCAAACTTAGAGGACAGCAACTCCGCAGGGGCTACAACAGATTTATCGAGCCCCACAGCAGCAGATGTACCGAGCACCAGCTCCTCAGTACCAGCAGTATGGGGTGTAGCACCACAGCAAGGCCAGCTCTAGGACAGCATGGGCCAGTTAGGGACAACAAAGTCAATTCCAGCAACAGAGGCAGCAACCAGTGTGTCAACCAAGAGCATCAAGACCAGTCCAAGGGCAGCAGACTAAGCCATCAGATGGGCAAAGTGTATGAGATACACATGAGGATGCAGATGCTTCTGTAGAAGTGGTGGAAGGTATTGTTCTAATCTCAGAGGTAGAAGCTAAGGCCATATTTGACCCTGGCTCTACACATTCCTTTGTTTCCCATGATTTTGCTAGACATATCAATAAGGCTGTAGTGAGATTAGATGTGCTTTATTAGTGGGTACCCCAGTAGGCAAGCAGGTTCGTTGCCACCAATATTTTCCGAGTACCCGAGTTCAAGTTGGGGATTTCATCTTACCTGCAGACAGGATTCTTTTAATGTTGAAGGATTTAGATGTCATACTTGGTATGGACTGGCTAGCGACCTATAGAGCATGATGGACTGTTTTAATAAAACCATCAAGTTGTCATTGCATTCGGACACTATTGAATTCGTTGGGCGAAGGAGACCGATTCAGACATGCCCGATCTCAGCATTGAAAGCAGAAAGATTGTTGAAATCAGGATGTGAAGGATACTTGGCGTTTATCACGGAGGATAAATAGTCCAAAGGGGTGGAGGATATTCCAGTGGTTTGTGATTTCCAGATGTTTTTCCCGATGAGATTCCAGGCTTACCTTCAGTTAGAGAGATAGATTTCTCAATTGAATTGGTACCAGGGACAGCTTCTATTTCTAAATCTCCATATAGAATGGCTCCAGCAGAACTTGGAGAGTTGAAAACTCAATTGCAGGATTTATTGGACAGGGATTTGTGAGACCAAGTGTATCACTTTCGGGTGCACCGGTCCTATTTGTGAAGAAGAAGGATGGTTCCATGAGGATGTGCATTGATTATAGACAACGCAATCATGTCACAATCAAGAACAAATAGCCTCTCCCCAGGATCGATGAATTGTTTGACCAGCTTCAGGGAGCCGAATATTTCTCAAAGATAGACTTGAGATCAGGATATCATCAGCTCAGAGTTTGATATCAGGATATTCAGAAGACAACATTAGGACGAGATATGGCCACTACGAGTTTTTAGTAATGCCGTTTGGATTAACTAATGCTTCGAGAGTATTTATGGCCTTGATGAATAAGATATTTACTCCATTTCTCGATCAGTTCATCGTTGTTTTCATAGTCGATGTATTAGTGTGTTCACGGTCTCGAGAAGATCACGAGCAACATTTGAGGTCAGCATTGCAAACTTTGAAAGATCATCAACTCTATTCCAAGTTGAATAAGTTCGAAGTTTGGCTTGATCAAGTTATTTTCTTGGGTCACATCATCAGCAAGGAAGGTTTGGCAGTAGATCCAGGAAAGATTGAGGCAGTAGTCAAGTGGCAGAGAACCATGTCTATTACGGAGATTCGTAGTTTCTTGGGTTTAGCAGGTTACTACAGGAGATTTGTGAAAGGATTTTTATCCATAGCTGCGCCATTGACCAAATTAACACGAAAATGTACCATTCGTGTGGACTAACGAATGTGAAGCAAGTTTTCAAGAGTTAAAGAATAGGTTGACTACCGCTCCAGTGCTCACATTGCCTACGGACAATGGTAGATTTGTCATTTATACGGATGCTTCGAAGGTTGGATTGGGTTGTGTGATTATGCAGGATGGGAAGGTAGTGGCTTATGGCTCTAGACAATTGAAAGAGCATGAGGAAAAGTATGCCACTCATGATTTGGGACTTGCAGCAATAGTCATGGCACTGAAGATGTGGCGACATTACTTGTACGGTGAGAAGTTTGAAATTCATTCAGACCATAGAAGTCTCTAATATTTTGTTACTCAGCCTGAATTGAACATGAGACAGACCCAGTGGATTGAATACATGAAGGATTTTGTCTTTCCAATCAAATATCATCCCTGGAAAGCCAATGTAGTGGCTGATGCATTGAGTCGAAGAGCAACAACTAATGCATGTTTGAGAGCAGAATGGTCTTGGGCAGAATTTTTCCTCGATTTAGGAGTGACTTTGCAGCCAATTGATGACAAGGTTATGTTGGCTCACATGTTTGTTTGGGAACCAGAGATCTGAACAGGATCAAAAGTAGGCAGATAGAGGTCCAGAGCTAGCTCGAGTGGTTGAACAGAATGACAGCAGACCAGATTTCAGATTATTGGAGGGTGTGTTGTATTTTCAAGACCGGTTATGTGTGCCAAACATAGAAGAGTTGAAGAATGAGATCATGACGGGGGCGCATCATTCCCATTATACTATTCATCCAGGTAGTACAAAGATGTACCAGAACCTGCGTAATCATTGTTGGTGGAATAACATGAAGAAGAAGTAACAGAATTTACAGGCAAGATGCTTGGTGTGTCAGTAAGTGAAGGCAGAACGGAAGCAACTCCCAGGACTTTTAAAACAATTGGAAGTGCCAGATTGGAAATGGGAACACATAACGATGGATTTTATTTTCTAGATGCCATCGACTCATAATAGAGAGAGTATATGGGTGATAGTTTACAGGCTGACAAAGGTGGTACATTCTTACAATGAACATGAAGACACCTCGAGATTAATTAGCTCAAATATATGGAGAAGGTTGTCACAATTCATGGTGTTCCTCTATCGATTGTATCAGACAGATTCTAGATTTTTGGGCAGATTCTAGATAGAACTTCAGGCAGCTTTGGGCATGAAGTGAATTTTAGTATGCGTATCACCTCAGACTGACGGACAGACTGAAAAGACTAATCAGACACTGGAGGATATGTTGCGAGCTTGCATCCTTGAGTTTGGGAAGGACTGGCAGAAGAGTCTCCCATTATGCGAGTTTGCATACAACAATAGTTATCACTTTAGTATCGGCATGGCACCATTTGAAGCGTTGTATGGCCGAAGATGTAGAACCCTAATTTGTTGGGAAGAGATTGGTGTCAGAAGTTTTCATGGCCCATCTATTGTTTGTGATACCAGTGACAAGTGAAGCAAATTTATGACCGGTTGAAAATTACCAGAAGCCGGCAGAAGAGTTACGCAGACATGAAGAGAGCGATCTTCATTCAGATAGGTGAGCATGTATTTCTTAAGGTTTCACCTACGCTAGGAACATTGAGATATGGGCAAAAAGCAAGTTATCTCGGACATATATAGGCCCATGTTGAGATCTTGGAAAGAATGGAGAAGTTGCTTATAGATTGGCATTACCAGCGGAGTTGTCAGTAGTGCATAATGTTTTTCATGTCTCGATGTTGAAAAAGTATATCAAAGACCCTTTGCATGTCTTGCAGTACGAACCACTGGAATGCAGCCAGATGTTACCTATGTTGAGTGGCCTTCTCAAATCATCGACACGAATGAACAAGTCCTCAGACTCAGACACTACATTGGGTGAAAGTCCAGTGGGAGCACCATAGTCCTCGAGAAGCCACTGGGAACTTCGGGACCAAGTGAGGAAGTTGTATCCGTTATCTTCCAGAGGTATTATTTTTTATTTGGAGGACCAATGTCCTAAGGGGGGGGAG